>VZRE01005624.1:302211-332491 GCA_013396775.1 Cephalopterus ornatus | reverse complement strand
GTCCCGCCGCCGCTCCTGCCCGCTCCTCAGTCCCGCCGCTCCTGCCCGCTCCTCAGTCCCGCCGCTCCTCATTCCCGCCGCTCCTTCCCGCCATGTTCGTCTCCGACTGCCGCCGGGAGTTCTACGATGTGATTGTCACCCAGGTGCGGGTGATGGGTCGCGACTGGGGGTAGGGGGCTCCCTTCAGGGCTCTCTCTCTTCCTCTCTCCCCTCAGGACTCTCTCTCCCCCTCTCAGGGCTCTCTCTCCCCCCTCCCTCAGAGCTGTCTCTCTCTCTCCCTCACGGAGGGGGCCGGTGGGGCCGTCCCGGCTCTGAGGCGCTCCGGGGGTCGGGGCCGGCGGGGCCCCGCGTTCCCGGGGCAGCGCCGCTCTCCCGGATCGTAAACATCCCCCGGCATTTTCCCCTTTCCCTACCCTTGGAAACCCGACACGAAGTTGCGCCATCGCGGCGAGGCCTCGACAGCGGTTTCCATTACAGTTCTCCTCCTTCCTCACGAGTGCCCTGGTGTTCTCCTGGATCTTGTGCTTAACCATGATGTCTCTAAGCTGTTCTGTTTTATCTTTTTAACTGTTTTATTGTTGTTCGCCCAGATTCCGTCATCTTTAAGGTTTCTGTTACAGTCTTGTAGGAGGTCTGGTTGGCTACTTTCATTTTAACCCCTGGTTTGCTTAACTGTGTTCACAGCAGATTTGTACACTGAGGTGGTAAAGCTTTTGTTAGACGGTGTTTTGGCATTTCTACCCGTGAGCCTATATTATAGATTGTGCAAATGAAAGTATTTCTTTTGATTTCTCCAACTGTGAGCAAAATCACAAGAAAAAAAAAACCCAAACCCAAACAAAGCAACATCCTTGCAAAACAAAAACAACAACAAAACAGAAAACAAAACAAAAAACCAATCCATCAGTCAACCTTGATTTAGGCAAGTTGCCTTGCTCTTACTAAAGTAAGGTTTTCTTCAGTCAAAATTGTTCCAGATCCCATGATGAAAACCAAGACCTTTCTAGACACAATTAAAATATTTTTAGGGATTAACTAGTTGCGAACCTTGAAACTGGTGAGTGATTCAGAGGAGTCTGAGTAGTTACATTTCCCTAAAACAGCTGACATGTTTTGGGTATCCTTTGGAGTTGCTTTTTGTTCATATTTATAGGGATCCGAACTGGTTAATTTTGGTTGCAGTGCTCATTCAGAAGCAATCTCATTTTATGCTTATGATGATCTCTACCTAAATTTCTGGCCTCACACTGGTCTATGCATTTCATGTTCCAGCACATCAGATCTAACACCTGTGTTAATATATTTATTTTGTTATTTTTGCAGCGTGTTCTTCTTCTTGTTGCTTCAGATGTTGATGCGTTATGTGCTTGTAAAATACTCCAAGTAAGTCTTGGTTCATTATCACTGCGCTAAAGAAAATATGCCCTGGGATCCTTTTAATGGGTTTGAACAAGGGAAAGGGTAAAGGTTTAATCTGCTTTTGTAACTTACTTTTTCCATGAGTTATGGCACGGAAAACTGGCGAGTCATACCCTGGGTTCATGTAGATTTGTCATTTGGGAAGTCTTCACTAGAAAGATTTGCATGGAATAGAATGTGGCATTGTGGGAGAGGCCGTTTCTTCACCTCACTGACAGCTGTGTCCTTCCCTTCAGGCCCTGTTTCAGTGTGACCATGTGCAATACACCCTCGTCCCAGTGTCTGGATGGCAGGAGCTTGAAACTGCCTTTCTCGAGCACAAAGATCAGGTGAAAAAATATGAGAAACTTTTTAAGCTGCTGCTCATCTTTGAAAGAGAGGCACTTCTTACCTTTTCCCATTTAAAATGTCGGCTTTTAAACCACTTGTTGTTAATAGTTACCTCAAAACTGTGGTTACATTTTATCATAGCAGTAACAAACTTGTTAAGTTCTTCATGTCAGGTCAAACTGATGTGCTATAATTTTGATGGAGTGAAATTAGGTGTGCATACCTTTTGAGATATAAAGAGTGGTGGTATTGGATGTCCCCAAACTTGGTGTTCCGTCTTAAAAAAAATTTCTGCTATGAGGACATCAAATATCAGAAAGCAAAGACAAGTTTTGGCGATGATGAGTGTTTTGAAGGTTTTCTAAAGGTATTTGCAGTCTACTAGGTCCCCTGTTAATTTAAGTAACAAGCTTTTTTTTTTTTTTCCTTCTCCCTTTTTTTTGCAGTTCAAATACTTTGTTCTTATTAATTGTGGTGCCAATGTCGACCTCCTGGAAATCCTGCAGCCTGAAGAAGACACGGTTTTTTTTGTATGTGACAGCCACAGACCTATCAACGTAGTGAATGTTTACAATGACACACAGGTAAAGGCTTTTCTTTCCTGATAAAAACCTCCCCACAGTGTGCTGGTGGGTGGTGTAGAGCTTCTCTGTGTTTTTAAAACTGCTTCCAGCATTAGGTAGGTCAGGAAGCAGCATTAATGAATATTTGCAGTAGTAATGTACGTGACCAGAAAAAAAATCTGTTTTCAGCAGTGTGAGAGTTGTCAGTAGTAAACACGCATTAATCTTGGTGCTATAAATCAAACTGCCATAAATCAGGGGATAAACATCCTCCAGAATGTTATATGTATTATCTCTCAGCATCTAGCAACACCTAGAATTCCAAGTATTAAACACAAATTATTTAATTTTAACAATCAAAAAAAGTAAAAATAATTCACCCAGTAATGCTGTAAAAAAGGAATATAGGGTTTTTTACCCTTATTTTGTATAAATCAGTATGGTCTTTGTATTGTAAACCAATGTTTTTGATATGCCTGGAATTGATCACAGCCAAAATGAATTTTTAGTTTCCCTTACTAGGAATACTGAAGTATTCTCATTTGTCATTTACTCCCTAAATACATTTTTTTTCTTGCTAGATTAAGCTGTTAGTCAAGAAAGATGATGATCTCGATGTTCCTGCTTATGATGATATCTTCAGAGATGAAGAGGAGGAAGAAGAGGATTCAGAGAATGAAAGCGAGGGGTCAGAACCTTCAGACAAACGCAGACGTTTTGAAGAGGTGTGTTTCTGCTACTTTGTTGTGAAAATAGAGAAAACAAAACTGTTAAAACGTATATTTTGCATCATAATAATTGTATTTGAGTTTAAAAGGTGTGTTCCTCTAGGTCACAAATTCAAGTGCATGATCTAAAAATAATCAAGTAGAGTTTCACATATAACAAATGTTTATCTGAACTGCACAGAAATATCTTCTCTTAATAAAAAAATGTTTTGAACTTGATTATGCTTAATGACTTCTTAAATCTGTGCTCCTTGGAAAAATATTTGACTCTAATACTCATGAGATGTTGTTCATAGCAATATTCTTTTTTTAATAATTCTTTTAAAAAGTTCCTTACGATGAGTACTTTAATTACATTTTCTAATTAAGTTTTAATCATTACAGTGTCTAGATGCTAATCTAGTTTTTAACATCCAAATTAATTCACAGGATGTAATAGAGAGGACGATGAAAAGGCGGCAAAGGCGAGAGTGGGAAGCACGGAGGTGTGTTGACTGGTTTTTATGTTGCTTGTACCTCTTTTTCTTACTCTTAATCTTTGACTAGAATCTTATTAAGAATGCAAACATATGATCCCAAGCTGTGATTTGCAAGATGCTTTAGTTCTAATTTTGTTCAGAAGGCTGAGAGGGATATTTACTATATAAAAATAAAATGTTTAAATGAAGGAAGTTGTAAATAGTAATTTAAAATTTGAGTAGCAATAGGTGCATTGCTTCACTCAAATAGCTGTGGTAGTCTTATCTTGTCTATCCTAGAGTGAAGTTTGTGCTTCTGTCTTCTTTTACGATCTCATGAATAGGAATGGGCAGGAACAAACCAGATTAAATGGGCTTTGAGGAATAATGATTTAATAAATTTTTCCTTTTTGCTTTATGAGTACGTTTCAGAGTGGTTTCCACATTATTACTAAAGTCTGTTTGCATTGCACAATTTCTAGCCCCAGGTTAATTTTTTTCATTGCTAAAATGAAATTGAGATATTATTCACAATTCTGGGCTTACATTTTCAATCGGATCCAATGACCAGTTCATCCTTTAGTCAAATGTATTGATTTTTTTCCCCTTTTTAGACGAGAAATTCTCTTTGATTATGAGCAATATGAATACCATGGGACCTCAGTAAGTATAAACTCTTTGTTTGCCATAAAACCCAAGGTGACAATGTAAAGATAATTGGACAATATCTGAGGTTATAATTACCTATTACAATTATATAATTATCTCATCATAATATGCATTATAATATTGTTACATTTTGTTATTTTTATATATATATACACACAAGTACAACTTCATTTAATGTTTTCTGGTTGATTTTTAGGTCTTGACAAAAGTATCTATCTATGCACAAGATACTTTCACAAAAAGACCTGAGCATGTAAGGGACTTGTTTGTCTTTCAAAGTTCAGGATATCCCAAACATGGCACTTAGGACATCAAACTGCTCCTTATGTTGTTTAGCCTTTGATTATATTTATATTTTCTAAGTGTTTGCTTTATATATGATGCAGGTTTACAGAGCTCTCCGAAACATTTTGCTTTGTACTTAGTATCTTAGTAAGACTCTGGCAGATTGTCAGACTCCAGTGATTTCTAGAGCTATAGAAACCTGCTAATACTTGGCCAATTCACCTGAGTTCTGTCTGTGTAAAGCAGGGAGAATGCTGTGACTGTTGATGCTGTCTTTCTGCTCTTCCCCCTCATAGTCTGCGATGGTGATGTTTGATCTGGCGTGGATGATGTCTAAGGACTTAAATGACATGCTGTGGTATGTTCCCACCATCATTTTCCGTAGAGGCTGGAAGCTTAGACCCATAGCAAAGACAGACAAGATGGCCCAGAATTACTCAGCTTCAGTGTGAGGTTCCAGAGAGCCTCACTCTTCTGTGAGTGCATGCACGTCTTCAACTAGAGGTCACTGCTGTGTTCTGTAACAACCAGCAACAAGATGCCCTGGGTCCTACACGTGCACGACGGCTAGAGAGGGAATTGTTGTGAACTTCTTGTACAGTTGGTGAACAGCGTTTCTGATTTTTTTCTGTTACACACTCAGAGGGTTAAATATAACATGCTATATTGGAATATTTGTTGCTTTAACCTTTTTTTTTTCTGTTCCTTTTTTCCAAAAAAATTTTAGGTGGGCTATTGTTGGCCTTACAGATCAATGGGTCCAAGATAAAATCACTCAGTAAGGAAGATTTTTTAATTTATATTATTTCTTATTTATTTGCCTATCTTCTAAAATTCTGGGTTTGGGAGTAACTAATAGCAATTAATAGAGATCAGGAAACCTAAGGGAATAAGTATCTTCTACTATTTAGAATCTTTAAACCAACTTTATTTTTCACAAAATTATAAGACAATCACTTCTGATCTGGGAAGAAGTGGTGTTTAATGGTATGAACTTGATACCATCTTTTTATAAAGGAAAGAACTTTTGTATGTCCTGTATCTTCCAGCTTCCTTTACAGTTTTAGTTGAGATTTTCTCAGATGTTTTCTCCCTTTTTTCTTATTTCCTGCTAGATACATCAGAATTCTAATATTACATGCGAAGACTTTAATTCTACTGTTCTATTGTTACGTTCAAGGAGACAAATGTGATAAATAACTAATTTTGTTAGTCAGTCTGTCTCTCAGTATGGGGGTTTTGTTTAGTTTTCATTTGCCTGGGTACATGGCTGAATACTGAAAACCCATTGTTGAGCAAGTTGGGGGGGTAGGATGTTTTCATGCTGCTGGATTTATGAAACATTTTCTTGTAATCACGAACAAAAATTCCCAGGAAGAGGGTGAAGTGACAGCTTTGCTCTTTCCAGGATGAAGTATGTGACTGACATCGGGACCCTGCAGCGCCACGTGTCTCGCCACAACCACCGCAACGAGGATGAGGAGAACTCCCTGTCCATCGACTGCATGAGAATAGCCTTCGAGTATGAGTATCCTTGCCCAAGGGCTGGGGAAGGGCACTCTGCCCACTTGGTGAGCCCCTCTGGAGTTTTGATCAAGGGGAAAAGTCCCTGCACCGTCTGCTGCTGAGAGGGAATTACAATAAATGGAGATTTGAAGGTTTTGTTGGACGTGAATCCTTCTGTTACATCACCTGCAGCTTCTCACTGCATTTCTTGTAGTACAGAGATGTGACATGTGGGGGCAATGGAATACTTAACTACTGCTTGTGGAGTTTTGTTGGTGTTTGTAGCTTCAAATGACTGTGTTTATAGTTATTGGCCCTAATTCCTGTCCAGTCTGCGCCTGGCCCTGTATCAGCACTGGTCCCTCTATGAAAGTCTCTGTAATACCTCATACACCTCGGCTAGACTTAAGCTTTGGTCTGTACAAGGGCAGAAGAGGCTCCAGGAGTTTTTGGCTGACATGGGGTAAGTTATAAAAATCTGTGTCTTGATTAAAGGATTGTTTTTTCAATGAATTAAGGGAAAATATTCAGAATATGGCTTGTAAATACTCAACTTGTTAGTTTTTAAATGACTGTGGGGGTCTGAGTAGGTGGCAGTGTCTCTTTGAGTTGAGTGATGCATCTTGTGTGTTGGTTTACAAGGAGTACTTCAGCTCTGTGCCTCTATGGAATGGCAGGTTAGTAAGTAACCTCTGCTTTCTCACATCTGCTTTTTAAGGATTAAAGAAAAACTAATGTAAACAAGTTTAGTCCAACTTAAACTTGCTAAATTACCTAATAATTAAGAAAACATTATTAAAAAACAAGGCAAAATATTTTTTTCTTCTGGCATACCTATTCATGTATTTTTTCCTTCTGTTTTTAGTTTGCCTTTGAAGCAAGTGAAACAGAAATTTAATTCCATGGACATATCTTTGAAAGAAAATCTTCGGGAAATGATTGAAGAATCTGCAAACAAATTTGGGTAAATTGTTTTAAATACAGAGGCTTTATCTGAAAATAATTTCAATTAAGTTCACATATTTTTGTATGAAGAAGTTCTAACATCTTGTTTTTAAAAAATACGGTTCTTTGATTGAGGAAGTAACACTGGGCTCGTTGCAAATGTTAGGGTAGGATTTGTCTTCATGCTCTTAATGTTGGCCAGTTGTCTCCCCACTATGTTTATGTTGACAATGTTAATTAACTTTCCTGGATTTATTTCATTTTGTAGAATGAAAGATTTAAGAGTTCAGACCTTCAGCATTCACTTTGGCTTTAAGAACAAGTTCTCAGCAAGTGATATAGTTTATGCAACAACTTCTCTCATGGAGAATATAGAGAAAGAGGGGCCCGAAACAACTAATTTCATTAAAGCTTTGGACAGTCTCTCCAGGTACTGAAAATATGTCTCTTCATTCTTTTGCAATTTTATTTAGGGAACATGGATTATGTATCTCAAATATGCATTGTTGCTTCATAAGCTATTGAAGAAAAATCCAAATATCTCTGTGAATAGTGTTTAGATTTCATTTTTGTGTGATGAGCTTTATTTTTATAAGGACATGTCTATTTTTATCCTCTCTGTTGCAGGGGTAACCTGGACAAGCTGCACCAAGGCCTGGACCTGGCCAAGAAGCAGCTCCGTGCCATTCAGCAGACAGTGGCCAGCTGTATTTGCACCAACCTTGTCATTTCGCAGGGGCCGTTTCTCTACTGTTCTCTCATGGAGGTCAGCATTCTAGATTCAGCTGCTCTTTTGACTCTCCTTTTTGTTTGTTATTGTCCTGGATAACACTTTTCCTAACTGCTAATTCCCTAAGAATTACTGTGCGAAAGAAGCTGTTTCCTATCCTGTGCTGTGCTCTTGATGGGTCAATACTGACACCTGCTCTGAGCTTCCCAAAGGAAGGACCAGCCCTCACAAAGGGGAGAGGGATCACTGCAAAGCTGAGGGAGCCCAGACTCCTGGGTTGTGATGGTTCTTGTAATGTCCCTTGAGTCACACAAAGCTTCTAGACTTCTCAGTAGATAGTGAAATTAAGTAGGTGTAAGAATCATCTTGGATTGCAGCTGAAATAATTCCTCTTTTCCTAGGGAACACCAGACGTGAAACTGTTTTCCAAACCTGTGTCTCTGTGCCTGCTCAGTAAAAACTTACTCAAATCATTTGTTTGCTCTGTAAGTAAATTGAAATCTTTTGACTCACAAACTTCTGGCCAGTGTAGTAGTTACTGTTGTGTTGGATACTTGCAGCTGATTATTAGAAACATAATATGAAAACATTAATAATTTTTTCTGCTAATTGATTGGATAATTTTGGCATATCTGTGAATGCTGCTTTAGCAAAAATACCTATCTGGTAGACTTCACAGCACTAGGGAGAGTTTTCATTGCTGAGATAATTGCAATCTAAATCTTTGTGTAATTTTCTAAGTTTTGAGGGAGCACATCATTGAAATTTCTATTGGTCCTTAAAGTGACTTTTGCTGGAAGGAAGAAGGGGATTAAGAGATCTTGAAAAGAAACCACCTTCTGTTGAACTCATTACAGCTGTAGCCTTAGATGAATGCCTGTAGTACCATCTCACGTGGAGACCTGATACTAAATTGGTTCCTGAGCTTTGTCTAACAAAGAGGCTTTCTTACTTGCAGACAAAAAACAAGCGCTGTAAACTGCTGCCCCTGATCATGGCTGCACCCATGGATGTGGAACAGGGAACTGTGATCATGGTGGGCATCCCTCCAGAGACAGAGAGCTCGGACAAAAAGAAGTAAGCACTGTGTTTAGGAGTTCTTACTAAAGGTTATCTCAAGAGTTTTCCTGTCTCTGAAGCAAATATATCTTTCCTGTATCTACTTAACACTGATTTTGTTGACTTGAATTGTCAGGAGGAACACGTCTTTTGCATACAGTGTGCATGAGATACTTTGACAGAGGATACAGATCTTCAAGGACCTTCCTTGCAAGGTGTTTTTTTTCCATCCCTCTTAAAAGAGGGAAATAATTCACTAAAAGAGGGAAATAGTTCACTGTGTGGCCCACGACCTCCTTTCTAAAAGCCTCCGATGTAAAGATTTTTGCATGGGCATAAGCGAGGTGTGTGTTGAATACATGGCACCTGAAGCACATCTAGAAGCCGTTTTCAGCTCTCAGCAGGGAAAAGGTTCCATACAGCTATCTCAGTAAATACATCCTTTTCTGTAATGCTCATCTGTGTTCCAGCTTCTTCGGGAGGGCCTTCGAGAAGGCTGCGGACAGCACCAGCTCCAGGACGCTGCACAACCATTTCGACATGTCGGGTGAGTACCGCGCAGCCCCGCAGGGGGCACTGCTGGCACGGCCGCGGGGACACGGCACACGGGGACACGGCACACGGGGACACGGCGGGGCCCGACCCTGCCCGGCCGGGCGCCAACAGGGCTGAACACAACCCACAGCATGGGTCAGGCTTTCTTCCAAGACCTGTCTTCTTGTGCAGAAACTACAAACTACAAAGCGTATCTTTTTGAGAGCACCTCCCTTTTGCAGACAGCAATGGTTTTCACACGTGCACTTCACAATCTGCGAGCTTACCTGTGAGGGGGTTCATATGTAGCAGCCAAACCAACTATGCTATTGATGAGACACTCATTTGCCTGTCATTGTGCATGCTTACAAAAGAGGCAGTTTTTAACAATACACGTTTATGTATGTGTGTTGAACACAAAAAGAAACATGCTTAGATTTAAAAAGTGCCTGCTATATTGTGTAATGAGCACCTAGCAATCAGAGTTTGCTGAAGTCTAAACACAGAATCATGCGGTTTAGTTTTGTCCAAGTAAATAGGTTTTCTTTTTCCTTCTTAAAGTCGAGTAAGAACATAAATTAGTATACTCAGGATTATTGTTCTTCAAATGTGACATCTGGCATATCATTCAGTTGTTTGCATCTTGTAATAAAATATTTCATATTTCAGTAATTGAACTGAAAACAGAAGATCGGAGTAAATTTCTGGATGCCCTCATTTCTCTCTTGTCCTAATGGTAAGACACTATGATAAGGATTAATTAAAAAATTAATTACAGTTCAAGCTAGTAACCTGTCAAATATTCTTTCAGTGTTAAGGTTGTAGCCTATGCCAGTGTGTAATTTTTATCTGGGGTAGAGATGGAGATATGAGACTCTGTAGTTGTGACTGTTGGCCCAGTTCTCTAGGCTAGTACACTGTGAACACTAGTTCAAGGCTGTTTGTTGGACACAGTCATGCATGGCTTCCAAGATTTCTACATCCATTTGTCCTCTTTGGACTTTGCTGATCGTTTCCTTTTGCCTTTGTTACACAGTGGTGCTTTTTGGCTCCTAGTGCTGGAAGCTGAGGATCAGACCCTCTGCAGTTATTTGGGATGTTCCAAAGTTCATGGTGCTGCGGTTGTGATGTATTATGCTTTATCTTAGGAACTGGTACAGGCCTGGACTGTTGTTTTTATGCCTCTTGGGAGGTCAAAAGGATTTTGACCTCAGCACACAGATATCCAACACTTCTTTTTCTGAACATCCCACCCCCTAGGGGGTATTCATAAATAGGACTCCTATTTGTCAGACTTGTTTTTATTAGTGGACATGCTCCCGTGATGTTTAGTTGTTCACTAACAATAAAAAATAGGTTTTGAAGAAGTTCCATATTTATATTACCACTCAAATGTGCTTTTAAAATTGGCTTGAATGCTTTTTATTTTTTAAATGAACTATTCGAGACTCTACTTGAAATTCAAGAATGTTGAAACTGTTTTTGAGTACTATCAGGTTGAAGTCTTGTAGTTTAATGAAAAGAATTGTCTTGTGAGACAAGTTCTAAGATTTTAGGGCTTTTAAAATCCAAATGCTGAGGAACTGCCAAATACCAAATGAAAAATTTTAGGAATTCCAGTGTTAATAAAGCCTTTTTAGTCATGCATTGTGATAGTGTATTGTCACTTGTAGCTTGACTTTGGGAATATTTTTCCCGGAAAGAGTCTAAAGTACTATGATGTTTCTGTATGGAGTGTAGCAATATAAATGTTGACAGAGTAGCCCATCCTGTTCCATAACATATTTCATTTTACTTTGGTCGTATGAAATGAAATGGCTTGTTGGCCTTAACCTGCTTCGCGTTGATGGGTGTGTAAATGTGTACATTTGGAATTCTTTTCTTCTTGCAGTGTTTACTTGAATTCTCTGTGACTTCAATGTTTTCTTGTATTATAAGGAATATATAAAGGTTATGCATCATTGCATCAATTCTGTACATATTTTAAGACAGATTAATTTAATATTACACATGATTTGAATGTATCCAACAGAAACCCAATTAAACTATATATTTTTATTCAAACAAAAGTGATTTTTTAATTTTTTATATGTTGTCATCTTATCTGAGTAAAATCCCTGTGCCAAGCTGGGATGGCCAAAAAATTGTGCTTCCTAAGATAAAACATAGTGCTGCCCTTTGGTTTTGTATATTGGTGTGTAGATAGCACTGGCAATAAATGATATTCCTCCTTACCAGCACAGTTTGGGTTTTGCCTGTACACAGCATACAGTAATTCTGTCCCGTTTCTGAAGCACTTACTGTGCTTTGAGTCTGATGTTCTTTTGTTTTTGAATACTGACAGCAGTGTAAAAGCTAGGAGTCTATGTGACACTGAAGTGCACTTTGAAATATATTCACTTTACCTTTCAGTTGCAAACTGCTGAGGGGGTAAAGTTCAGGAGAAATGGAGGAAAATCATTTATTTGTCACAAAAGAATCACGGCCATTTCCACAGCACTAAATGACTGTAACTAGTTTGGGCCCATCATATATATAGGACTTTCATGCTTCCAGATGTAAATATCAAGACAAAAATATAACTACAGTGTGGCTTCCATGCAAATACAACGTTTTCAGTGTATGAGACCTCTCACTGCACCCAGCTCTCATTCCCACAGTCTGCCTGCTCAGTAAGTGCACCAAAGCCCTCACACATCCTGGAACTCTGACTCGTGGTTCAGTGGCCATCTATCAGGAAATCCTAAACAGACAACTAAATGGCCAATTTTCTCCCTGTACGAGACTTTTAAGCAAAAAAATGTCGTGAGGAAGGCATCAAAAAGCATGGACGCATAACATCTCAGTTTAGTTACTGCATGTCTTCGTGTTCTCAATACATGGAGTAGTTTTGACAGGTACCTGAGCAAGCTATTACCTTTATCTTCTTGTTTGGGGGTTGGTTTTCGTATTTTTTTTCCTCTACCCTCTGTATAGAATCTGTGTGAACCCCTTCATCTCATCTCAGCAAAATCTCTCAATGCTGTTGTTTGCCCTGTGCCTCTCCTGGGACTCTATGCATTTACTCCATTCCCCTCTCAGGGCACGTCTGGGTTCTGCTGCCACCTCTTCCTGCTGTTGTGATAAACACAGATCTTGCCTTTGTTTGTGTGTTTTGAGGAATGGACTTGTCATGCACATGCACCTTTCCTCTTCAGCATATTGCTTCATGCTGGGAGGATGAGAAGTGGGAGATGGTTTTTATGCTGGCATGTGTTGGCAATTGCTATACTGGCAGGGTCTCTGACCAAACAGATGTGTAACGTGAAGTATAAGTTTTCCTTGTCCCTCCTTTATTGTTTTTTCAGGGGTTTGCTGGTTTTTATGGTTCTATTTTCCCCAAGATTACTGGAAGTGCCAAGAATGCTTTTGCAAATTTTAGAATTGGTCAGCCAAATGTGGCCGTAAATCTGTCAGGAATGTGGAATGCTGTGTGAAAAGAAAGTTATTAAATCTACATAGACACCTGAAGAAGTTTTCGCCAGTAGATAAAATTTCTGCATGTTAGCGCTTTTCAATATGTGCAGTGGAACCAGATGCTCCTTATGTAGTTTATTCTGTGCTGTAGAATTTGTAGATTAAAATGTTAATATTACTTGGAGAATCATTGCATGAGGAAATTGCGGAGCAGTTCTGTTCAGCAGCAGGAACTCGGTGGTTTGAGTGACCCACTGAAACTGTTGTGTAGGTTGGGTAGTGTGGTCATTTCTTACAGTTCGGTGCTGGACAGAGACTCTGTGCCAAGAACTCTTGACATCTCTTCATGAAGAGATAATTATGGGTTCGATTGATTTTCCCAAACAGTAAATGTGGCATTTTTAAAGAAATAGAGCACTAAGAAATCAACTTAGCCTCTTAAATGTACAATGATATTCCACTTGTAGCCATGTCTGAATGCAAATAGAAGCATTCCCTGAGGATTATATTGAAGCTGCAGAAACTCCTCCTTCCACTGTGTTTGCTTGCTGTAATAGTAGCCTCCTAATCAGCTCCTCAAATTATTTCTGCGCTGCTAATCTGCTTTAGAGAGCAATAAAAGTATGAAACAAATCCTTTGAAAGGTTTTACAGTTTTTTTAGCGAAATAAAATAATGAAAATCTTTAAATACCAAAGTACTGAAGTAGCTGAACAAGCTGATTTATACCATTCCTGCTCAGTGATTCATGGCAGCTTTCTTTATGGGGTGATAAATTTAAACATAATTGAAATTGCACAGTAAGGACCTCATTTGACTGGAATTAAAGTGAACCACTCCACAAAAGAATTGAAGTGACTTAGTTACCTTGTCACAGTTACATAGTGGGTAAGAATTAATTCTTACCTCCTTTGCTATTTCTCTTTAGGAGAAAAACAGGAAAATTAAAGGATATTACAACTTCCTTGTATGAAGGAGTCCCTGGGTCTGTGCCACCTGAACCATGGCAAGAGCAGCCGTGGGGGGAGGCCAGTGGGCTGCTTAGTCTTGCCTCTGTAATGGCAAAAGCAGGTGCAGGGGAAGTGTATAGACACAAAGCAGCTGCACGTGCTGCTTCCTTCCAGAGACAAACACGTGCTCTTCCAGGCCTTGAGCTCAAGGACATCCTGAGCCAGGTGTGCTTCTGTGTGTTTGGAAGCTGTCAGTGGTTATCTGTGAATCTGAATGACTTCCTCCCCGTCCTTGTGAAACTCTGGCCTGTGTGATCTTTAGCGAGCAGATTGCAGCCTGGCCAGACACTGTAGGAAAAACTACAGCTTTTTAGTACTTTTTCCAACCTGCCAATTGCCAACTTATTTGATGCTCTGTAGTTTCTACCCTTGTGTGTACTCATCATTCTGTAAAACCTCTCTGTATTCCCCACAGTCATCTCTTGCCAGTCTGAAGAATCACATCCTGATTTTTCCTTTTACAGGGGCTGTTCTGTGTCTTGATTACTGTTGTTGCTCTTCTCAATCATTTCAGACAGGGGACAACAAAAACTGCAGACAATATCCAAGGTGTGAGTGTTCAAGTCTCTGGAACAGTATAGCAGTGTTGACTGTTCTCTGTCCCTGCGTTCAGTAATTCTCAGCACTTGCCCTTTAGGCAGCTCCTGTGACTGATGTGACGGTGCCACTGATGTGGCTGCTGTGACACCAGGACCTCGCTCATCACTGGTCATGGTCCAGATGGTTGTTGGTTTGGGGGGTTTTTTGCCATATGCATCACTTTACACTCAGCAATGCAGAAAGTAATCTGTTCCCTGGTGGTTATTTTTCCAAGTCAAAGCAAGAGCACAATTAGTCTGCTGCACAGAAAGACTGCTGCTAAAAAAGCATATAAGAAAGAAAATCCAGACTCTGCATCACTGAATGATACAGAAGTGTATGGAAAGGGTAAATTCTGATCATTTGGTGACATAAGATGGCAAAAACATTGAAAGAACTTAATGGTAATATAAGAATTAATAAATTTTGTTTACAATTTTAGAACTGGTATTTTGGGGGGAAAATTTATTGTTTATATTTTCTGTGTTCTTGGAAGTTAAACTCTCTATAAGGATTTTTAAGCAAATTAATTTGCAAATGTTCACTATTTTTACTTGCTACTGTAAAACTTGTTATAAAGGACAGAAAATATTCCTGTGTTGAATATTTGGAGATATTAGGGAGTTTTCCCTCGATCTAGAAGAGTATGTATGTCTATCCTCAGAGTGTCTTTATGGGAAAATGTGGTTTATACTACAACAATATGGGCTCTAGTTCATGAACCAGACAAAATTCAGCTACAGTATCTGCTATTCTTTCTCACTCTTCACTCTGATTACTCCCTCAGAGCCTCCCACTCTTCTTTTCTGGCAGAAGCAGTAAATCAGAGATGTTTCAGTCTGATGTTTTATCTGCTCCATCATCAGTTGGAGTTGATGTTAGTAGATAGCAATCATCACTCCTGAACCTGACAGGACCCAGGAGAGCTGCTGCAGCCTTACAGAGCTGAATGGCCTGTGGGAGAGCTGTCACTTCTTTAGCAACATCCAACGTGCCCAAGAGGGTGCCGGCAGGAAAAGGGCCTTGGGATTGCCATGTTTGGATCTGTGATCTCAGTGTCTTAAACTGTAAAGGGAAAACTAACTCTGAGCTGTTCCAAGACACCTTTTATGCTTCAGTTTCCCTTTTTTCACTCGTGTTTTCAGGACAGCATTTCCAGTCCTCACACGTCTGTAAATACAAAAGAAATGAAATGTTACATCTTTCTAGGGAGAGATCACTAATCACTAGGCTGGAGTACCTCAGTTTTAAGGTCTGAAAGAGGAAGTTTTAAAATCAAGTCTCTTTTGTAGGGGAGTTCTTTGAAGATGGCTTTGAGTTGAATTGGCCACTCAGGGTGTGCTAACTTGTAAAGATGGGAGTAGTACAGAGCAGGATTTACTAAGAGGGAAGTGGAGTAACCACAGCTGAGGAGGAATCAAAACATAAAACCCCAGGACTGTTCTCGGAGCAGTAAACAACCTCATTTGATTGTTGACTTTATGTGTACACCTGTCAATCACCATGGTTTTGATTCTCTCATAGAAGAAATATTCCTGAAGACATTCCTTTGAAAGTTCCTTTATGAGTCTGGTTTGTCAGAGGGAAAGGAAGCAGTGAAATGTTTGTTTCTTTAAATGGAAAAGTTGAAGTCCCTATTGGCTCTTGTGTACCATTGTTGGCTCCAAGGTGGTACTGAAAGTTCCCTTGGATCAGATTCAAGGACTAAAAAAATGCTGCCCAGGGTGGAGCTCAAAAGTGCCACCTTTATGCACGAGCATTTGGGTTATAAACACTTTCTCAGCAGGAAATACTGCAGAACATTCACTAGGGAAAGCAAAATATGTGAACTTTTATTTCAGACTGGACTCTCCTTCTCTTCAAGCAATTGCATTTTGATTTTTGTCAGTCAGAAGGTGGCAGAATTAGAGAAGCAACACAAAGGTCAAACACATTCAGAGTGGGCAAGGGACACTTTACTCAACTGTCTGCAAACTCAGGACATGCCCGAGCCTGGCAGAGTGCGGGTTTCCCAGTCACTGCTGCTGTGTGACCACACTGTTGAGTCCCTCTGCCCCTCCCTGGGCTGTGGCTGCTGGGCAGCTCTCCCGGCACACGTTCCCTTAACATGCTGCCTGTTCCTGCCCTGTTCCTGGGCAATACACTGAGATCTCTAATGAGAGAGAGACAGTGGTCTGGCAATCTGATACCACAACAAGCATCATCACTCACTGCTCTGGGCTGTTTGCAGTGAGCTGAAGGCTCAGAAGACATCCTCAAATCAGAGACAGCTTCCCAGAGGAATTTGTGGCAAGCCTAATCCTACCTCCTGAACCTAAGTAAAATGTATGCACAAGCTGTATCAAAACATGGTTCCTCCCAGAGCTGGATCTGCGTTTATTATATTAAGAGGTCTGGAGATTTTTGTATTCCCCAATTCAACAACATGCTTCTCTGAAGTCTTTGTCACTCGCTTAACAACTCTAGAATACTTCTTAGGATATTCCTTCATGTTAATAACTAGATTTGCCTGTTTTAGACAGGTACTGTGATATTCTCAGTCCTTTGTGTTTTTTTGCCAAACCAGTTTTAATTCAGATTATACCTTCCTGGCCTTGCTGCCTTATGACAAGGGGTGCTGTCTTTTTAACTGGGAGTCATCTTAGAGTCATCTGTTCTCACTGCTGTAGCTTGTCTGTGTTCTCAGTCCCTGTGGTGTTGGTGTCTCTTTCCACTGTTTAGCTCAGTGGAATTTACTTTCATTTAATCATTCATTTGCAGCATGTCAGTGGAAAATCGGAGGTACCTGCCACTGAATTGGAAAGAATTCACAAGGACAGTCAGCTCTTGGCGTGTTTTTATTTGCTGAAAGAAGTCACCGAGGGGCTCCTGAAATAAGTATGCCATTAATAATGACCTGCTGTCTGATCTGAAAGTCTGGCTGGATCAGTAGCCTGTAAGGAATGGAAATGTAGAGTGGTATTTTCTTTAAGCACTGTTGTGGTCACTGTAGTAATTCAGGACTCAAACGACAAGACTGTAGGATTCACGTCAGGTTCTTACACTGTCTTATGGCAACTGTCTGCCGTTAGCAGTCTGCTGAATATTTGCAGTTGTAGCTCTTTTTAAAGGATTGGTGCATTCCTTAGTATTTCTGTATTCTGTTACACATAGCATTGCAGAACTGGAAGGAAAAATGACCTTTGTCTCTAAATAAGTTCATTTCAAATTGATACAGACTAGGATAAGTGGAGATAGAGAGAGGGGTATAACTCTCTTCTGTGGCTTGGGAAAAGCTCCTCTTTGGTGAGCTATAGGCTCCTTTCTGATGGCTGTTACGAGGCATTTCAGAAGAGGGGGAATAAAGAGTACCTTATATTTAAGTCATTCCTCTAAGAGACCTCATCTGTATTTTTAAAATACTGCCAAAGTAGGTCTAATCAGCATTCCATATTTTTAATACTAGGAGGTAGCAATTAATCTTATAATGCTGTATGAATGCCTACAATTATTCTGCTTCATGGGATGATGCTGAGAAACCGTTGGTCCTTAGAGGACTGTGTTGGTTCGTGTCTGCTGTTACAGTTATCACAAACAGATCACCTGAAAAGTCACAGGATTTGGGCTGGGGCAGTTGTCAGGACAAAGCTCTAGAGAGATGGTGAAGAATCTTCCTTTAAAAAGTGTAACATTCTTCTCTGTCAAGGACATGTGTCTGTGCCCATCAAACAGACTTTGTGAACAGCAGCACGCTGGGGTCGAGCGTGCTCTGAGGGCTGAGCTGACCTCGGACCCCTCCCATGTTCCCCTGCTCAGATACACGCACTGACCAAAATTGCCTCTCCCTGTTGTACAGGATGACATTCATCTTTAAAAAAATTACCATTGTAAGTGTTTTCCTGAGGCTGCTCTGTTTCCTTCAGGGAAGACTCTTTTAACTGGAAGTGTTACATTTATGGAAGCTGTTAAAATTAATAAATTAAATAAATAAAAAGAGATGCTCTCCAAACAGTTTTCTTCTGGGCTTTTCCAATGGTAAACTGTCAAGTTCAAAGAAACTCAGAAGAGCCTTGGGCTTCGTCTGGCTGATCCCTCCTGGTGGGGCAGGTGTCTTGGGAGCTTTTGTTTCCATGATGGCAAATTTGGAAAGCTGTTGCCCTGCAGGCTCATGAGGCAAGCCTGCTCTCCAGGCTGTTCAGGGTGCACTGCAGATCTTAGAGCACGGAGAAAAATTCATAAGTAAATGGAAACAAGATCTCGACCTTAACAGTTGCAGAGCTAGTGCTGTAATATAATTCTGCAACCTGATGCTTTAGCTGAGAATTCTGGGATGAGGTTTGGTGGGTGCCACACTGCACAAACTGCACTGCCCAAATAAATGCCTTCAAAACAGAGCTGGACTTGGTCAGTGCATTTACTCTGCCCGTGTTTGCCTCAATTAGATGTTCATTGCTGACTAGGTTAGATCAATATTCAGGTTTAACTTAATCTAAAACAGACGGTTCAGATAACTAGGACTAGACCAGTTCCACACTCAGTGCTCACAGTGGTGTCTTCCTTGGGAAGTTTGTCACTAAAGGCAGTATCTGTCATTTCAAGCTTCACTTTCTCATTTGCCAAAACCTTCACTGCTGAAAATGTTTCCTACTCTAAACACACAAAACCCAGTAGGTTCTTCATTATTTATAGTTGTCAGTAAAATGCATTACTCTTTAGGTTAATGGCACTGCAAGTGAGTGCTATCAGAGCAGCACCACTTCTGGACTGTGTAAAAGTTGCATTTTGAAAATTTAGGCACAATCCTTTCAAGACCTGTGTGCACATATTGTAAAGCACTTGTGGTATTTCCCAGACATGTCTGTTCTAGGGAGGGAAAGAGTGTCCCCCTAAAACATGCTGAGGACAAGCCAAACCATCCTGCGGTTTCCCTCTCTGCCTGCCTGTTTTATTTCCTCGTGAGGTTTTTCTACCCATATGTTATCTGTCTCCAATGTTACTCTGAACTACCTTCCATTCTTCCTTCCAAAGGGCTGAATCTCCCTCAGTGTTTAGGTTTCTTTTCCTGTTATTTGGCAGTACGTTGTTCACACCCAGAGGACCAGCATTTGCTCGTGCAGGGCTGTTGGATAGGGTTACCTGCTTTGCAAATCCAGTCTGTGCTGCTTCATGAACATGAAGAAGGGGAAGAGTATTGTTGTTTCAGCTGGTTCCACTTGCAGTGTAGCTGTGTAAGTAGATTAGCTGATATCAGTGTTAAGGACAGAGTAGTTAGAACAATAACTTAATGAACATATCCTTTTTATGAGACTTTTTCCTTGCAAAAGCTACTGAATTCTGACTCATTTTTCTGACTCTCTGAATTGCTGGCTCCTGTTGGAGAATATCCCTTCAGCCACCTCCCTGAGCACAGCACACTCTGTCAAAGAGACAGAGCTTTCCAACTGTTGCATACAAAACTGAGAAGGGAACCTGAAAAGGACTGAAAATGACAGGGTGAAGGGCAAAAATAGAAAATAAAGGACTAACAGGAAAAGAGAGACTGGGTAACAATAGAGGGCAAGCAGTAAATCCGGTTTGCCTTCCTAGCTCAGGAAGGTGTCTTGGAATCTGTATTTCAGGGCACCCACTGGGTGGTCACCAGAGCTCTTTGAGTGTGTGAAATGAAATGGAAAACAATAGCTCAGCAGCAATTGCTTTTTTCCCTCTGATGAGGTGTTCCTTGAATTGCCAGCACGACTCCTGCTTGATTTAGCAGTGAATACAGCCAGGCATTTCCTGAGATGACAGCACTACATGGTGCTGTTAGAAATGCTAAGTGAAAGGTTCTGCTGTGAATAACCAAGGAAAGGGAATGGGATACGGGAGTGTGTCCCACTAAACTGCCTCTGCAACAAAAGGGGGAATGAAATGTGGCACAGCTGCACGGGGGCCATCCAGCCAGTCCGAGAACCCTCATCTCTTTGAACAAATGATGATAGGAGCCAACAAGATCTTTTTGGAAGAGATATATCTTTTTTGGAATGGTTAAAAGCTGATGCCAGCATTGTTTATCTTAATTACTTGTCTTTTTTTTTCTCATATTATCTAATAAACTCTCAACTCTTCTTCTTCATGGGGAATTTTTGCCAGCAAACATATATATTGTTTGTGCTCTTGGCCAATGTTCCGTTCTGACAAATCTCCACATACATATCTATCTGCTCACTCATCTGTTCCGCTCTCTCCAAATAAGCAATAAATGATTCCTTTTTAGAAAGGGTATCTTGTTTGAGCCTTTCCAAGACAGCAATACAGTGCGTGGCTCCAAGAGTACTGCACTGACTTGGCAGAAACTATTTAGGAATTGCTGCTACTCCTCCTCCTCCCTGATTACAGCCCTTAGGAAAAAAATGTGATGACCCCTCATTTTTCCTTATTCAGCACATATTTGTTTTGTTTCCTCTTTGCCCCACCTTCTTCCTTCATAAGGGAAGATAGAGAGCACTTCATTCAAATGGACAGGGAGACCCACAAGGACATGACTGTGACACATCAATTAGTTATTAGCTAAGCAGTATCAAGTCTCATGTCATGCCATCTGTATTTAGTAACTTGTGCTGGGTTTTATCCAGTGTCCAATCACTCATATTAGTTCTATCCTTTTGTTTTTAGAACAAAAAACATGTATGTTGCTGAAATTAGTCTTAAAGCCCCCTCCCTGTCCAGGACACTCCCCACCTTACCTACACAGAGTTCAATGTACTGCTTTCTAGTCTGTTGAAAAACCCCTTTCCCATTGTACCTTCAGCTTGGATACAGTTCTGAAGCAGATCAATTTTAGTTCTACATTTGCATTTTAAGTTAATTGAGCTCTTTAGTTTTTGCCTCTGCCCCTGAAGCACTCATTTCCGTTGCAGACTCTCACTGCTGTTATCCATTTGCCAGTGTGCAGTGTCTGTATTTTCCTGTCTCCTCGGGCACGCACTTTGGTGCCTACAGCAGGGTGGTGTCTCACCCCACCTTTGCTCATTATAAAGCACTTTCATTATGACTTGTCTTTTTATTCCTCTGCATTAAAACCCTTCTGTTTGATTCAGACTCACTTGTGAGGCCACACAGTTTAATTCCACAGCAGTTAAACGCTCTCCTGCATCCTGCTTGCCCATGTTACTGTGTGGAGTGGTCAGATGGTGGCCAGGCACAGAAACCCACTGCTTATTCTTCTGCTGGCTTTGCCCTCAGCCAGCTGGGCTCCTCAACCTGTCCCCTCCTTGCAGCACAGGTGCCAGTGCAAGGGAGGGGACGGATTGTGGCTGGTCTATGACTGATCCCATGGGATCTGTTCCCTTGGGTTTCATCATTTGTGTTCTTGCTTGCTGTTACATCTTACCCGAGATGATTGTGCTTCAGCTCTGTCTGGAGCCTTCTCTGTAGCTTTGTTATTCTTGTGATTCTAGACTTTTCCAGGTGGCTGAGGTGTCTGATCTGCACGAGTTTGATATGCCCGTCCCCATCCTCTCCTTACAGAAGGGACAAAATGCAGTGTTGGGTCAGGACACGCCTAAGACATTCTGGTTCAGGAGAAGAATTGCAGTTTGTCCTTTTCTTCCTAGTACAAATTCCTGGGTAGCAACAGATACTAAAACTGAAATTCTCAATTCCATATTGTGACATGACTCAGACTTCAGTAACTATTGAGGGGAAAAAACTTTGTCTTACAATTTACTGCCCCCTCCCACCCTGCCTTTGATGTGGACTTGTTTTCTACACCAGTGGAGCTCAATACTTGCATTGCAACCTGCCAAAAGCCGTTTCTGCAAGCCTGTGAATGTATTTTGCAGACAGCAAGCCAAAAAATCTACCACCTTGGGAGAGAGGCAGGAGACAAAGGGACTGTTCTTCCCACCACTGCTGATCAGCCTTTCTGGCAGAAGGAGGCATGAAATGAGCCCAGACAGTGTCCAGGTGTGAAGGCAGCATGGCTGGGCTGAACTAAAGGGGCACGTTACAAAGAATGTAATCAGCTCTGCAGGAATCTGGGCAGGATGCCATGGATAATAGCTTTGCTTTTAGGAGGGACACTATAATGATGATATGGATGACTTGGATAGTTGTGGCCATTAATAACCTCAAGTAGACAAGGAGTCTCTCTTAATATTATCCAAACAACAGCATTTTACCCCTACCCTCTTAGTATGATTATGGCTTCTGGGAAAACCCAGTATTTACTTTGTAGTGCCTTTGTCTAGTTTCTTCTAAAACCACCCAATGGAAATAGCTCTTTCTCTACACTGTTGCTCAATCCACATTGTTACAGACAGAAAAAGATTGCATGGAGAAATTATTTCCATATATCTGAAAAAAGACATCAATGTGTCTTATATATTTTTGAACAATAAAAACCTCTCTTCCATGGCACAATCTGTGGGAGTTAAGACTTTTATAAAACTGGCAAGTATCTGGGCACATAGATATTCTCAACTGGACAGGACAAAAAAATCAGGAGAAAATGGGACAGCGGAAAAATAACTTGAGGTTCCAAGAACCTAATGGATTCAAGTAGATGCTAAATTTTTAAAACTTCAGTCTTGCATGTCAACATTTTAAAATGTCAACAGTATAACAAAAATAAAGTAAATGTAAACAGTGAAATGTATTATGTTGCTTGGATCTTGGCAGTCACCTCCAATGAAATAATAGCAGGAAATTATAGAGCAAAAAAATGGTGAAATCATTCTGCAGTCATTGGGTATTCTGGTGAGTCTTCTGTGTGGAGATAACATTCGGGTTTATTTGCATTATAGCATGAAAGATTGCTGTTATAATTGGAAACTGTTAAAGGTTTTGTAGCTCGGGCCAAAGGTTATCCAGACTGCTGCAGCAGATATCCTAATTCTAACAAAAAATACACAGTAAGGACAGAACATTAAAACTGGAAGAGTAATCTAAAAATACACATAGTGCAGGAATTCTGCCGTGCTAGGCACTTGTTAGCCCTGATAAGAACTGTGATTGCTGTTTTTTTCCCCAGACCCTTGAATATGTGAAGCTATATTGAAAGTGAATCGTACCATTTTGAGATTTCACATATGCTTTTGTCCAGAAGTGCCTATTTTTCTTTCCTGAATGATCTTTTGTGCCCAAGCCTAAATTCTCTAAGGGTTTAACCTTCTGTGGAAGTATTCTGATAAGAAATACAGTTCATGTTAATGACTTGTGTATGAGTGTAACAGAGAGGGATGGATTCAGCTCAGAACCTGTTTGAGAGTGGGAATAGAGCCCACAGGTACCCACATATGGTTAGATTAACTGCCACAGTACCTGATAAAAGATCAAGAGGAATGTCACTCTGAGCTTTGTCAGATAACCTGCTTGCTTGAAACTTTAGAACGTATGCAGCTGAAATCCAAAGTGCATTTAACATTGCAAACTACTTTTGCTGCCAGATTAAAATTGTTGTTGTAGGATCTGGTTTTGTGCATCTCCCAGCTTTTAGTGCATTTGTTCAACCCAAGGAAATCTTCTGCTCATCTTAAAAAAAAAAGTTCATTCTAGCACAGCTGGTGCTAGAATGTGTAAGACCTGAGAGATGCCCAGGTGGAACATTTGCAGGACGTAGCCAGTGATGCACAGGGTGTTACAACTGGAACCGAGCTCACTGGATCTGAGTCACTTGGGAGAGGGTTATCTGCTGTTTGCCTGGAAAAATCAGCTATTTTAAACTTTTACTTTTGTTCTCCACTGTAAATAAACATGAGCTGGCTTCATCTCATTTGCCATGTTTGTGTACAGCAGAGCACCTCCCTGAGTCAAACAGCCAGTCTGGTGCAGCCTGGAGGATCCACCAGAAGGGAACCTCCCTGCATTTGGAGCTGAGGTGTAGAAAGGCATGGATCCACCACTGTTGCTGTCCATAATAGCACTGAGGCACTTCAGCCTGCCTAAACTGGGCCTTTTTTGCCCCAAAGAAATAGTAACTTGTGTGAATGTCATGTCAGCTGGGCTTCAGGAACACCTTGTACCTGCTTTGAATACCCTGCCAGCTGCTGCCAGGGCTTTAGTCAATGTGAGTCTCCTTTGCCATTCAAGATGCTCTGAGGAGTATCAAAGTACAAAATGCAGCTTATTTTATTTTCTGCCTGGTTTTCTCGTTGATCAAAGTCCTTTTGTACTGTTCTGTACTGGGTATTGGAGGTGGCCTTGTTATTTGCTCTCCTTTATTAATGTAATGAGATCTGTGTGCCTTGTTGAAAAGGCTGTACGTTCTGGAGTGTGGTGTGTGTTTCCTTTTTTTCCTTTTGTAGACTGAAACCAAAACAGCTAGATAGTGGTTTCAAGGCCTGTTCTTTGCTTTAATTAGTGCTGTAGGTACAGTTCCCCGTGCTGTATGATCCCATTGTTCTCAAATCAAGAAGCTAAAGGCAGTAGTTCAGTAAATGCATCAGTTACCTCTATTCAGGATGTTCAACATCCAAGCTCATTCACATATTAATTTTTTCATGTAACTCTTAAAACAGACTGTGATGCTGATGAGTGTTTTCACATTGTAAGTGGTAAAGTTTGTGTGATGTGCTCCCCGATATCCTGAGCCTGTTTAAATAGGGTGATCAGCAATCCAAAGTGCAGGTGCCGGCTTGAGGGAGGCAAAGCTCTGCCTCAGGGCAGTGTGTCAGCGGCCAGGGTGCAGCTGGACTCGAGAAGACTGGCACAAGCCCTGGGCAGATGCCCTCAGCATCACGCTTGTGCTCCCATCTTGAGTCCTACTGCTCACCACCTTTCCCTGCCAGATTGTGGCTTGAAGCTATATGGTGAGCTTTGGAAGGAGGGGGAAGCTTGGGGCTGTAAACAAAATCCCAAACTGCCCCAGACAAAGGACACTGTTAAACTGATTCATGATGTCTCAATCTGTGTCTAAGAAAAAGAAAAGGTGAAGCAAGGCTTGTGTATCCAAGCAACTGCAGAGCCCCCACTGTTGCCATGGGAGGTTTTAGCAGTGACGCAGTGGTGGGAATTGTCCTTTTCTTGTAACTGAAGACTAGTGGGAAGCAGGGGTTTTCTAGACAGAGAGCCTATTCCTGCAGAGAGTCAGCAAGGAACAGTCTGGAGCAGTCACAGGCACAGACACACACAAAGGTCTGATCGAAATAAGAGTGACAGAACTCAGTTATTTCCTAAATATAAATATGAGACCCTTCTGAGGCTCTGCTTTTGGACTGATTTGTCCTATCACAATCAGTCTACAGATAACAAAGGCAGTATTTGTCCTGAATTCATCTGCTCTTTCCCAATTAATCTAATACAGCAGGAATATTTGCTGTGTCTTACCAAGCAGACTTATAAAAGCAAATCCTCAGACACGTGTACTTAATGAATGATTTTCTTCTTCAGTACACACACAAAAAGGGATGCATTGTGGGTACCATCTGATGCTGAACACTGCATTAATATATATTGCTGAATATATGCATGAATATGGCACTTACATGTGGCATATGGCTTCTGACAGGCAGGATTCTCTTTTGGCTTTACAGATATATGAATCAGTCTCAGCTGGATGAGACCTGCATTTGGGGTTTGAAAGATGGCCGAGGAAAAAGAACACATTCCTTGCATAATATTTGATCAGGGAATAAATTTTAAATAAAAATCTGGAGTTACACTGCTCTCTCACTTCAAGAGTAAAATGTTTCAGTATGTTCTAAAGAGCAGATGCCCAACAAACATCTTTGTGCAGGAAAAGGAAACATTTCCTTAAACATCCTGCAGCAAACGTGACTGATTGAGCTTCCTTTTCCCCCTGCCTGTTGCATTTCCCTTCTTTGCAGGGACAGGATCTAACCAGATTTGCAGGGTATGAACTGCAGGTTACTTTCAAATTCATAACTATGAAATGGTTCGTTTAGCAGGACAAAGGCCAAGCCGACAGACACCCTTTTTCCAGCTCAGCATGTGCATAGCAATGGGAGGGTGGCAAGGAGCTTTTGTTAATCTCAACCCAGCTGGCAAGAATGCTGCAAAATGAAGGCTTTGAAGATGTTTTTTCTTCATTTTTAAAGCTACAGTTTGTTAGAAAAGCTTGAAAATCTTGCAAAAAAAAAAAAATCTGCAAAATACTGAAAATCCTCCCTGGCAGTCATATAACTTCGGCAAATTTCTCCACTAGCAATTAGTCCGGACAGTTTCCTTTACCAGTCATTACTTTTGCAGGTTCTATTCTGCTGCATCTGTGAAAATGTTTTTCCCTAGCTTGAATACACTTTTCAAAAAAAATAAACGGTTGGCAGAAAGGATTAGGGTATTGGTCATATTGGGGCTGATCCAAGCAGCAGCAGGATTTTTTTTCCTTTTAGTTTAAACGTGTAGGAATTGAAAGCTTGAAAAGCTTCATGCTTGGAGCTGTTCTGAAAATAGCTGGGGCTCACACTCCACTTCCTAATGTGCTCACATCACAAGACCAACTGCTGCTACTTGCTCTCTTTTGTCTGGGGCTGCAGTGGAGAGCTGAGATGCTGCCTGCCCTGCCAGCGAGCAGTCCTTCCTTCTCCCCCAGAGGTGGCCCAGGCAAAGGTTGCCCTTTGGGCACCAATATCACCTCCCATCTTCCTGAGCCCAAACAATTTGTCTTCCACAAAAAAACAGCAACCCTGCTCAGGGATTGGTTTACATGTTTTTATTTTTATGAGAAAACATAAATACAAAATAAAAATAGTAAACAAGTGCTATAGACTTTTAATTGGGGTGAGGTTCAGGCCTGATCCTGAGCGGTTCCAAGCTTTTAAGTTCAGGTCTAGGTCTTTGCTCTTAGAAAACAAATCATAGGGAAAACCAGCTGACTTTTACTCGGAAGCCAGTGATAACAGTAACAGTAACATCTGGGTTATCTTGTAAAGCACAGCAACAACTAAGAAGGATGAGATTAAATATAAAAACATTTTTAAAAACGGGCCCCACTTCCTGCAAGTATTGTTGGGTGCTGCCCCACTGACCTCAGCAAAACCTTGTTCCACCAGCAGCGAGTTATTTTGGCAGGATGATGCTGTGCCTAGTAGCACATGCACAGGTAGCACCGGCTTCTTCCAAGAGCTCTTGTTGTGTAATTGGTTCAGATTTTGGTTATGAGAGGATCCAGCCCTGCCATGACACAAAGTGACGTATCGAGAAGTTTGGCTTGTTGAAGAAAATTCCCTTCTAAGGTGTGGGTTTCCCTCCCTCTACCAAAGACACCAGTTTTCATTTCATTTGAAATTCTAGTGCTGCACTGTCCAGAAAGATCTAATCTTTTAGACAGACCCCAAATTCTGCAGCACTTGTGAAGGCTCCACTCTACAGAGACATGCAGACACATCTGTCACTGGGGTTTAGTTCTTTAACCGGAGACCAAAGAGCGAGGTCCAGGTTTTGGGCTAATACCTGTTAGACATCAGAGAGCTCTGAGCGAGGGTGTAGTGTGCCTATGGGCTGGGTGACAAATACAGTTGGATGTTATCATTTAAAGTAATCATGAAACAAATAAAGGCACCAAACCACACAGCAAGTCAACTTTGGTAGATTTCTTGCAAAATATATGCATTTAAATACATTTTTACAAGGTTTACAAGGTTACACTGTTAAAAAAAGTTGCAATGATGAAATATGGAATATTTCATTCTTGTACCAAAACTACATATCACATCATAACAAAAATATTACAACTTTTATTTAAATGCAGACAGTATAAGAACTGCACCTCTTTATAGAAAAAATCTAATTGTAGACATATTGCTCTGCTTTTGTATTCTCTGATGGGCTCAGACCCTGCCATTTATGTGTTTAAAAACTGAAAGCATTTATCTTTAAAAGGGTAAATCGTGCTCAATACTCAACCTCACAATTTGCAGGGGCAAGGCTTTAGTCTCTCATTCTGGTCTGTGAACATGTTGATCCCCCCGGGGTTTTAAGTTTGCTAAGCAAGGCAGGAACACAGTCCATGTAAATCTGTCACAGACCCACAGTTATGGTTAGTCCACAAGTCTTGGAGATATCAGAAAGATAAGAGTTAATGCTCAGGTCAGGTGTGCACTGTACTGCTACAGGACTGTGAGGGACTCATGAGGTTGTAGTGTTGTGTTCTGAGGAACATAAACAGCACATTTCCTCGCTGTTGGCAGAAATCTCCTTATGGCAGTACAGATGCTGCCACGGTTGGTAGCAGGATCCTGTGTTGATTTACAAGTAACTTGTGTGGAGGAGTATCACACATCCCCCTGACCCTCCCTTGAAAAAACGTTTGTCTCTGCAGTGTAAAAAGGAAAAGTGTAAGCTGGTATTCCAGGCTCTGGTGAATTTCAGCAGGTGTTGAGCTCAGAAAATCAGAGTTACGTTGCCCGATGTATCTTCCTTCCAGTCTGCAGAGAGCTACCGGGCAATGCACAGGAGCGGAGAGCTGTGAGAGCCAGGACTTCACATCTCCTGATCAGCTGACGAAGTCTCAGCCAAGATATTTTTGGTAAAATTCTTCTAGCAATTTTTTGCTTGATTTGGTAAATGAAAGAAAGCACATGTTAACAAAGTCATGGTGGGGAGCCAACCAAGTGCACATCCAACTGAGCACACAATTCAAAATTTGCAGCAAGCGGGGCTTGCAAGAAGGCCACAAAAGCATCATCCCCCCCAATCATCAGTATCTGGGGCAATTTTTATGCTTCCAATCTCCTGTAGTGCAGATGAGATGAGCAGAGGCCCTGCAGGAGCTAGGACATACAGTGATCTCCCAGATCTCTGAATCTAGGCCTCGGATAATTCTGGCAATGAGTTCACATTCAAGTAAAAACAGAGCATAAGCTGATGGAGGAGAGGGAATGAAGAACCTCAAGGGGCAACCTGGTGTAATCTGCTTTGTACTCCACTAAAGGACAGCAACTACCTGAAATCTCTTTCAAGGTCTCAAAGACACACAGACCAATGCACTTCTCTGACGGACTGAAACAAATGAAGAAAGTCAAATACCTTCCTCCAAACAGCCTGCGGCATTAAGGATCAAGGTTAGTGGCATGCTTTGGACAGGATCCCTAGTTTAGTTGCCCAAACAGAAGATCAAACCCCCCCTACTCAGTTAAAGTCCCGGCGGGAACTGCCAGACGCAGGCTTTCAGGAGGGAGAACGCCGATGGCAAGCTCCTCCTGGGCGACCGCACACACCCGACGCCGGTCCCAGCGGCCGAGAGGCAGCGGCAGCGACAGCGGGCGGTGAAGTACTCACGAGTCTCGGGGTATCCCCGGGGCAGGGCCGGGAGCGGGAGCCGGGCGGGCGGCGGAGCCCGGACGGGGCGGCCCGGTGATGCCCCCGCGGCTCCCCCGGGCTGTTCGGCTCCCCCGGGTGCTCGGCTCCCCCGGGCCGGGGACGCGCTGCCCGCAGCGGAGCGGCCGGACCCGCCGGGCGCTGCCCTGCCCGGGGCCGCCGCTGCACGGGGGTCCCGTTCAGAAGAGCATCCAGGCAGGGGAGCGCTGGCGCTCCCGGCCCGCGGCCGTGTGTCCGTGCCCCCGCGGGGCCGAGAGCGGGGCGGCCCCGCTCAGACGTAGTTCTTCTTGTCGTACTCGCCGTTGGACGTGGGCCGCCGCGGCGCCGAGTACTTGACGGGGAAGGAGGTCTCATCGCGCTGGAAGCAGGAGCAGCAGCAGATGAGGCAGCCCCCGAAGAGCAGCAGGGCCGTGGCCGCCCAGCCGATGTAGAGCGCGGCCCCCATCTCCCGCTTTTTGGACGGCGGCACGGTGGGGTCGTAGAAGTCGCTGATGACGATGTTGGCGAACCAGCAGAGCGGGATGAGCACCAGGACCCCGCAGAGGATGTAGATGACTCCGCCGGCGATCACGATGCAGGACTTCATCTTGCCGGGCTGGATGCAGTTGGTGCACTGCGCGCCCACCACGGTCACCATCAGTGCCACCAGCCCCAGCAGCGCCACGACGACGGTGAGCGCCCGGCCCGCCTGCACCTCGGGCGGCAGCGCCAGGATGGAGTCGTACACCTTGCACTGCATCTGCCCCGTGCTCTGCACCACGCAGTTCATCCACAGC
>VZRE01005624.1:254950-292465 GCA_013396775.1 Cephalopterus ornatus | reverse complement strand
CCCGCGGGCATTCCTGCCATGGCTCCGGGCTCGCCGCGGCGGCAGCGGGCAGCGCTGCCCGAGCGGCCCCGGCCACGGCTCTGCTCTTTGGGTTCGGTTTTGTTTAGTCTTTCCTTATTGTTCACGTGCAGGTCGGAGACTTCGTGGTGTCACGGGACTTATGCGTGATTTGGAAGTGGTTTAAAATACAGACTTATCAGTTTGCTGTGCGTTGGCAGTAGGTACACAATTGTACCTGAATTCTGTGTGTGTGAGGCAGACCGACCTGTGTCCTGATGAGTGATTGTGGCTAATGTGTTTGGCTTTTTCGTCTCAAAAGGTCGCAGCTTTTCACGTTTTCAGGTCTGTTTCACAGTAATTTTCTGACACAGTAACTGCAAAAATACAGTCAAAAGCTGCCTGCATAGGAAGCACATCATCCCTAAAGCTGATCGTTAATGAGAACAATATCACTGCCTCCTTTGTGCTTTCTAAGTGACTGTTCACTGATACAGCAGTAAGGAAAGAAGGTGTCTAATGTGTTACTGTTGAAATGGAACCTTAAATAAAATATTTAGGATCAGAGCTTTAGATTTATGCATTGCTTTCTCTTGACCAGTGCTCACACACGTGGGTCTCTCTTACTTTCCCGGTCCTTGCTCCTTGTACTGTGCATGTGTGGTGGGATGTTCCAGGTTTTGATGCATTCCCATTAATAATCTGTGAGGAGTGTCCTTGGTTCAAATCCAGCACCAGGGTGAAGTCTGTGGGACTTGTGAGCACTGAGCTCTAGTGCAGAGCCAGAGCAGTGGCTCATACCCGGGGGGGTCTGTCTGCAGAGGTCACAGCTGGGTTGTGGCATTTGCTGGGAATTCTGTACTTGGTGGAAGTGATACAGTCATTTTCCTGAGTGAGAGTAATGCAGGATTGCTAATGTTTAAAAGAGAATTCCTTCAATTGGTAACACCTGTTTTGATGAGGAAAATGGAATCATCTGTGATTGTTGATCCAAGGGGAGTAGTGGGGGGGGGTGTTTCCCCCCTCAGAGATGAGGATGTGCCAGGAACAAAGCACGGCACACAGAACAGGCTCTGCTGGACACACTTGCTTGATAGAATTCAGTGATTCACACAGCTTGGAATGAGTAAGCTACCAAAAAAAAAGTTAGCTGCTTTGTATTTGTATCCCTGTATCCAGCTTGGAATACTGTGAGACAGTGTCTAATTTTCAAGTAACTTCTTTGTTTCTCTATGTGCAAGACACTTGGCAAAGTTCTATATTATTTTTATTCTTATTGATGTGCTTCAGTACTTGACTGACATTTCTTCATGGGGTTTTGTAGTGCTTTTTGTGAGAAACCACAAATACTGGTATTTCACTGACATATTCCTGATATTTCTCTGTCTGCTTCGAGTCTGAAAACTGACTTCAGAATGCTGATGTTTTTGAGACCATTTCCAGCCTTAGGAAACCTGCTTAAGTCTTTACTGCTTTCTGTAGTTCCTTGTTAGGTTATTAAATACTTCTGAGAAAGTATGAGAGTTATACAATCTCAGATGGAAAGAAAGAAGCCTCCTTTGAGGAATCAGGAGGGCTGTTGTGCTTGTAGAGATGGTTGTAAGGTCACTCTAAAGTGATTATTTAAAAATGTTTGATATCCTAATATGGAAACCTGTTTCTTGGCACTTTCTTTGTGTGGTTCCTATTAAGAAGCTCCCAGTCTGCCTGTTCCTAACAGTTTACTTCTTGCATCCTGACAGGAACAAAGGAAATGACCCATTTTCCTTCCCCTCTCTTTCTCTCTCACCGGAATACTGCTCTCAGCAGAAGAGGGAGGGATGGCACGTTCCAGGGCTCTGTGTTTGCAGAGGAGGAGCTGGAACTGAACTTCCAGTGGCAATTTGCTCCCTTTGGTTGCCAGACATCACATTGCTCAGGATAGGAATTTGTTGGGATCCAAAATGAAACTTTGCTACATTATGCCCCGTTGGAAAACAGATCTGGACATTCCTGTACTGGAGCCCACTGTCCTTTTTTCCTTCTAGGCCTGCTAGATAGGGCCCAGAATTATTTACAAATAAAGTTTCTCTGCTTTTTGCAAGTTTTTGCAATTGTATCTTATCTGTTCCTTTCTCTGTGTACTGTTTTGCCTGTGCTGCCTTGCTTATCTTGTACTGATTGAAACAGGACTCGGAAAATCTAAAGAGAACAGAACAGGCTCTGGTTTGCCTTAGTTATGTTTTTTATATGTTTTATTCTGGAAAATTGATGAGAAATTAAATATTCCAATTTCCAGTTGAGGGACTGCCCAGAGTGTAGTCAGAGGCTCAGCTTCACATGGTTTTGCAGTTTGCCTCAGCTGTGTGCAGACAGTTCTGGGTTTCGGGGTTACTGATGCCCAACACACAGGCTGGTTCAGCACCAGGTTCTCTCTTGGGGCAGTGCTGCGAATGCTGCGGGTGTTTGGTGCTGGAAGGAGATTTAACATGGGGCATTTTGCTGGCGATAAAGTTTTGATTTGTTCTGTGTGGGAAAGCTTCGGGAGGACAGCACATGGTCAGCTGGGGAAGGTGGTTGGGGGAATGATTTTTGAGCAAACCTCACGAGGGCAGTATTAGGAACTGCAAAGTGTGTCGTGGCTGAGTAACTGAGCTCCCAAATGAACCCTGGTGCCTTAATAAGAGTTGTGGAACGGCAGGTGTTTTTTGTGGGTGTTTTTTTTTGTGTGTTTGTTTTTATGGTTGTTGTTCAGGTAACTTTTAATTAGAATATTTCTATTCTAACATAATACAGTGGGAAATGACCAACTGTCTGCCTGTTGCTGCAGTCATGGTATGATCAGAGCAGCTGTGCCACAGCTTTGGCTACAGAAACTTTTGGTCAGAGGAAGACACGAGGTGAATATGGGTTGCCATGTAGGAAACAGATTTTGTAAGTTATATTTGTGGAACAAATTATTGTAAATTTAGCTTTTTATGAGAGACTGATTTTGAAGCCAAATGTGTCATAGTCAGCTGACAATGATTTTGACTCTTCAAGTAACCTGGGTGATGCCACAATGGATGTGACTCTACTGTCAGCTTAAAGCAGAAGCAGTTAGACAAATTGGCATACATACTGAAACCTGAATTGTTCCCCCTCCTACCTACAGACAGCCGCTTTGGGGGTTTCTCATCTGGCGTCACTGTGGGAGATAGGCCAGGTCTGTCGACATTAGCACTCAGTGGCGTTTTATGAGCTTTTGTAAACTCTTGAATTATGTTACTGATTTTATAGACAAGGTGACAACAGAGGTTTGCAAACTTAGAAAGAAGATGTGGCCAGAGCAATGGGTTACATCTGTCAGTGAGACTGTGACTGTCTTTAAGGATCTGGAGCAGTGGTTGGCTGGAGGCTGGAATGAGCCCTTGCATACTGGTCAAAGAAAAATAAGCTCTGTTTTTTTCCCAAACCATTCTTAAGGGTTTCTCTACAGTTTCCCAGACTGTTTTGAGGAATACACAATTATGGACTGCCAGAAGATGGTTGGGATCAGGACTTCCCTATTTTCCAGGCAGTGGATGTTTTATTAGGCTTTCATTAGCAAGAAACTGAGCTGGGTATGGGGCAAAAGTAGTTGGGGGAGAAAAGGTCTTCTTTTCTCACAGGGTGGCTGGCATCTGCACAGCTGCCAGGACTTTAAATGTCTGCTGCAGGGCAAGTGAAATGCTGTGGGAGCTGAAAACATGTTTTCTTTAAAACTCCAAGTGGCAATTATGCTAACTTTGCTTTTCCTCAGTGCAGAGTGTGTCTCTGCTAGGATTTGACGGTCAAAATGCCAGTATCAGAATTTGGCCTGCATCCTGTAAAATGACTGCTGCTACCCCCCAGGAAAGCGTTTCTGTCTGAGCACACAGGTGCCTGCACAGGTCACGTCCCTGCTTTCCCAGGCTGGGAGCTGCACTGCCAACAGACCGGGCTGGGAAGTGCTCCTGCCACTCGTGCGCTTCCTGCCCCTGCTCGGGGGCTGCTCTGAGTGAAAGGGCCTCCTCTGCAGCACAGCTGACATCCTGGGCTGAAGAGATAAGGGCTTGCCAAAACCCAGCTCTTCTGGGGCTCTGAAACCAGAGAACAAATCTTTTTGAGAGTTCTCCACGTCAGGGTGAGTTTTCATGTCCAGAATGGGTCAGCCAAGTGTGTCCTTCTCAGCAACAGGACTTTGAAGTGACTGGGAATAATGTTATGTTCTGACCCTTACCTGGGAATCATGTGGGTGTCCTGTTCTCCTGGGAATTATTGTGTAATTTTTGGACAACAGTTACATTACGTTCACCTGTTTGTAAACCATATTTAAGAGAAATATAGTAAATCGAAAGGGTAAAAATTGAAAGAAAAAGGACCTCCTAATGCTGTTATATCCCAACCATGGTTGGGAACAGAGAATATTTGAATTTCAGGTTTCATTAGCTAATTGCAGAATCAGGGAGCTTCAAAAAGCATTCCATCAGGAGTGCCATGCACACTCAGCATTAGCTTTCAGTAGATAGTTTTCCTTCTTTAAAGACAGAATAGATGAAAGTTTGTTATGATACTGAATTTTAATATTGTGTGCTCTAAAGGAATATCTCTGTTTTGAAACTTTTAAGTATTTAAATGAAGTATTCTGGCTTCGATAATCCCGTGTAACTTCTTTCAGAAGCAGACATTTTGATTGTGGCTTGTTTATTGTGGTAATACTTGAGTATGTGACATTTCATTCTACAGGAATAAAATGGGATTTTTATATGCAGATGATCAGTTCAGAATTAAAATTAATGTAATCTTCAAGTCAGCTAACCTGCACTATGGCTTTTTTCTCCCCAGTGTCTGAAACTTGGAGTGACGAAACATGTCTCAGTCAGGTGAAAAAGTGAAGGTAAAGAGATGACTGCATAGCCAAAATGTTGTTTAGAATCTGTTCGACTTCTGAAAATACTCATGGTTTTAATGAAGTGGTAAAATTGTGAATAAATGATACCTTATTGCTGCAGATGTATTCCTTGAAAGGAACCATTCAGTAGAAATAGAGCTTGCATGTGATTCTCGTCATAGGCTTCCTGGTATTTGCCTGTGTTTGCTTACACAGTTAAAATGGTACTTTTACCTCTGGAAACATCGTTTGACAGACCTTCATTTCTGAAGGAAATTAAAAAGCCCACCTGGGTGGGCTTTCAGAGGATTGTTAGCAAATAAATAATTACCTTTTAAGCTGTATCCCCCTGCCCCACTGGAAGTATCTGGCATTGTATGAAAAATGTTCTTGTCATAAATTCATCTGTGAAGAAAACCTCTGATTCCAGGTAGTTCATAGATCCCTAAATCAAGTGGCTGCAGTTCTTGTATAGGCTCCTACTAGGTTTTCAGTCAGTGGATAACAGATGGTGAAGCAGCCTGCTCTGTTTATAGCCCAGATCTCTTTGATAAGTTTTTCAGGCGTGTTTCTTTTTCCTGCTTTTGTGTTAGAAGTTAAAGATTGTGAAGATAGGTGAGCACCTCAACAAGTGAAAGGTACATCTCTGTGTAATTGTATCTTGGTAATCCCTACATTGGTGCAGTGTTCTTGTATTTTACATGGGAGAATATACATTATTTTTATAGAAGACAGTAGCAGCAAATACTAAATTTTAACAGATTTTTTTTCTATTTTTATCTGTATTTATATCTTAAGATTGATAATAGTGTGCTCTTGCAAGCTTGAAGATCTTGATTTTATGGCAGGGGAGACTTTTGTTTGTGTGGCCCAAGGTACTTACGTGGTTTCTGTTGATATATCAGCCTCCTTGGTAAATGGGCCTGTTTCATGGTCTGCCTTGCTACAGCAGCAGGAGATGGTTTCATTCACTGTTTTCTCATGTGCTTTATATACCTCTGCACCTCACTGTGTGGAATGAGCTGAACCTGTGTTCAATTTTGAAGGTGGAGAAGGATCTCATTTCTCCCCAACCTCTGTTCCCTTGACAGTTTTCCGACTCGGCAGGCTATGTGGGATTTGCCAACCTGCCCAACCAGGTTCACAGGAAATCTGTCAAGAAGGGCTTTGAGTTCACGCTCATGGTGGTTGGTAAGTCACTTCTTTAAGTATTTTTGACTGCTGTACAACAACAAACTTTCTTTCACAGAGATGCATCTCTCTCCCTACTTAGCAATTGACTGTTACACAGAAGAAAAAGCTTTGAACCTTTGTACTTTCTAATTAAATCTCTTACCATTTTGTCCTGTTTTGTAGGAGGGAGTATTTGTAGTGATTAGAGATGATGACTTTGAGCCAGCAGGACATTTCTGTGTTCCTGACTCACTGTCAGATGATAGAGGTAGTTGTTCAGTCTTCCTTTGACTCTTTTCCCCGACCCAAGGCATGACTGCACACGGTCAGTATCTTGCTGTTGAAACGGTGATGCTGCTGTTGTGTTCTCTGCTGTTCTGTACTGACTCACTCTTGTGTCATAGACAAACCTGTAATTTAGTAAATAATAAATAATAATAAACCCTGCCTGTTCTGTCAGTGAGCACCTGTGTCTTTGATGGAGAGTCCTTTAGGCACAAAGGTCTTCCAAGTGACATGTTGAATTATATCTGCATTGAATCAGTTTAACATTATACAAGTGCAAAGGGAGCCCACAGCACTGTCACTTTTCTGTAGCAGTTAGTGAAACATGAAAATGAGGAGAGATGCAGAACACTTCCACCTTGTTCCCTGTGCTCTGTAGTACTATTGAGGATTATTTGGTGGTAGTGTTCAGCAGTGTTTGTGAGATAAATAGCTAATTTGTGCTCAGTGGAGAGTTCTTGTTTCATGTAGTCTGTGATGATAGGTAACTTTTCCATCTCCAAGATCAGATAAGTAGCATCTAAAATAATATGGCCAGTTGTTCTAAATGCTGACGTCTTTGATTCCTTGGGTTGGGAAAAAAGTGATTTTTTGAAACTCAGATTTAGTAGTTACATTTAGAAGTTTATTACTTTGATGCAGGATAAAGTCTGTATGACTTGAAGTTACAGAATCCCAAAACTTCTCAGGTGAATTTTGAATGGTTTTGGGTTTCATAGAACATACACAGGCTCAACTGTAAAGCTGCAAACCTTGACTGTTAGTTTGGGGTTGCTTTACTCGTTCTTCTTCCCAACACTGTTCCAGGTTCAGTTTCTAGCTTAGGAAAACCATAAATCTCTCAGACAATATTTTCAATAGAAGAGCTACAGCTCTTGATTTTTGTAAGTTTAAAATGAAAAAGTTTTAATTTCCCTTAAGTAACTGAACTATCTCTAGATCTACAGCCAAAGTGCTGCATGACCTTTCAGCTTTTATTGTAACATCTATTACAGTAAACTTAAAATTTTCATGTAACGTTCAAGAAAACACTGGAGGCTTGTTTTTCCGGTGTTTTCAAAGTGCTTAGCTGAACCTTTGATGTTTTTATATCAAAAGCTAGGGTGGATCCTGATGAACAAATTATTTTTCCTCCATAATGTGGGCCTGGAGAAGGATGAGGGCTTTTAAAAAGCTTGGAGTAAGATGCTTATGTGCCTAATAACCTGAATTATTTTGTTTGTAGGTGAGTCTGGCTTAGGAAAATCCACTTTAATTAACAGTCTGTTCCTGACTGATCTTTATCCCGAGCGTTATATTCCTGGAGCTGCAGGTAAATGTGGTTTTGCAGTTCCTCCAGCACACATCCTATAAAACTTCATGTTCTTTCAGTTAACATTGCTTCGTTCTGATAACCTCACCCATGACACCCTTTCTTCATGCTGTCTAGATGTATTTTAATCCTCCAGATTATATTTTGTTGAGCTGTCATTTTCTCATTTATTTTTCCTTTCAAAGACTCAGCTTTTGTTTCTTCATCAATTGTTATTAAAAAAACCAAACACCCAAGCCTTTTAGGTGTCCACCTAAATGTGGCTTTGCTCCCATTTCCTCTATTGCTTTTTGCCTCTAATGCCTTAAATCCTGGTTAGAGGTGTAACTACCTTCTGACAGTCTTGCATGCTTTTGAGTATTCAAATTTTATTTTTGCATGTTGTTATGAGTAACCTCCCTTTCAGTTCATTGCTGCTTTTTATTTACAAAAACGTGGTGTTAAATTTTACCTACCAGCTTGTTCTTTTTCTTTGAAATATTTGATGTTGTGTAGGCTACAACACACTCCAGGTGGCAGTTCCTCCTCTATTGCTCTCTCCTGCAGGGGTTTCTGCAGCAATCGATAGGCATAATAACAATGCAAATGTTCCTTTATTTTAGAGAAAATAGAGAGAACAGTTCAAATCGAAGCTTCCACAGTAGAGATAGAGGAGCGAGGGGTGAAGCTGCGATTAACAGTAGTTGACACACCAGGATATGGAGATGCCATTAACAGCCAGGACTGGTATGTGTGGAAATGCTGCTTTGTTCATAGAGTGTGTGTCTTCACAAACTCTACTCCAGTGTGTCTGTGACGTTCTACAACTTCCACTTTCAACTTTCTGACTGCTTTCTCCTGTTTTTAGGAGGTTTGGTTGGGGTTCTCTAGGCTCTGTATGATTCTGCCTCAAAGGGAATGGCCTTTCCCCCAGTAAGGCTCTCTGACAGCTGCAGGCAGCTTTTTGTCTCCATGGCCATTCCAGTAGGGTGGAATTATGGGGGGCGGGAATTTTCTGCTTGTCTTTACTCTCCATGTCTCTGGCCATCCAGTTTCCATGTTTTTAAGACAGTACTTTTCATTCCCTGTGCTTTATATGTACTATTAGCAATTTGGGTAGGTGCTGGTTTTTTCATGGTGAAGTTACTGCTTAGCTCTCTCTGGCCTAAATATTGCTGATAGCCTTTAAAGGGTGAAGCAGTTGTCAACAAATCCTCTACACAACGTATCTAATTGCATCAGCATAAAGGCTGTGAAAAAAGACAATGGTAAAATAGCTAGGAAGGAACTGGGCAGTTTGTAACAAAATTAGTTCATAAATGTAATTTCCAAATAATCATACTCAGGCAATTCTCTTTTGCTGTGGAAAACTGATAACTCTTTCAAATAAAGATGAGGTGTGTTACTGTGCTTATGAGGATGCCTGAATTACTCCAGTGCAACTAGATGCTGAATTTTGAACGTCCAGATGATTGTCTTTTAAGAAGTGCTAAGAATATTTATTTTGCTTAAATATTGACATCTGACACTTTTTTTCTGGTGGTGGTGGTAAACCAAAGGCAAACGGAGTGTCACTGTGTGGAGGAAGGAACATAAAACTAATACAGGTTGACTTGAGTCCTTCAGTATGAGTTAAAGATCAGGAAAGAGACAAACACCTGATCAAATAAACATCTATAATGTTAATAGACTGTGTGTAGTCTTTCACTGACAGAATGCTGTCTTAGCTGGAGCATTCTGAAGAACACTGTTATCAGGGGTTTTCTCTTCTTTCTACGGGGTGTGTATAGGAACATAGCAAAAGTGAAGGCAGTGAACTTCCATAAGACACTAAATCAAAGTTTGAAAGTGAAGCTCTAGTGATATTTTTATTTTCCTCCCACTTTTCCTACTTCGGTAAGTTAAAAAAAAAATGAACTTTTGGAATAACACAAAGGCATCTTTCTGGACTGCACCATGGTCTTGCTTATTTTGTGCACTGTTGACTAGAGCTTCCTTCCGCTGGAGCCAGAGCTGAGCAGCCTGTGCATTGTGTTTCTGAGAGCTCTTCCTGTTGATTGTGTTCTAATGCCCTTTGTTTATTCTGTTAAGATGTTTCTTAGAGACCTACGTGTTTGGATTTTCCCCCTTTCTTTTTGGAGGCTTGCTGAACAGAGTCATTCCACGGTGATTCAAACCCATGAGAAAAATTTACTGTTTTGTACGTAGTTTTCTGGGCGAAATCTTAAACATCAAAATACATGACAGGAGCAAATAGTGCTTACTACAAAACAAAAAGATGCAGTTAATGACATCTCTTTAGTCTAATTTTCTTATGTCACACAAAGAGACTGTGAGTCATGGTGAGTGTCATTTGACAAAGTCTGTTAATCTTTCCAGGATGTCCCAGGGACTCGGATGGACAGGCTCTTTGTTCTGAACTGCAGTGCAGACAAACTCAGTGCAACCACCTTCCTTCCTCGGTAGTTCAGAGGAGGGAGCAAGTTTGTGTTCTTGAACTTCAGTTTGCATTCAGGAGCATTTCCTGCAGTCATGGTTAACCGGTAGATGGTGCTGATCATGATCCAGGATTTATAGAGCCCTTTTTTTTGGGAAGGCTGCAATTCGTGCAGGCCATTTGTTTGTCAGGGTGATGAATTTTACTAAGGCTATTTTTGAGCAGACGTGATTGTACTTAAAACAGCCTGTAAGGGAAGGTGGAGGAGAACCACAGTTAACCATAGTGATAATTCTTTAGATGCTGTGTGAAGCTTTAGTGCTAGCTGGAATTCTGCATTCTACAATCAAACCACACCTAGAATTGGTCATGGCAGCCATTTAAGTGTTTTTGGAGGACAGCAGAGTTCTTTGTGGTGGTCAGTGGTTTGATGCATTCAATGTCTTTTCCATGCATAAGTACACAGGGGTCATGAGAGGAGCATGTCCTTGAAGTAACATCTCTCATGAGACAGAAGAGAGAGGATCTAATCAGGGGAGGAAAAAAATTGCTTGATGCACAGATTTTGTGTGAAATCTGGCCTCAAGAGGAGGGCTGAGAAAACCAGTCCACAGATGAGCTGGTTACATACTGCTGATGGTACGCTTTGTTTCCCCTTGCTTGCAGTGTCACAGGTCATTCTTTGAGAGCTGCTCTCTGGCTGATGCTAAATTCTGGAGGGTTTTTTAAGCTGGCTTAGATGATATTCTGTGGGTTTTGGCAGCTTGATAATATTGCTCATTTTCCCCCAGTGGGTTTAATTGCACTGGTTGTGTTGTTTCTGTTCCAATCCAGGATGTGCTGTCTCCCCAGTAACGACAGCGCTGGGGTATCAGCCAGGTGTTTCCCGGAAGTCAGGAGGTACAGGACACTGTTTGCACTGTATTTATCGGGAAGATTATAGCTGTTAGAGCTAGAGCCCTGCACGTAAACCAGTGATATTGCCAGGGAAATGGGTAATAGTTCTTCCCCATTGTTAGTGCTTGGTTTCTGACCTAATATTTGTATGTCTTCAGCTACCCTTTACCAGTTAAGAGGAGAAGTATCAAAGATCAACAGGAACATAAACCACGTTGTATTTCAACCCCTTTAGGTATCAAGATGCTGGCTTTTAAAAGAGCAGCACTAAGGTCAAAACCCCATAAATTCCATGTTTTGCTGTGTTGTCCTCTGTAGTATGACTTAGAACAGCCAAATCTTGCAAAGATGTAAATGTATATATATACATATATGCTGCTAGGGATTTATTCCTTCTCAGTCCAAAAGCTTACTCAACTCTGGAAAATCCAATTCCCTGCAGGACCTCTTTTGTCATTCTTACTACTTTCATTTATTCCCTTCTCTCCAGCCATGCAGCGTGGGTTGAGCATTGCTGCCTGTTGCAGTATGTGCCAGCAGTCTGTGTTCCTTTGCCAGATCACTGATTTTTTTTCTGTTGTCTTATCTGTTTCCCCCTTAAATGTCTCCGTCAAATTTGCGCTTTCTCAGCAACAGAAATATGGATGTTCCTATTTTTCAGGTCAAGCTCTCTACGTAGTTTTTCCCCAAGTAGTTTAAGACATGTTCATGACACACAATCATCTGCCTAATCTTATCTACATCTGTGTGTTCATTTCCCTTCCCCTTCAGTACTTAATAGAAAGTGTCCTTTTATATTAATGATATTTGCAGGTGTCTGCATGCTCTGGAATAGCTTAAAACGATCTTCTTAGTAATGCACTGTGTTTTCTTTTCTCTCTCTAGTCACTGCTCTTTGTATCTCAGTAATCAGTGTAATCAGATTTTGTGTTCCTTTACTTCTTGTAGGGAATATTTTAAATTGCCTTCAACTAAGTAGGAATTACTTTTCTTTGTCAACAGAAAAGGATTCTGTAAGGTAACAAAAATAGCTTAATAAATCATGTGATGCTTGAGTGCATGATTTGCAAATGTATTTGTACTAAACTCAAACAGACTAGAATACCAGAGTTGTCATAGGTAACTACAGAAACCTGGTTCTAGGGTTAGGGCTGTAAATGAAGAGGATATACGGGATATGTCATTTGTTTAAAAACAAATCCTCACCCCCTGCCCCCAGAAAAAGAGGCATAAAAATCCTTAATCTTCTGTTCCTGTGTTGTCTCAGCACCGAGTACTTTTTTCTGAGCTTGCACTTGAACTTTTTTTCCAGTGAACAAAGTGGCTCTAGGCAGAAGTAGGCACTTGATTGTTGTTAGGAAAATATCTTTTGGCATTATCAAAATATTTTTCCTCAGTACTAGATACAATGGCGGGAAGTTGAATTTTTTGTAACAGAAATGTTTTTAATAAAAGTGTGATTCTCCTCCTGTTCTTATCTTTTCATGATTCTTCTTTTATTATTTTAAAGCTGATGTAAGATGCCTCTCTCTCCCCCCCTCCCATACCACAGCTTCAAAACAATTATCCAGTACATCGACAACCAGTTTGAGCGATACCTGCACGACGAGAGTGGTCTGAACAGGCGCCACATCATCGACAACAGAGTCCACTGCTGCTTTTACTTCATCTCCCCTTTTGGGCACGGGTAAGAAAACACTCTGGACCTTTGGTATTTTAGGGTATTACAGCTTGTTCATAAGTCAGTTCATTACCTGAAGTGGTAACTTAGCTGTTAATTGAGTTGCTTCCCAACCTGTCAGTAAGCCAATGCAATTAAAATGGTCTCTGGGGGGATTAATGCTCTCCTCTGCTTTGTCCCCTTTTTGACTTTTAATATTGTTTTGAATCAGTCAGTATTAATATTGTTTATCACCCAGAAACATAAGCACTTTTAATATGCAATTTATCTTACAGTGACAATTTTAATTATAACTCAAGCTTTACACAACCAAGGTGATAAGCAAAGGGCACTGACTTAATTTGTTATGGAGATACTGTTTATGTAGACACTTGAAATAAATAGTTTTTAATACATTTGGTCTGTTAAAAAAGCAAACAACACAAAACTCTGTGCCTTTTACGTATTTTTTTCTCCTTTTGTTGGCAGGCTTAAGCCATTAGATGTAGAGTTCATGAAGGCCCTTCATGGAAAAGTCAACATTGTGCCTGTGATTGCCAAGGCTGACACACTGACGCTGAAGGAGAGAGAGAGGCTGAAGAGAAGAGTAGGTCTAACATTGATCATGAGAACAGAGCACCCCATGCAATATTAAAGCCACATAGAAAGGGATTTCAGACTGAAGAGAGGTGAATGATATTGCCCAAGGACATAATGTTCAGGAAGTGTGAGATGGGAAATCTTCACTGGATTCTGAAGTGCTTTATCAGTTGATTCAGACCCAATACATTAATTTGTGAAGTCTGAACAGATTTGAACCCTGCAATCCTGTGAATTTGTCTGGGTTTAGTAACTCACTCCTTGAGTAGTGTAGAGATAATTAGTACTTCTAAAATGCAGCCTGTATTTTACACCAGAGTAAACCTTTTCATGGTAAGATTACATCTTAATCTTCTACATCACATTTTCATGGCAGTTGTTTCGATTGTGATCCTCTGGCTTCCTGTAGGCCTTTAGAATGTTGTTGGATCTTTAGTCCAAGGGCTTTGCTGTGGGAGTGCTTTTCTGTTTTCTTGAAGAGGGACTACAGTTTCATTTAACTGGGAAAACAGTATAGTTAAAATCATACTTGCAAACCAGCACATTAGCTGAATTCACCCTAAGTTAGAGGATTTGTCTGGGGCTCTTTTGGGTGAACCCATACCACAGTGGCAGGTGTGAGTGTGGTGAGTGAGGGCTTGTGAACAGCTGCAGTTTGGCAGGGGGAGGCACTGCTGCCGTTGCTGCTGTGTTTGTGGAACGCTCAGTGATGTCAGAAAACCTGCCCAAGAAATGGAATAAATCCTCTATCTGAGGAAGTTAAAGTGGGGACAGTTGCGACTAAATGAACCTTGTCTGCAAAGACAGACATCCACTGAAAGTGGGGAGAGGTATTTATAGAGAAGTGACCAGCTTATGGGGAAGGAGGTGAAGGGAGGAAGGAAATTAAAAACACCTGCAAACATTTGTTGAGATATAAAGGACCTCTAGATCTTGCTGGGAGAAATTCTGTCCAGGCTCTTGAGCTTCTATTTTGTTCCTCCACAAATGCTGTAAGGAGATGACAGGTGCACTGTGTGCAAATTGAAAGAAGTCATAGTAATAAACAGTAATAAAGCAGAAACGTGGCTGATTATGCTGGGGTTTTGCCTCTCTTTTTCTGTGGCTGTACCAACTTGGTGAAAGATTTTTATCTCATAGTAATATTGTTTGTGGAGCTGCTACTTTTTATAAAGAAACTGTATTTGGTCTTTCAGCAGTGTACCTGAGCTCAGTTTTCATAGGTGCTTACTTGTCAGTTCAGCATTTGGGACGAGAACGATGTTGAAAGATTTTAAGGAAGGATTTAAGTGGAACGTTAATAATTTACAATGTCATTCACTGGAAATTCAAATGTTCTGCTTTAACAGTTCAAATACATAAAATAAACTGAATAAAATAGGTTCTAGCTACAATCATCTTTCACAGAAGCAGTTCTTAGGTGAAATGAAGAGCAACATAGTCTTGCTAGGTTTCAATACTTGCTGTAATTGTTTGGGGACTCTTATGTATGCTCTTTTTATCTGCTGCTGGGTGGTTTGTCTTAGGGTCAAGCACAGCATGGTGGACATGCTGTTTGACAGTCCTCCTCTGTGTTGGTGACACTGGATTTTAGCTAAAACACGGCAGTAGCACAAACAGACGCTTCCATGTGAATTGGGAATTGCTTGTTTTTCAGTACAGCTCTGTAAGTAATGTTAGATTCAGGGTTTATGGTGTACATTCATTGTGGAAGATGGAGATGAATCCCACTTACACATCCTGTGATGAACAGATTGATTTGAAGGCAACTTCTTGTGACCATATTTGGTGCTAATCCGTGTCCAGCTCTTTCCAGTTTGAGCAAAGTTACTTGTAACTAGCTAATCTTTAAAACAGTCTCACCTTGGACATATGGACACCACATTTATGCATTGTCTAAGTCCAAGGAGTTGAATGGCATCTGTAGTCTGAGGGAGTGGTTAGGAAACAGGTAAACAAGTTTTCATTATTTTTATACTGCTGGCAAAGGTCACTCTGCAAACTGAGTTTATATTAAGTCAAATGTATAATGTGGTTCCAAAGCTTTGAAAGTCAAAGCTACTGTATATTGTTCTAACTCAAAGCATCTTGGCCAGCAGAGTCTCTAATCAAGAGTAGGAATCAAAGTGCTGCTTTGCTGACGCAGCTTGAAGCCGTCCTTTTTTAGATGTTTCTGCCATTTGGCCATCAATCTGAAGTCAGATGTTTTTGTTTTGCCGCTGTGGACTAAGCAGCAAGATTACCTTATGGTGCTTGCAGAGGAAACCCAGCTTGGAGTAATTCCTGTTTGGTCTTTCTGGAATTCAAAGTTATTTTTTAAAACTCCTGAGTGGGAAGAAATGCAAGGCAGTTTCACAAGCTGTGCCATGCAAGGCTGCTAAGGAAACATGCTCAAAAGAATGACTTCATGAGAGGGGAACTAATATTTTGACTTTTTTTTTTGATTTCCCATGGGAAGGCTGATCTTTAAGAACACAGAATCCTCTGAGGCCAATAAAATTCAGATTTGAAGAAGCAAAATGCTGTTTCATTGTTAGGCCCATAAAATACAGTTTGTTTTTATTGCAATTCTTTTTCCTTTCAGGAAAGCACTAGGTTTAACAGCTGTAATATATTATTCTAGCACCCCTTGCTGTTGGCTTTCCCGTTATTGTTTCACTTGCATTTTATCTTCAAGATCTCAGCCAGGTTAAATGTGCTTTCTTGTTTTATGCAGCTTAAAGGCATCCCACTGCAGCGCTGCCCCACCTGTCCCAGCTGTGCATCTTTTATTATCATTTGGTGATGATTCAGTTCTCTTCCATTTTGCAGAAAGTAACAACGTGCATTGAGTTAAATGCCATTGTGTCAGTGTGGCTGTTAATTGCTTCTTGGCAACACTTATTCCCAAATTTCTTTCATCTTTAAAAAATACTGCTCTCTGTGTAGGTGGGGGCTCATGATATTTATCCAGTGTGTGCACGTGTGTGAGTGCGGGGGATGTTTATATACCTGGCAGGAAAACACTGTCAGGGGAATAGCTATGCTTCATACATGGTCTTTCCTCTTCTAATGGTCTGGAGAATTGTTTTATTTTAAACAGCTGTTTGATAATCCAGGTCTGGTTGGACAAGTTTCCTTTGTACCGTAGCCATTGGTTGCCATCAGGGCAGAGGACGGAGGAGCCCAGCGATACCCAGGGAAGGCTCGTTAGGGCCTCTCCTCTGTTTGAAGCCTGCTGTACTTGTGTTACTGAGTTAACCTCCAGTTATGTGTGTAGTAATGGCATCACAAGTCCTTACACAGACTCTGCTGAATATGTTTACAATGACCCCAAACCCCTCTCAGATTTTGCCCACACTTTGTCCCCTCCAAGAGTTCCTGAGTGCAGTAGTGCAGCTGCTTGGTTCGGCTGCTGTTTGGGGGTTACAGCTGCAGCTCCTTAGGGAAAACTGCTCTAGGAAGTTTGCACGGTTCACCTTTTCTGCTGAAACATCCAAGAGGCCTTTGGAGAGAGCCAATGTGGAATCTCAGCATTCTTCCTGCTCCCCTCATACCCTTTGCTGGGAGGAGATCTCGTCAGTGCGTTTGAGGCAGGGGCACAAGCTGACTAGTATTTTTAGCAGTATGGCAGCAGAAGCATTCCCTTCAGTTTTGAAGAAAGGATTGGCTTGTGCCACCTTTTGAAACTGCCCAAGGCCCAGAGTTATTTTGCCTGCTCACCCCTGTGGTGATTTCATTAGGAAAAGAATGTACACAGGAATATGGATACTGTATTTTTATGTGAATATCAGACATTAGTGACAATAAAGAAAACTGTTTAAGAACAGTTTTTTTCTTAGTGGATTTTTAATGACTTTCTCTTGTTTTAAGTGGATAATCAGCTTTTGTCTTTTTTGATTCAAGAGGCAATACAAGCTGTCTTTTAAATTTTTGTACACATCAAATGCACAGAAATATACTTTGACATGAGCTGAGTGGTTTTGATGCTGTAACTAATGAATCCCTTCTCCAAGGTCATTGCTTTTACTCTTTCTTCATATTAACCTCACTTTGCTTTTGTCTGCTCTATATTATGTGCCATGTAAATATTCTGGCATTTTGTAATGATTTACTTGCTATGTTTTCTAAAAATACTTTTATCTTTGGTGCCTTTTAAAAAAATCTTTAAGCCTGTGTTATTTGGCACTTTGGACACTGAATCAGGTGCATATTTGTGACAGACTAGTAAATCAATGATACGTGTTTTTAACTGAATACCTCTTCATAAAATAAGAATTTCTACTTCTTTTTTTGTAAACTTTCAGGTTCTGGATGAGATTTCTGAACATGGCATTAGGATTTATCAGCTCCCTGATGCAGATTCTGACGAAGATGAGGAGTTTAAAGAGCAAACCAGAGTTTTAAAGGCAAGTTTCACTCCTAATTTATTATTTTGCTGCAGTAGTTCTTCAATCTACAAAATGCCTAAGGGTACTTTTACAAGGTGTTGAAAATTCAGGTTTTCTTTGGAAAGGATGTTGACCCTGAATTATAATCCTTTTTATTCCAATCTCTGTTTCATCAGAATTCCGAAGGTGGTGTTGAGACTTTCTCTTCTGTTCTAAGAGAAAAGCCAGTGTTCACCAAGAGCTGCTATTTGCAGCCTGTTCTGACTCAAACGTTTTAACGCACGCAGGGAGAGAGTGTGTGTTATGGTTGCTGTGCTAGTGACCAACTGTCCTCCTGTTAGATCAGATAGTAAAGGTTTTACTGAAGTAATTTCCTCTTTGTGCTGTGGTACTTGCAAAGGTGCTTGAAGAATGTACCTGAAATTCTCTCTCTGCTTCGGTCTGTGTCTGAGGTGTGTTTCTGTCGGCTGCTCTCCACGCGCAGCTCTGGCAGATGACACCTTGTGCCCAACTGTACTTGAACAGCGCTCGAGTGTTCCTAGAGCAAAGTGTCATTTCCTTCTGTGCCTCTGCTCAGACAACCTGATCCCAGCAAAGCTGCACGTGTTCATTAGGAGACGTTGTGCTGCCTACGATAGGATTTGTTGCTTTTCTGATGTGGAAGGAGTTTAGCAGAGAGCATTTGTCGGCATTTCTTTCCACCCCTCTCCTGTCTGTTATTTAAGTCTTTGTGCTTTCTTTTAAAAAAAAAGACAAAGTACAGAAAGCAACTGGCCAAAAATCGAACGGTAACTTGTTTTTCTCTGTCTCAACTAGGCAAGCATTCCCTTTGCTGTTATTGGATCCAATCAACTAATTGAGGTGAAGGGGAAGAAAATCAGAGGCCGCCTGTATCCCTGGGGAGTTGTTGAGGTTGAAAATCCAGAGCACAATGATTTCCTCAAGCTGCGCACAATGCTCGTGTGAGTAATGGGACAATGATCCCCTCTCTTGTGCTGACATAACTGCGACAACAACTGCAGTTACAACAACACCAACAAAACTAGTTCTCATGGCAGTGTAGGGGGACGTTTTAGTCCCCTGCAGCTTGTTTGGCTGCTGTATCCTCTGATCTGCGACTTCAGAAAATCTCTTCTATATTTTGCATTGCCAGATATATGTGGTTTCATGCCTTTATGTGAACTGATTTGATGGCTTTACGTTTCAGTTGAAGTTTTGTTACAGTGCAGTTGGTGGGACAGGGAGGTTTTTAAAATATTATTCCAAGTAAAAAGCATTCTTAAAAGCAAAGTGCAATTTTCCTGGCAGCGTAGGAAGTCCTTTGTTACATGTGATGTCCCGCCCCTTTCTGACTGTAGCTGATATGGATATTCTGCCTGCGTAAATGGGTTCCAGGGATTTTTTTAAAAACGATGTTATGGTGTTGTTGGACATGGAATTCCACTGTGTTGTTCCAAATTCAGTCTGGCTGGGCAGGGATTGCCCTCTGCTGGGCATTGGGAGCAAGAGGGGTTTCCTTTTCCTTGGCAGTTGGAAATTGTTAGACAATGTCAGCTGTTGTGTGAGCCAAGGAGCTCCACCTGGTTCTCGGTTACAGATCATCCTCAACACACTTCAGAGTCATAACGTACTTCAGGAATTAAAGGATTATTCTGAATAACTGTCTTTGTAAGGTTGTTAATGCTGCAAAGACTGGTATAAACAACTCATCTAAAGCAGTGACAGTGTGCTTTGGGTCTTGGAAGAATAGTGCTGGGGCACTTAGGTGTGGATTAAAGAGCAGTGAGTGTGACAGCAGCGTTCTGGGGGCTTTATGGCAGGCTTGGTCTGTAAGGTTTACTTTTCTGGTAAGTAATTTTCTGGTAAATGCATCTGTTAGATAAAACAGAAACAGAAGATAAAAGGGGTGATTTTCTTTCCTCTGATGAGAAGGACAGAGTGTTCAACAGCCTTTTGCATGTTGTAGGACACACATGCAGGACCTGCAGGAGGTGACCCAAGACTTGCACTACGAGAACTTCCGTTCGGAGAGGCTAAAACGCACTGGCAAGTAAGTGGGTGCTGCTTGGGAGGCTCTTCTTCCACTGTGACACTGGACTTGCTCTTCCACCCTGTAATCGCACCCGTAACTAGTTATTTCTCATGAGATTCCAGTCTATGGAATTAGTGAACCTTGTATGAAACACTCTTCTGGAGGAGGAGTAATGCGCAGCAAGGTGCTGTGCTGTGTACCCATCCCCTTTTCTCTAGGCTTTTAATTGGAATGTGATAAAGAAGTGACCGGCAAGCGAGATAGGTTTTTATTAAATGATGTCTGCTTGGAGAAAGTAAACTCGAGTGGGCACATTTAAATAGGTCCAGCTAATCTGATAGGTAGTACACTGCTTCTGCAGTTATTGCAGACTGCCATGGTAGCTGCTCTCTTGCTCCTTCATATAGAGCTGAAGAGAGAAGTTTAGACCAATCCAAATTTTCTGATAATGTGTGTGGGTTTTATGGACTTAATTTTTTCTTTTTTTCTTCCTGGTAAGATTTCTGTCCTTGGCAACTTAATGCCAAAAAAATGCATCTACCTTTGCTGCATTGTTACAGAGAGCAACTGGTCCATACTCCACTTGTTCTTTAAGTATTTAGCAAAGCATTTGGATCTTAAAGAAAAAAGGAAATGACCTGTGCCGCTTTTTATTGGTTCGATTTTTGTACCATGGGTAGACAGTGGGGGAAATCTCTTCATTAAATTGAAAAAACATCTATATAGCAGTGAAGAAATCGAATTTTAAGAAACGGAGAGAGAATAGCAGGAGCTTGTGAGGTAAAGATGGCCTTTTACAAAAGGGAAGCGTGAGTTTAAGAATGTCCTCATTACCCCTGTGCAGAGGCATGTAGACTTTGCTGATGTTACATTAATTGAAATATGAGCCTTGAATCTGTTCTTAGGGATTTTTACTTCTGTATTTTATACCATCAATGCATTCTTTTCTTCAATAGGCCTGTTGAAGAGGAAGTGGTAGACAAGGATAGAATCCTGCAGCAGAAAGAGGCTGAGGTAAGAGGGAGCTTCTAAAACTGTTGTTCTTTGGAGTAACATGCTCTGCTCCACATGTTCTACTGACAGTGTAGAGCTGCAGCTGTGGGAGGTGAGAGCCCGGAGCTGAACACAGAAGCTGCCCACCCAGAGTCTTGTTTGGAGTCAGGTGCAAGGGGATGGAAGGTAGCACGTGGGCTCCTGGTGCTAGGCAGGATATTTATCACTTCTCATTTGTATGCTAATTTTCCATAAGGATATTTGCTATTTTAAGCACTGAAATCAATTTTTGTTTGTCAGCTACATAGGCTGCTTTAAACAGTGTGTTGGGCTAGACTGACAATCTGGTGTCATTCCAGATGTGCATGTACTCACTACAAGCATGTCACCGTACATTTCTTCTTATGGCTTGTGGCTATGGAGTAGAAAAAGGCTGTTGAGTCTCAAAAATTCCACGATAAAATACATGTGAATGTTTTTTCATCTTAATCTTGACTTAGTAGTATCTGTTCCATCTTCAACTTATGGATTCAGTGTTTTCAGACTCTGATTTCTCACTCTGGTTCCGAGTTATTGCTAGGCCTGTCAAATCAGTATTTTTATGCTAAAGTTGTAAAGACTCCAACTTTTAGCCCAGTATTTAAATTCAAGGAGTATGTTGCCAGTGCCTATGATTGCTTGCAATGTGAAAACTGGAGGCTTTCTGCCAATTGCAAGATAGTGGGGTTTTTTTAGTGTTTATCCTTCTTTTACCCAATTCAGCTTGGATCCAAGTCCATAAATGCTGGAAGGTGTGATTTAAAAGATCAGTGCATATGTGCAGTGATTTGGAGTAAGAAATAACGAGCTGCAGGCAGTTTTGTGTGTTTCTGAGGTGAAAGAATGCCTCCCATACATGGAAATTTTTGAAATGTTGTTACTTTGGTCTGTGCATTTCCTTCTTCCTTTACAGCATCCATATTTAAAAATAGCTAACTCTGGCATATTGACATAAATAGCAAAAAACATTCCTAAAAGGAAATGCAGAAGCAGCTCATTATCACTGTATTTAATAGTATGAATTACTGGAGATTGAATGAGCTGTGTATTTATCCCTGTATAACCATTTCAGCAGCACAAGCACTGTGGTGGCTGTGCCTGCCCAGAGTGGAAGCTCTGCAGATGCTGTGCCCCAGCAGGACTGGCTCCTGTTCCCATGGGTGTGCAGAGCAGCGTGCCCTAGGTGTGCAGAGCAGTGTTCCCCTGGGTGTGCAGTGTTCCCCTGGCTGTGCAGAGCAGTGTTCCCCTGGGTGTGCAGTGTTCCCTGAGCAGCATTCCCTGCGCTCGTGCAGAGCAGTGTGCCCATGGGTGCGCAGCGTTCCCATGGGATGTGCAGAGCAGCGTTCCCATGGGATGTGCAGAGCAGCGTTCCCATGGGATGTGCAGAGCAGCGTTCCCATGGGATGTGCAGAGCAGTGTTCCCATGGGTGTGCAGAGCAGTGTTCCCTGAGCAGTGTTCCCATGGGATGTGCAGAGCAGTGTTCCCATGGGAGGTGCAGAGCAGTGTTCCCATGGGAGGTGCAGAGCAGTGTGCCCATGGGTGTGCAGAGCAGTGTGCCCATGGGTGTGCAGAGCAGTGTTCCCATGGGTGTGCAGAGCAGTGTTCCCATGGGTGTGCAGCGTTCCCTGCGCTGTGCAGAGCGGCGTTCCCAGCGGCCCAGGGCTGCCAGTCCCGTGGGCTCGGCAGCTGTCACGAGCAGTTGGGGAAAACACTTTTTGTTTTCCTGGTTTCTCCTTAGTGCTTCCAAGATTCAGGCAGTAGACTTAGAGATGTTAAGGCATGGCTATTTCTCCTGTTATTTGAACTCTATAAATCATACATGTCTAACAGTTAAGTAAAACTTGGGTATCCTTCGGAACTATTTATTTTAAGACTTATGTCTGAAAAAATTCTCCTGTGACCGTTTCCTCTGGAAACTCATGATAGGGCAGGCACATTATTATACACTGGTTTATTCTGACCACTCTATGCGAATGTATACATAGAGTTTTGTACGTATATACACACACACATACATATATAATATCTAATGTGTCTTTTATGTAACATGGCCAAAGGGGTGAAATTTTGAATTTCTTGGAGGACAGTCTTTGGAAGTTTCCTCTGGGGCTAATCATCTCTGAGTAATTGCTGCTGAAGTTGCAGAGGATTAGGTTAGAACTTGAAAAAACAAATACATTTTTAACTTCTGTGTTCTGTTGTCCCAGAGAGATCAAGAGGCTTTGCTGAATCCTCTGTAGATAAGCTGGTATGAAGTCCCTTCATCTCGAAATCATCCCTAAGGTTCAGACTGGGAAAAATCTGTGATGGAAAGAGGCACAGAGGAAATGGGCTTGCATTCCATGGCCTTCACAGAGAAAACAAATACCCATTTCCCCTCCTGTTTTGCATTCCCATCAGTAACGGTGCTTGAAGTTCTATTTACAGTTTTGTGAGGTTTATATAACCTTGGAAGGAATGAATGCTTGGGTAAGTGCCAGGATCATCTTTATCAAGGCATCACTTTTGCTAAATGATCTTTTTTTATGCCCAAGGATGTGGTCCCCAGTTCAGCAATCTGGAATTATTAATCTATCATTTTAGATTTACTGCTCCACCTTCTTGTGATTTTGCTCATTTGCAAGTGATGACCTGTTTTTCTGAGACGGGAAGTGAAAATAAGAAAAAAGATGTTCATGTTCCTTACTGTAAATATGCTGCAGTACAGATTATTTGGATGTTGTAGTGCAAATGGGCACAAACTTAAGGTGTGTAGTTTTGTGCCGTATTATTCCTACTCTGAAAACATCTCTTAATAAAAACCTTTCAAAGTTTTGAGAGGTAGTACTTCCAGAAAACAGTTAGAGCTGTGATTCCATGAGAACAGCAAGGAAAAAGCTTTCTCTGGTTTCTCCAGGGAGCTATGCTGAGGCTTTGGGCAAACCTCTTTGCTGTTTCCAGTGCAGTTGGTCAGCACTGGGCTGAGTACAGGAGAGTAAACCACACTGCTGAAATTGTTTTCTCCTGTCCTTCCACTCTGTGAGTGTGTTTACACTTTGTCTGATGAGGTGAGGAGCCCAGGTCAGTGTGGGAGTCAGAGAGGGGGCAGCAGTGGCCTGGGGGAGGTGAGGGTGTGAGGAGTGTGTGCAGGTCGCTGCCTGCAGGTGCAGGGACGTGTGGAAGTATTTTCTTGAAAGATGATGTGGAAACTTCTGTGTGATGAGGCAGCATGACTGCTGATGAGGGCTGGGTATCCGTGATTTCTGTTAGGGGCGTGGATACCTTTAGGAAGGTGCATGGTTCATTTTTAACTCTTATTTTAAGTATTTGTTTCCTTTCTGTGTTGCTGCAGTAGTTACATGACAGTTAGAACTAAATTTTAGTCCTGACATAAGTAAACTATGCGGTGTTTATGTCAAGGTTAAGTTTATTCTTTTGCCTTTTGTTATGTGATAACTCACAGGAATGATTTGTTTTACCAGCTTTCCAAACATTGTTTCCTAGCTTCCTTTCCATGGTGCCTTTGCCCTGTGCTGTCACGTTGTAGCATCTGTTCTTCAGGGGATGAACGTGAACGTGTTAATGCTGCTCTACAAGTGAGAGGAGTTGCTGCTGAGCAAGATCAAAGTCATTTTATGCCCTCGATGCCTGTAGTCCCAACAGCAAAGGGAACACAGATGTGGATGTGCATCAGTGCCAGTCTTTGGTGTGATTCTTTACACTCTCCTTTATTAATAGCAGGGGTTGTTTCTGTCTATGCAGTAGGTCCAGTAAGGTGAACGTGAGCTGCTTTTGGTTTGTCCTATAATGTGGAGGAACAGCTCTTATGTCCCATCTTCTGCCTCAGGAACTGTTGAAGAGCCTGGCCTGGTTACCACTTGAGCACAATACAGCTGGATTCTCTGGTTTTAACTTCACTCCTGAGCTGCCAGGATTCCTGCTGTGCAAACCGTGTGCTGCCCAAGGTGGGCATCCCCCTGGGTCCAGCTATTACCCCTGACTTCAGCACCTTGGTCCTGTAGTTATGGGACCAGGTTTTAGTGTGGTAACTGTCGTTGCTCACAGTTGTCTGCTGAGGATACTGTTGTGAAACTGGTAGTTGTAAGTTTGATTAGAGCTCAAGAGCCACAGTCTCACAGCAAAAAGCAACCATTATTTGCATAGCAAATGCTCAATGAAAACCAAATCAAAATGCTGATGCAGCCCAGGATGCAGTGAAAAAAGGGTGTGCTTGAGTACCTTTCTATTGTCTGGGGGGTTTTTTTGCCAGCTTTCCTTACGGAAAAGAAACTTATCTCCCAATGGCCATAGGAGACAACAGTGTGCCCAGTTTTGCCTAGTTTTTTTTCCCAGGCTTTGTGCCTGAAAGTTTTTCTACTAAATTACACTAAAATAGCTTCAGAAACTTGCCATTACTTAGCTAATGGATGAGACTTCACCAGTAGGTCTCAAAAACTCCCCATAAGAATGGAAAAGGACAATCTTGTTACAATATTAACGTTAGAGCAGAGCAGGTCTTGTGGGGCTGTTGTGCTGCCTTACATTTGTGTCATATGCAGCATCTGATTTCTCTCATGGTATGGGCATGTTTTTATCCATTAAGGTTAAGAAAATGCAAGTCTCAATGCTGTGTTTAAGTGCTAAAGTATGATGTTGGCTCTTAGCAGAGTTCTGTGTTCGAGCAGTCACCATAATACTTGGGCAGCAGTGTCTTCCCCTGTCATTACTGAATGGTTGCTATTTTGGGAATGTTTCATGGCTCAGCTTGGAGTGCTCTTGGGAAAGCTCAAGTAGGAGAGCTTCCAAAAAGCTAGTTTTATTCTGGTGGTAAATCTGCAGAGAGTTAGTTCAAGAGACCAGGTGCCTTACGTTTTTACAAATGGATCTTTGAAACTTCTTTTTTGTTGTATCATGGAATCAATGCGACCCTCACTTCTGAAACTTTCTGCTTTGTTTCCCTCCTTCCTGCAGCATTATGCCATCGTTCTGCTCAGGAGCTTTTTGTTTTAAGTATTTAGCAGAAAGATGTAGATGGGTTTATAATAATCCTTGCAGACTTAGCTGTATCTCATGCTGTTGCTGTGTGAATCTCCTTTTGTCAGAGGGCATCTCTGCTGCAGTCACAGGAACCTGAATTAGCCTCTCCTGAACCCTGTGCTGCAGCAAGAGGATAAGTACATAAGCCAGCCAGTTCTGGGCAGGCTCTGTTACTACTGGCTATGCTGCAATCTGTTTTTTACTCTGTAGTTCATCTTCAGTTTCTTGCTATTTCCTCAACCTGTATCTGAGAGCAGGCAAGGAAAAGTGATATGGGCACCTGCAATTAATTTTTTCTGTTCTGTGATGTTTCTTTCTGGGTTCTGTTGTTTTGTGGTTGTTTTTTATTTTAGTTTTTTTCAAACAACCCAAACCAACAGCTCAGCACCACATACATGCAATCAACTATTTGTCTTGGGTTCTTTTGTATGGAATATGATGCAGTAATGAGTATCACAGTGGGTAATGTGGTTGACTGGATGAAGGTGCAGTATGATTGTTTAAACACAGTGCTTTTTGAGTTAGAATTCCCCCCTGACCTCCTTGAAAACAACTGAAAGCAATTCTCTAACTATTTAAATGTACAAGCCTCAGATTTTTACATGACCTCTAATTTGAGATAGACTCATATTTTGTACAATGTGCATGGAAATAGTAGCCTATTTCCTTCCCAGTTTGTGAGATAGGACATTTGTAGTTCTGTATATGAAGCTTCCCCACCTGCATTTGGAAGGAAGTGCTAGTCATTTGTAAACCAAATTAGAGGTATTTGCCTATACATTCTGAAAATCCGTATTAGTGATGTTTCTTCTTTTTTAGGAACATTTGTTCCAATTAATGTTATTTAAAAAAAAAAAAAAACAAAACACCAAACCCAAACAAAACAATCAAAAAAACCATATATAACTGGCCTTTTATGAGATGGAAACTAACTTATAAGTGTTATTAGAAAATGCCTTAAGAAAACAGTTATTTCCAGGAAAAATCATTGTTTAGATGTAAAAAATATTGGTGCTTTATATGTTTAGTCTGTCTTTCCAAATTTTGTAAACATCTTTCTGTTTCTCTTTTGAAGTAATTTTTAAATCCTGTCTGCGTGTTCAGCTGTTACTGTTGCTAAAAACTTGCAGAGTTCTCTGATGGCCAGAGGCTCAGTGTTCTTACATGGTCTTGTGCTTTGAGCACTTGCAGCAGAACAAAGCTGCTTCCCCTCACTCAGGTGTATGTCTGCACACCAAAAGGACGTGCCTTTCTTACTGTAGATTAAATGTGGATTCACAGGTCTGTAAACAGCAAAAGATTTGGACTTTATTGCTTAATTTTCGTTATAAGTATTCTGTGAAAGTTAGATGTAATGAACTGAAGAATATGAGATGGGGAAAACCGAAGTACTCAATTATGTGAATTATTGAACATTTCCAGCTTGTGAAGGAGAAAACAGGATCTGCCTTCTACCGTGGAAGAAAAGGATTTACGGTTTCCTGAGTTTTGGGCTTGTGCTGACACTGTTTTAAACACGTGGGTGTCTCTCTGTTCCAGCTGCGCCGCATGCAGGAGATGATTGCCCAGATGCAAGCCCAGATGAGGATGAAGCCTGGGGATGACTAGGTGTGTAACATCTGGATGCATCAGGTATTGCTTTTCTGACTTGTTCTCTCCTCTTACATTAGACTTTCCCAGTGGTTGTTGTTAACTTTGCACTTTGGACTTGCATTCACAGTACTTAGGGAGGAGAAATGAGTGGTGTTCTGGAAAAGAAGATCTATGCAAATGTTCCCTTTCCAGCTGTTTTTAAGACCTGTCAATGTTTATCTTCAGTGCCTTATTTTTGATTGTGTGGCTTTGTTTCTGTTAGCACAAGCTGCTCAGAAAATTAATTTGTTTATATATAAAGTTAGGGTGTTTTGGGGTATGTAGGCTGCTGAATTTATAACAGTGTTCTCAAAGAACCAAACAAAATTTTATGAACTGGTCATGTGAGGTGAACACAGACTCCCCTGATGGTGTGTGTGATGTATGAGGTGGGATCAGAGTGAGCGAAGAAAAGAATTCTGGTAGCAAATATTAATTCTTTGTTCAGAATGCAGCCCTTCTGATATAATTTTTCTTTCAAATGCAAGAATGAAAAACAGAAGGATATGAGGAGTCTTGTTGCTTAATACTTCAGCTTAATACTCTAGTTGTGATTGCTGGTCTTGTGGAATGTAAAGCTTGAATAAAATGGATTATATTATCCCTTATGACCTTGTGGCAGCTGCCAACATTCCAAGCCTAAAATAAGGAGATTTTTTTGTTGCCTTTATTTGAACCTTCAGTCTTCCTGTTTACATACGGAAGAAAAAAGAGTTTATTTCTTAGACTTATTCAGTGGATTCTGATTTAAGCAGAAGTCGATGGTTTCACTGTTGTGTTCACTGTGATCTTTGAGTGAAGGAGTTAAGGGAAATAAGTAATTCAGTCTCAGGTTTCTTGAGGAGTCTTCACATCGTGTCTTCCAACTTCCATCTAAGGAGTGCTTTCCCGGAGTTGGAGGTGTGAACCCCGAGGATGATTTTATGGTGCCCGTGTGTGTATGCAGAGCAGTGTGTGACAGACACGCTCATTCCCTGGGCAGCAGCTGCTCACTGGGCAGCCTCTTCAGTACTGTGACATACTGCAGTCTCAGCTGAAGGTCCCAAGTTTTCATGGTGACTTTGTGTTGGTGTCATGTGGCCAAACTCTGAGCACTTGTGAAAGTGGCTGTTTGCTGCAGAGAGCTCATGTAACCTAAATGATTGTTACTGCTTTTTGTGAAGGAGCTCAATTCTTCCTGCAGCTTAAAAATCATGTTTAATCACATGGCACCTTTAAATTTATATTCAGTAAGAAAAAACCCACTATAGGTCTAATAACCTTGTCCATAGTTGTTTGCAGAGCAGAGGGTGGCAAATGGTGCAAATATATTCAGAGTTCTTTCTTGAGTTCCTAGATACTGGCTTTGCTGTGAAATCAGGATCTGAGAGCTGAGGGCTATAGTATTCCCACTGATGGCCCCAGATTCCCTGTGTTCACAGCTTCTGACAGTACTGGAAATGGTGTTTATAAAAATGAACTGGAACACAGTTTGACCCAGGCTGAATTTGCAGCCATGGCTACAAAGGTAAACAGCTCAGGGCACGCTGAGGGCAGTGGTGCTCTGCAGGTACTCTCACTGCTGCTCTGGAGTGCAGCTGGGGCCACTGAGTGTGCCAAGCAGGAGAGCTCTGCAGATTTAACTCAGCGTTCCTGTGATCTTGTTGTGCTTTAGTTGGAACTAAATCTCGAGGAAGTTAATTGGTCTGAAATACCGAGTGGGGACAAATTTGAGAAGGATTTGAATGAGGTCTTCGTACGTGGAGGTCCTGCTGTTTCTCTGGAATTTGCTAAGCTCCATGTCTGCAGCTGCTGTGGAAATCATGTTTGACAGATTGCTTTCAGGAAAGAGTTTTGAACTTACTTTTTGTGACCCTTGAGATGCTGATGGATAGACTTTTAGTGTAATTTGTTGGCCAGTGTGCAGAGTCAGAACTGCAGCTGCAGTCCTGCTGAACCAGGGTATTGCTCCATGATCCTGGCAGCATGTTGAAGTGAATCCTCACCCAGAACTTACCCTTAGGCAGGTTTCTCTCATGCATGTTAACTGACTTTGCAGTTTAGGAGGAATGATGAGTTCAACCTCCAGCATTCCCATCAGATTTATTTGCTGTATTTTATTTAACTCGCTATTTCTAGAGAAAGTGGGAAACTTGTAATTAACACAGTGGTTAACAGAACCAAACTGACAACAAATTTAAACATACTTGATATCAATCTTTTTGTTCTATCACAGCTTATCTTGAACATCTCTCAGGTTCTAGTTTTACAAGAACTTTAAAGGATCAGTTCTGCTACTGAAAGCACAGTCTCTTCTCCAGTTGCTCTTTTGCACCCTTACTTATTTTTGTGCTGAGAAAAATTTGTGACTTTATAGACAGTTTATATAAAATTTACCATTTTCTCTCCTTTTTATTTTGGGTACATACATATTTTTTTATTTTATTCAAAAGCCCCTTAAAATATTTTTCCCTACATAAAGCAGATATAAAGATGTTTTCAGGTATTTTGGGAAAAGAGCAGTATGGTGTAAAAACCTTCAGAGATGAGAGCTGGAGAATAAGCAGCAGTGTAATGAAATGTCCTGATATCCAAGTATGTGAAATACCCACTTCTGGCTTCAGACGTATTTTGGGGTGGGGAGGAGTTTGCTGGATACTTGGGAGTTTTCTAGAAGGAGTCTGGCATTGCAGGATGATTAAAAAGCGTTAAAGTCAAAGCCTTGCCAAAAAGACTGACAAGTCTGTATTACCATGAAGTGCTGCTCAGGTGGGATGACTGGAAGGTCTGGTTTGCCTGATCCCTTTTGAACAGGGGCAGCTTTAAAGGGTTTCTGGGAAGAGCAAAGGGAGAATTTACTTCAGGCAGTCTCCTTTACTCTCAAGGCTGAAGTACGAGAAGCAGACGGAGAGTGACAGAGGCAAAGATTATCCCAGGGAATGTGCTCCAAGCTTCCAAAGGGGATGGACAGAGCTCTTGCTCTAGAGAATAGGATCCTGAAAGGGAAGGAAGAGGAGCACTGGTGGAGCCTGGGTTAGAGGTAGGAAGGGAAGGTGATTCTGGCACACTGGTCATTCCTGTTTGCAGCTGCAGGCTGTGACAAAACCCTGGGCACACAGATGGTGGTGACAGACCTTTTGAGTGCAGCCTACCTGCCCTTTTATCTGTTTCCTCCAAACATTTCATAGCTTCTGTGTACAAACAGTGCAGTGGAGGAGACTGTAGCTGGCAGTGAGAGCACAGCTGGACACCAAAATATTCTTGGAATAAGCAGTAACAATTTTTTTACCCTAACTTTTGATAGATTCACCTTACTAATCTTTTTCAGATTTTTTTCTTCTAAAACACAAGACGGCTTTAAAGTGTAGAAGCTTCTTATACTTGACAGTTCAAATAAAGGTTTGAAGAGAAAGATGGAAGGGGGAATAAGTTACCAAAACCTGAAAGAGACTTAGTTTTATTTGGGTGCTCCAATATGAAATGCTTTTGAAATAAGCCTGCAGTAATTCCAGGAGCATGTTTACTAGTTTCTGAACTTGTCCATCTCAGATGAGCAATTATTATGAAAAGCTGGAATTATTTTATCAAATTAAATGGTTGTTGGTGGATATTTCTTCCCTTTCTCTCTCAAAACGTCTCTCTTTGCGATCTGTTTTCCTCTTGTTATTCTTACAAATCTGGTTTGTTGTCTTCACTCAATCTCAAGATCACACTGGGACAAGCCAGTGACAGTAGTCAGGCTATGGAAAGCTAATACAACCATCTGGAAATGTAGCTGTAGTTAGGGAAATATGCTCAGATAAAAAAGACACCCAAGCATCTTGCACTTAAAATATCTGTAGGATGTTGAAAATCCTTTTAGTATAGCTTGTAATTTCCACCACTATTTTAAAGCCTCCTGAGCTTGCTAATACTGATTCTTGATAAGAACAGTGCTAAAGACACCAAACAGCCCCTTCTTTCTACTGATGAATTGACATCATCTAACAGAACAACACAAAAGCATTGTCATAGCAACCAGCCTTCAAATGATGCTGCTGAATGCTGAATTGATCTGATGAGAAATGTCATCTGAGGAAGTAGAGATCATGCTGTAGTTTTTGGCAGCTGAAATTGAGAACCTGGAGAATGTGAAGCTTGGGCAGATTTGCAGTATTTGGAACAACTGCCTGGCACTGCCAGGGGATGTTTCTCTGGTTTAGAAACTGGACCAGGAGGACACCATCGTTCTGCAGCTCCTTGGACTGTGGAGTTGTTCAGCAAACCCCGCACTGGTGGGCTGGCACAAGGTTTTGTCTCCTTCAGAGAACAGCCTTCTGATATAAATTGTTGTTGTCAGGGGTGAATGGAGGTACATTTATTTGCTTTCAGTAGTGTGTGGATGCTTTGGGAAAGATGAAGTCTCCAGTGTGGTGGCTGCAGTGGCAGTCCCAGTTCTGGTGCATATGTGCAGTGGCACCTTGCACTCTGCCTCTTAGAGGCTTGATTGCCCAGGAACATTACAACTGACATATTCCAGCTCTTCCTGTATCCCAGTGACATGCTGCTGCATCCACGGCAGCTCTTGGATGCGTGGGGTGATTCTATGATGGCTTCTGCCTTGCTTCCAGAATTTCTTGGGCATTTCACGTGCCCAGGGGATGGGGTAAGCAGACGTACCAAGTCTGTGCCAAAGCCTGACGTGGTACTGTGGGGAACCTGAAAATGCTTCAGAGACACCTTTTTTGCTAAAGAAACGGAGGAACATTTATAGTCTTGAAGCTTGGAGCCTGGTATTTGTGTGTGATTTGTGGATATCAATGTCAGCATATTTAACTGTTGAACGTTAGAAAGCAGTTCAGAGGCTGAGTTGCCCTGCATTGTAGTCATGTTCTTGGAGACAGCTGAGGGGGAGGCAAACCCATTCCTTCCCAGGTTTCTGAAACTTTAAAATAAAGATTCTGAGCAGTGTGACCACGTGCATCAGGGAGCAGGTGTACATAGTGCTTGCTATTTACACTGCTTACAGAAGAAGTTTTGGTTTAATGGCACACTGGAGAAATGCAGCCTCTCTCTTAAATGAATTCACATTGCAGATGGAGCCATTTATTAACACTGTGTTGGTGAAAGGAGCATGGGGGACTGTAAGGTTGGTCTAATAAAGCTGCAGGTCAAACTTGTCAAGAACGATACCAACCTAATTGTATCATAAAATATTGTCTCACAAGGAGATGAGGAAGCAAGAGCAGTGGAACAAATGCACACAAAAACTCTGCAAACATACTTTGCCCAAGGGTGTTCCATGACCACATAAATGTGGGTGTCGTGTAGCTAATGCTGTATAGCACAGCTGTGCCTATAACCTGAGCCTTCACATTTATTGGAAATTCCAGTCTTTTTGTGAGTCTGAAACACCAGTCATGGTTTCCTCTGGAGGTACCTTCTGTAGCAGGTTAGAGCTGGGCAGGCAGTGGCAGAAATCAAGTTTCTCTTTCATATTCAAAGTAGCAGTGTAGCACAACAGTTAATTTTGAATTTGCTTAGCAATTTATGGACTCTGACTTTAAAGCCTTATTGCTGGCTTGCTTGTTCTGGTTTTTATGGGAAGTGATGGACTTCTTGCAATGTGAAGGAAGAGCAAAGCACCCTGCTGCCAGCCTTCCTTGCTCCTTATCCCAGGTGTAGTCTGGATGAGTGTTACAGTGTGTAAGTGAATTGACACAACAGTGTTTTTTTAGGATATTCTTTTTTTTTCCATCCAGATGAATGTTTAAGCTATTTTTTCCTGTCAGGAATGAGTCTTTTTGGGACTGGAGAATTTGAAGTGTTTCCCTGAGTTCCAAATCTGACACATCTTCCTAAGCAAGACCTGATTTTCAGGGAAAGCTGGAATTCTGCTTTCTTTGTAGCAGCCTTTTCAATGGTCAAGTAATGTAAAAATATCCAAAACTGTTATTTTTGAAATTACAGACTGGTATCCCTTCTCTTCAGCCATAGGAATACTGCTGTACAAATGCTTGGAAAAAATCTTTCCTGTTTTACCCAAGCAGTGTCATAGGAGCATTGGTGCATGACATCAGACTTGCTGCCTCCTTCCAGCCCTGTTCCTCTGGGCAGTTTGTTTGCTCCAGCAGCAGTAACGCCTCAGAGCAGGCGAGGGGGTTGCCTGGTGTGCCGCACTTTGGAGATGAGCTGTAACACACTCTGGTGTTCTTGCAGGCAGAGAGGGGGTGTGGGTGCTGAAAGAAAGTATGTAGCTAAAAATAAGTTCTCATTTATTAGCTCTTATTAGACAGTTGTGATAAACATCTGGGGCCAAACTGCTCAACTGATCTCATTGTAAGGCAGGTCCCTGTGACTGAAGCTCCTTGTTCCCTGGATTATGCTGCTTTGCTTGGAGGGGCTCAGACTGCCCCAAATGCTCTGACAGCGCTGAGAGTTTGTCCTTTCTAATGCTCTTTGTTTTCCATTTTGTTCCCAGCAGCAAACGGTTCTCTAAGTGGATGGGTGCTCTGTTTTCTTTGCCCGAATGGGACCGTTCAAATGCAAAAGCTGGATGCCACAGACCAAGACCTGCTAAAACAAACACAAAGTCTGAAGAACGTGTTGTAAAACGGCTTGTTTTATATATCCAATGTTATTCAACTTAGAGTGTATCTTTTTTTGATTCTTTTGGTAATGCTGTCTTCCTACTTATAAATGTGGGTTTATTATGCTTCCTATATCTTTTTCTCAGAAGCTGATAAGAGTACTCTGTGTGGACTAGTCATTGTGGTGCGTTTAAGGAGTTAATCATGTATCTGATAGGTTGTTCTGAACAGTTTCGTGGTTAATACTAAGACTTTGTGGCCTGTTTACAGTAAAATGTGTGTTTGCACAGTATCATAACTTTCACCTGCCATTTTAAGTCATTATGTATCATATCAGTTTTTCAGAACTTTCTCTCTGCTTTTGTTACTTTTGAAGCTTCATCTCTGGTGATTTACATTTGTGTGATTGTATGAGAAAATGTACAAAGCACTGAGGATTCACCAGTGGTACAGAAAAGCTGACTTCTCTAAATCGTGGTGCCTTAATGTCCCGTAAACACTGCTCACACCCACGACTCATGTGATGCTCTGAGGGTTTGTCTTCAGCTCTCAAGTATTGATGGCAAGAACTTGTCACAGGCATTTCTGTCAGCTGAGTGATGGCATGTACCGAATTTTTTATATACCATAACACTAATTTTCATTCAAGTTTTGTAATAAATTGTACGAATGTGGAAAACGTTGATTTTTTTTTTTCCTTGGGGGGGGTGTTCTTGTTGTTTTTTTTTTATTTTGGCTTTTTCAAGCCAATCTATGAAATGCTGTAATGGTGTTGTGCACAGTGTGTATTCAAAGTAATGGTGATGTTTACTCTGGGAAATGAAGGCATTTTCTAAAATTTCTCTGCATACAAACTGCTTTGATTTCATTTTGAAACAACTTGAAAAGTGTTTTACCTGGAAGTTAGGTAGCAAGGCTTTGCATCCACTTTTTTCCCAGAGTTCATTAGGCACCTACTGGCGTCTTTGAGGTGGGTAAATACCTTGGAAAATCTGTTTGCCCATCTTAGCAACATTCATGAATTTATAAAGTATTTCCTTTCTGTCATTACTGAGTGTATAGCTCTCTTCTACATGCTTTTGTAGTCTTGTGTGTTTTATATATGCATAAGTGTAAATTACTTTGCAAATAGGGGATTGAGACACTTTGTCTTCTGTACTAAATTGGGGTGTCTCTCATGTAATGATTAGCCTTAATTTTGCTGTCTAGCAATGAGTGTTCAGTCAGGATAGGATTCACAAATGATTGGCATCACAGGGATGCATATTTGGCTTGTTTGGAGTTGAACTGCATAAAATGGACATTTCATTGTTACCTCAGTGGCTGCTATCATGAAGGTGACAGATAAGTGACTTTGAGTGACAGATTTGTGTTCACACGAAGTCTCTTCACATTTTATGAAGATCTGAATTTAAGCCTGTCTGTCCAGAGGGCCAAGGTGAGAGATTTAATGGAGAACTTCATCTCATCAGTAGTTGCACCTTTCTTACTGTTTTTCTCTCAGAATTTTGCATCATATTTTGCAGCTTTGTTCAAATGATACACTGACCGTTTGTGCTTGTGAAAGTCAGGGCAGCCACACCCCTCCTGAGAAATGCAGACTGGAGTTACAGACCTGGGTTATGGGCTGTATTAGGTCTCTGAGCAAAGGAACATGAAAGCTTCACCTTTCAAAGCCAGCTAGGACAATGGGGAAGCAGACTTTCAAAAGCATCTAGTCTTTAATTTTATTAAAAACAGAAGGGTTTTCCCTCCCTCTTTTCAAAAGCAAGGTGCCTAATGTCACTGTCACAATTCTCGTGTGGGAAGCTTTAGGAACAGATTTTTACTAGTGCGTACTGATTATGAGTTGGTAGTCTTTACCTTCTTTGGGCTTGTGGATTCCAGATGGAGCATTTTGGCTCAAAATCTGAGATCTATTTTAATATTTGTCCCAGAAGGGCTTGCAGTACTACTGATCTTGTGTGCTTTCTACCACTTCTCTGATATTGTCTGATGTTAATTTTCAGTTACATTTGAACTTGGTTTTGTTAAAATACTTCACAGCTTACTGGGGGAATGTGTAGTTGTTAAGCCAAGTCTTTGCTAGTTGAAGATCTCTGGATAGAGGACACTGCCTAGAACCTACTTTTCTGACTGTGCATTTCCACTCCCATCGGTGTCAGCAGTGCCAGGGCCGTGCAAGACAAGTCGCTTCCTTGGAACTCTACCCTGGCCTTCTCCAGGCTGACGTTTTCCGGCCCTGGGACAAAGTGCCCATATGTAACTATTTTAATGACTGTTCGGCAGGATCAAGGAGAGTTGACTGTGGTTCTTTCAGTCTTCATTAGCTTTGAAACACTGTGGCAGACCATAAAACAACTCATGAAAGGCTGATTGGCTCCTTGGTGCCTTTAACTGTGGTGCAGGGTCTCGAATGGTCTGTGGCTCTCTAGTGTTTAAAAACAAGGAAATTTGCTGACAATTACCTGATTTATTTTTTTCTGATGCATTGAATCAATGGCTAAAAGTGAACTCAGAATGAGCTAATGGGTTTCTTAAATGTATGTGCCTGGGATGACCAATCTGTGGTCTTGCAAGTGTCTCCTTGTTTAGATATAAGGGATGTTTTGAATGAGAAGGTGGAAGAAATGCCAAGATAAATGCTGTGATCACTACAAGGATTTGAAAAGTTAATATTGTGGCACTGGTGTCAGATGTGTTCCAAGGCAGGGCAGTGCCCCTGCACTTGTGCAGCCATCACCCTGCCAAGCTCATCCTGTCCTGTATTCAGAGGAGTTTCAGGTCTGATAATTTACCTGTCCTTGAAATGTGGAAGACATGACCCCTCCCTGCAGCCGTGGAGGGCAGGGGAAGGATCTGGGTGTCCTGAGCCTTCACATCCCACTCTCCTGTCTCCTCTGCTGTTGAGGTTTCTATGAGCTGTTCTCAAATCATGTGCAACTGCTGCTTTTCATTTGAGTTCTCTCTTGCCTTTTCTTTAAGAGTTATACTGACAGCTTTTACCTAAAATAACTTTCCATATAACCTCTCTAAAAATTTTTTAATGGAAACAGAGCACACATTCCTACTTCACACAGCATGGTTGCAGTATGATTCAGGACTTCCCACTGCATTTTGAGACGCTAAATCTGGAAACGCATTTCCTATTTATTCCATTTGTGTTTGGGTTTTGTATTTATTTATTTTTTAATGCTGTATTCCCTCTTCTGGCTGTTGTGTTTGTGTCGAGAGCAGGCAGTGCTGCCTTTTGTAGTGTTTAAACCTTCATGGAGGTGTCCCCGTGCACGGGCAGCTCCACGAAGGTTGATTCTTGCTGCACATCCTCCCGGCCCGGGGCTGGCTGGCACACGGAGGGGCTGGGGGTCGCTCCGATGCTCCGGCCGCTGGATCACCCTGCCCGGCCCCGGCAGCGCCCGCCCGGTGTCACCCAGCGGGGCTGGGCAGGGGCCTCGGCGGCGCTCTGGGCAGGAGTCTCTGCGATGCTCTGGGCTGGGGTCGCTCGGATGCTCCGTGCCGCTGTGGCTGGGCAGGGGTCGCTCGGATGCTCCGGGCTGGGGTCTCTCGGATGCTCCGTGCCGCTGTGGCTGGGCAGGGGTCTCTCGGATGCTCCGTGCCGCTGTGGCCCGGCGGGGGCGGGCCGGGGGCGGGCTCAGCTCCCGGGATTGGCGGCC
>VZRE01005624.1:207275-254749 GCA_013396775.1 Cephalopterus ornatus | reverse complement strand
CGCGGCCCCGCGCGTCCCCCCCGCCTCACTGTGTCTCCTTTTCTCTCCCCGCCGCCGGTCCCCGCCGCGGGCATCCCGCCCTGGCCGCGCCGCCCCGCAGAGGAGAAGCAGGTAGGTGGGCTCCGGCCGGGCCTCTCCGGGGATGCGGCAGCTACGTGGGCTCAGCCGGGAAACAGGCGCTTTGCCTGCCGCATCCCCCCGGCTCCTGGGTTGGGTTTCTTTTTTCTCGCTGCCTTTGGGTGTGTCGAGCGGGTCTGGATGGAGAAAGGCAGCGCAGGGGTTGGCAGAGGCGTTTCGGTATTGGGAGCACGTCTCCCATGCCTCTCCCCTCCGCAGCACAGATGCGCAGACACAGCCCCAGTCCTGCCGCTCCTTGGTGCTGCAGCCGATCGGCACCTCGCAGGCGGCCAGGATTTGGGTGTTAGAGAACATCTGTTTTGCTTTGCAAAGCTTATAGCTATTTGGAGACATGCCTTTGAGTCCCAGAAAGAGAGGAGGAGTGATGCAATCAGATGACATCGACAGGTTTTTTGTTCTCTATTTGGTCTTTGGAGGGATTTAGGATATTTGAAAGGAAGAGGAATCCTTTTCTGCAGAGTTTGAATGCCTGGGTAAGGGGTTATCAGTCTTGTGTGTTCCTTAGCACCCGTCATCGTGATGTAGGCAAGAGGGTTTTTTTGTGATGATGGAAGAGCTTTTCTGTCTCACGAGGGTGGGGATGGAGGCGATGGTACCACAGCAGGGTGGTGCAGGGGGAGCAGCCTACCCATTCCCAGCCTGTCTTACACTTGCCTCTGGGTCCAGTCTTTCTCTGAGGCTCCAATTCCATACGAAGCAAACACCTTGCCTGCTGACACCCTGGTACTGCACAGCCTTTCTGGGCCACAGAAAAGCAGAGTAGCATTGTAGCAGCTTGGGCATTTACCTGGTCATGGCAAGAAATGATGTTTCCCTATAGAATGCAGACTTGGGCACTGTGAAAAGATACTTGTGCATTTTTGTGAGCTGCTGATTGCAGTGATGAGAAGAACCAAATAAATCCAGGGATAATGGGATCACCAGATGCATTTTTCCCAAGCTACTTAAAGTTTTGCTAGTATTTTGTAGTTATTTCTGAGTATTGTGGCTAATTCTTGCTTTACTTCTGGAGGGAAACACTCCAGAATGCGTTCTGAAATAGCAGAACATTTAGTGTAAGCTCTTAACTGGGGAGAAGCTCTGTGACCCACTAGAAACATGCTGTTCTTTAGTTCATTTGTTTTTAAATCAAGAGGGAAGTAGGTTAGGTATAAGGCTCTGTTCTGCTCGTTCCCCAGGGGAAGAAGCGAGGCAGAGATCAGAGGAGTCTGTTGTAGATATTATTGTATCTCCTGAAGGCCCTTGTCACACTGCATAGGTGAGAGGGGGCTGGAGTCTGTCCCCCAAAGAGCCCGTGTCTGCAGGACAGGGCAGTGTTCTGGGGCAAAAGAGGGCTTTCCTCAAATGCAGAGGTGTATCCGTGTATCTTCCACTGAGTGTGAGCTGGGCTTGCATGACAGAGCACAGTTCATTATGGGTTTGGGCCAGCCATGTTACTTGTGGATGGTGGAGGGAAAACGAGCTGTGAACACAAAGCAATCTGTTAATTTGTGGTTTTGTATGTTCACTTTAATTTTATTTAGCATCCTTTTCTTAAAGGATATTTTTCCTGGTTTTTTTCCCCAATCTGCTTGCACCTGGCAGCAGGTAACAATTTAAAAGACATACTAAAGCTGTGATTCTTGCCTGAACCAATTTTTCAAAATGTATTATATAAGTTTTTTTTAATAAATAGTTGGGAAATGAAGTGAGCTTCTGAGAGGGCAGTACAATAGGTTGCATGTAAGCAGGGTAGCATTTGGATAAGCCTTAATAATGTTCATGACTTACTGAGTCCAAACAATGGAACAGTGTGGTGTCAAAGAATGTGTCTTCATCTTCCTTCCCAGCGCAGTCAGGGCTGATGCATTGTCTGGCTTCAGGGGACTCTGATTTGCAGGTTGGGCTCCTAATTACTACCATTTATGAAGAAAAAATAACGGTAGATTCTCCACCTCTGATTTCCAAGGCATGACCTCTTATTTGATTAGCTAGACACAGAACTCAAGTGCTGTGGAAATCCATGGAGGTTTGGCACTGGTCTCCGTGTGCAGAGCATCCAGCTTTCCAAGAGGAAGGGTTATGGTTTAAAGGCCTGGGCTGGGGGGTCCAGTTTCTGGTGTGAAGCTCTACAGCAGGTTGCCTAGTGAGACCTGGCCCCTTAGTCCATTTTACCTCGGTTCAGCACCTCCTGCAGAGGGGTGGTTTCCCTTCTGGCAGTTTATATACCACTGGATCACTGCGAGGGATGCTCGTGCTGAGGCTGGGTAGGCAGCTGGAGCCGTGACTGATGTCCCTGTGCGTGGGCCCCATGTGAGGGAAACCTTGCAATTTGTCAGGAGTGTTGACCTGAGAACCAAGCAGGGCAAGCGCAGAGGGTGGATGCTCTGCCAAAGCTGGAGGTGTTGCTGTGGGAGGAGTACAGGTGAAACCACCCAAGTACCCAGTTAAACTGGAGTCTCCTGGCACACTCCTGCAGAACATGCCTCCTAACTCATGTTGTTGGCGTGTGTGTGTTTGGGGTGTTACCTTGCCTTGTCTCTGAAGCTGGCTCTTGCTCATTCAGACCCATGTCTCTAATGTTCTTTGAAGTAATTGTTTCTTTTTAAATCAGGAGGATGGGAACCTCTCCTTCCCAAGTTGATCTCTCCCCACCCCATCAATTTGCAAAGTTGTTTGGGTGTGGGAGCAGAGACTATCTGGTGGATCCAGTTCTTTCAGTGGGTTTGAAATTACAGGGTTGTGCCTTTTGTATTGAGCTTTGTCCTTTTTTTCTACTTGAACATATTTTGAAGTGTTTTCCTTGTCAGTAAAAATATATATGGGGGAGCTGTGTTTAGAGAAGATGCTGTACAAAAGGTAGTTTGACTGGAGGAGTGGTTTCAGTGCCAGTCATTGTGAGACACTGAGAACTTAATCCATTGCCTTTGTGTTTCAGTTTTTGAGAATCTGGGGTTTATATCTTAAAAACTTGTATTCAGACTCCTTTGGGTTTTTTTGTATAAAAAAAAAAGAGGAGCAGAGATTTCCATCTTTCCTGGAACAGTAGATATTGCAACAGCAGAGATGTCTGCTATCTAAAATAGCAACTGTGCATCATTTTAAGGTCAACCTTCAACCCCTTGCCTACCAGAGAACACTGGCTGATGGAAATTGCCCAGTTCCCTGTTAGCGTGTGCTGAACTGCCTTCTCCTTTTCTGTACTGTGCTTATGGAGAAATGAGCCCAGATGGGCTTAAAAGGAAGTTTATCCCCTGCAAAGTGCAGAAGCACCTGAGGGAGTGGTAAATACTGCCCTTGGCACACCGAGGACAGCTCCCATGCAGGCGGCTGCTGGTGACCAGGAGCAGATCAGGAAGAGGGAGAAGTGGTGATTCCTGTGTCTGGAGCTGGCAGAGGATGACCTACGGTGACCCTCAGTTTCTGTGTAGGTGCCTGTGTGGTGAAAATGGATTAGCTGAGTTTTGTGCAGTATGTGATGAGAAGTATCATTTGAGTGCGAGGTTCCTTTTACAGCAACTGTACAGGAAAGTCCAGAAGCAGAGTCTCTGTTGGAGCAGCTTGGAGGATTTGTACCTGCCCTGTAACTTTAGGTCATCGCTGTCTTTCACCTAAGTGTTTTCCTTACAATAACAGTTCTTGTAGTCTTGAAACTAGAGGAAAGTTGTTCTTGCTTGTGCAGGAAACTATGGAACCTGAAAGCAGAACAGAGCATCACTGACTTTTTTAATTTTGTTGGAGTTAAACCAGTTATTTATAATCGTGATTCTTTGAGTCATTGGGAGCAGCAGTATGGATCTGTGTTCCTGTGCTGCCTGTCATGCTCTGCATCAATTCAGGGTGGCTGTGATGAGGTGGGTTTTGGTTTGGTTTTTTTTTCTCAGAGAAAGCAGAATTATGTTTGCAGCTGTCTAGTGGGATATTTCACCACAGCTGGATAGTCTCTCACTGTGTCATAGCTCGCCCTGGGTGAGGCTGTTTCTCTTTGACTCCCCACATTAATGTCTCTTCCAGCCTCTGTGTTTTCCAACCCTGGTCTTGCATCCTGGCTACCAAGATGTGCCTGCCAGAAAGGGAGTAGCAAATTAGTCACAGAATCTGGAGGTAAATACTGGAAACACTCTTAAAGCAGCACATCCCTGCTTGTTTTTCTGATGTCCCAGTGTATCTTGGCCAGACGTAGCATAGGAGTGGAAGCTTTTACTTCTCTGTGAAAAGCCTTGTGTGGTTCATTAGGTTTTTTGGCCCATTTCAAAAGACAGCGTTGGTCCTTTGCCCTCCACGCTGGGCAAGGGCTCAGTGCTCAGATCAGTGTGTCGGGATCTGGGTGGGACTGCAGCAGGTCAGGTCCAGCCCTGCCTGTCTCTCTGCTGTGCCCAAACAGCCCTGCTGAGGAGGCCCTGTGTCACACACATGGGCTGTTCTGGGCTGGGCAGGGAAAAGCCCATCCTGGGCACTTCTTTCCCCCTTCTTTGTCTGCTTGGCTTCTTGGAAAAGGGCTGTGAAAAGAGATCAGCACATGGACTTGGTGGTGAAACGGAACTGCTGGAGAGCTGGGCACAGAATCTGCCTCCTGCTGCTGCTGATGTCTCTCTTCAATTATTTATGCTCCAAATGGTTGAAACGGTTGTGAGGGCAGGGCAGGGGAGAGGTTCAGCCCTTGGTGCAAGTAGCAGTCTGCAGTTTATGAGAAAGGAGAAGGAAGTGTTTTCTGCACAGGGATTTTTGTCCCTTGAATTTCCCCACCCAGCCACTTGTGTGCAAATCCAAAATCCTGCTGCTCTTGTGTGAGTTGTGCAGGGCTATTCCAGGAACGTTAACCAAATGTGTGAGTTTGACAGATGTTAGGGCCTGCTCCTTGCTGACATTAAGGAAGTAGGAACAACCTTCATTTAACCCCAAGAGACGCTTGTGACGCTTGCTCAGCTGCAGGGTTGCACACTGCTGGGGCAGCTCACAATTGCAGACAGGAAAATGTTGCTGCCAGCTGAATGAAGGAGAAACAGTCCCTGGGTGCTTTTAGTCTTCAAAGCTGAGGAGTCTCTTACGACCTCTTACGCTTTCAAAAATGTTACTGCCTTCACGCGGATGCTATTCTTCATTTGATGGTTCTAGGAATAAATGTAAGGGGGTTATGTTGTGACAGTTCCCTAGAAAAGCTGAGGAAAGGCAAGTCTAGAGAAACAACTGGTGGAGTTTAGTGTCTTCTAGAACCTGTATTTCCCAGTTTCAGTTTCACTCTAAGTTGCTGTTCATTAAATACCCAATAAAATGGACATCTTGGAAATCCAGGGGAGATTCCACCTCAGCCAGCTGGTTGTTCACTCTGCCAGGCCAGGCTGGGTCCCTGCTGTGTATCTCTAGAGCTTTGCCAAATTAGCTTTTAATGGGGTTTCCCTTGCACTTTTGGGACACTCCCCTGCCCACAGGGGAGCGGTGGCTCCTGTAACCACGCTGCAGTTACTGCTCACAGGTGCTGAAACCAAGCCTGGAGAACTCTGCTCCATCTTTAATACTTGAGGCACTTCTTGCTGAGATACCTCTTGGCTAGGCCAAAAGGGTTCCTCTCCCGTTGTTCCTCTTCCAGTTAGTGGCCTCTGTTTGTTTTTTTTTTTTTCCTAGATAGCAGAGCATGAACTGGAAGACATGTTCATTGCTTACCTGTAGAGCTTTCTTGCCTGACGAACGCTAAGCCTTTGTCCCCTTCTTACTGAAAGCAGCGATTTCCCTGAGACAGTGAAACCACACAGGATAAACCTCTAATACTCATGAAAGAAGCATGTGGAGTCTCTAATATGTGTGTGAGTTAAGATTTTTGTGAAGCATATGCAAGTTGTTTCACAGCTCACTGGAGTAATTCCCATAAGGGCTGGATTTTGTGAGTGTGTGTGCGTGCATGTGTGTGTATGTCTACAGTGTGGTTAGCCTTGAAGCACAGGAAAAATGCTTGTCTGCTGTTAAACACTCCTTTTCTCCCAGAGAATTGTCCCCAGAGCTGCAAAGAGGTTTGCAGACATCTTGTTCCCACAGAAGTGTTCAGGAGCTGGGTTCGTGTGTGGTGCATCGAAGAGCTGGGATGGGATGCCAGAACATATGCTCCTCATCAGTATGTATGTGGGCTGCTGTTCATCCAAGACTTGGGCCTCCAGTAACATTGTTCAGCATGAGCAGCAGGAGATGGCACTGAGGGTGCTGAGAGGAAGGATTTGGAAGTAGTGCTGCCCACGGGGCTGGGCTGCAGGAAATGGAGCAGATCTGTCGCTCCTGACTTAAAACACAGAGGACTCTTACTTGAGGGCTGAATGGGGTGATATTCTTAATTCCTTTTCTTCTGTATTTCCAGTACATTAAGTGAAATCTGTTAGGGCCTGCTAACAGTCACCTCTAGGCTGCTGTCCCTCCCCTTGGTCATCACGCCCAGCCACTGCCATGTGGTCCGGCAGCATCACAGCAGCCATGTGCCAGGGTGGCTGAGAGAAGAGTGTGCTGGAAAGATGCAGGGACTGGCTTGCTGAAGAGCAGAGCTTGGCTAAGTGTGGGCCAAGAGCTGAAGAGGAAGTGAAACCCTGCACAAGCATCTGCAAGGGTGTAATGCCAAGAGGGGGAGGAGAATTGTTTAGTTTCTGGCCTTAATACAACTGTCCACTCCTGAAGTCAAAAGGAAAAAGAGAAGTTGAGGCTGAAGTTGAGCTCTAGAAGGGAGGGATGTAGTTGTGCTGTGCAGGGCAGTGCAGGGATGCTCAAGGTGGCACAAAGCTCTGTGGACACAGTTGTGCAGCCCTCAGACTGCCCCAGCCTGGTGCCCTGCGTGGCAGCCAGGGCTGGGGGAGGCTCGGGGCTAACGCAGGAGGATCTGTGGTTCAGGCTGGCCCGGGGCTCCCTGGGCTGTGAGCCAGTGTAGTCATCAGTCAGTCAGAGGTGGGAAGCCCTTCATAGAAGTTAACTCCAGCTTTTCACTCAGCTCTTAAACCTGGGCTGGCTGTCTGCAGGGTGGCCCTGGCTGACGGCAGTGACAGGCCCATGTGCTCACCCTGAGGTGGGCAACTCTGGAGGGAGGGACGGCAGTGCTGTGGCTGACCCGGCCCTGTGCAGGGGGAGACCTGAGCTTTGTGCAGCTCAGCCCTTCGCTCCTCCGGGGGATCTCTGGGAGTGCCCTGTTTGTCTTGAGCCTTGTTATCAAGTGTGTCCAGGGTATGTGTGGGGAGCTGGGATGGCCCGTGTCTGCCTGACCCCACCCCAGGCAGTTGGTGCCGTTCTCCCAGAATGACTCCTGGCAGAGAAACTGGGAGCTGGGAGCGCAGGCTGAGCAAATAAACCACAGGATCATGAGTGCTAGCTCCTGGAGACTGGCCATGAGGAGCCAGCCCGGCCCATTGACCTCGGGACGTTCTCAGTGCAGAAGCAAGGGAGGGGAAAGAGAGACCCACTCAGTTGGCTTGTGGGAAAAGAGTCTCCAAGGGCTGAACATCTTCCTCGTGCTTGCTGTGAGGCAGAGCTCGTGGCAGTACAGATGTGGTCAGGGCTCCAGTGACTGTGTCTCATTTTTCCTTGCATTTCCCTGGTGCTTGGAGCTGTGTGAACAGACACATGAGAGCACAGGCCAGGCTTTTTATTGCATTAGTTTGTATTGCAATTATTTTTAAGATCACTTCCCAGGCAAATCGCTTTGGTTCAGCCTCTTGTGATGTCTCCTGGCTATTTCCTCAGTGTGGGAACTATTTTAATCCCGCCTGACGCACTGGGCTCATTCTTGCTGTGATTTGTACACACATGTAGTGTCTTTAGATCCTGCAGTCTTACATCCACTTTTATTTTCAAATAAATTACATACTACATTAATTATATATTCGGGTGAAACGTGAGTCACAGAGACATCTGCTATCTGCCTGCCCTACATACATGGCCCCCTTGGCTGTGCTTTCTGTTTAGTTTAAAGCTCTCCTGAGTCTCTGCATTGACTATTAAGTGATGTGAAGTCCTGGAAATGTGGATAAGCAGTGTTGGAAATGCCCATCTGGACCAGTAGTAATTTCCCTCTGCCCAAGGCCTGATGTAAAAAATGTCAGGAAGATTTGTGGCTTTTAGAATGCTATAGATTCTCAGCAATTCCTGCTGCTTAAAAGGTCTGGTGCCAGCTGGGATCAGACAGTAATGGAAGAGGCATCCGAGCTCAGGAGCTGGTGTTTGCTCTGTTTTGTAGGCAGCGGGCTGAATCAAGGCATCAGGAATTAAAATTGAAGTGATGCAGCTGGCCTGCAGCAAAGCCTTGGTGCTGTGATTGCACAGTGCTGAGAGGAGCAGGGGTGTGGCATCGGGACAGTGGAGATGCTGCCCATCTCTGTCTCTCACGGGTTGTTCTTGCAGCCCTGACTCACAGACGGGTTCTGTGATGCAGCTGGAGCCTGAGCTGGAGCACACAGAAAGGAGAGTGCTCATGTCTCACTCCTGAGGTTAATACCTGTTCGTCTGCTTACTTTAAAGGGCTCTCTTCCCCTTGAAAGCAGCCCTTGGCAGAGCGTGTATTTATGAGGAAAGTGCATATCAGAGAGGAGAGTTACTGAAAAGGACTTGGTGCTTTTACCAAGCAGTTAATCCAAGCACGTGCTTGGGAAGCACCCCAGGTTCACTGAGCAGTTGAACACTCTGGATCAGCTCTAGTCTGCTGGCAGCCCTGGGGCTGACACTTCGGAGGCTCAGACAGGCCCATGGAGGTCAGTGAGTTGGAAGGGTATTTGCTGTGTACACCTCAGTCCTGTCACATGGAGCTGTTTTGGACCCTGCTCACCATCACTGTGCAGTGGAACCATGTCCTCCTGGCACTGGGATGAGCCTCATCTGCCCTGCCCCACCACCCTGAGCTCATACCAGGCTCACAGTACTGGACTTCACAGCAGTTTGAGTAAACCAGAGCGACTGGGTGGAGCCCAGTGCTCCCCCTCCTCAGTGCCTGCTCTGTGCTGCCTGCCAGCCCCCGAACAGAGAGGCTGCATGCCATCTCAGAGCTGTGGGATGGCATTATTTGCAGCAGCTCTCATTAATGTCAGTGAAAGCCTTTCTGTTTGAGGTGGTGGGGCTGGTCCTCAGCAGCTGCTCAGAGGTTCCAGGCAGTGCCAGGCGTTTTGCTGACCTGTCTGAATGCCCAGTGTCATCTCAACAGCTCCCTGCTCCTCCCGTGGTCATGCTGTCACGGGCAGGTGTCAGGCAATAGCAGAATTGTTCTCTTGGTAAACAAGTGATGGTGTTATTGGAGCTGCCCTTCATGTGGCAGCAGTGCAGTGTGTGCATGGGGTTGCTAATGAGGGATATCATGGGACCTGTTAGTCTGAAAGCTTAATGAACCATCTTCTGGTTCTTTAGGAAGTGTGTGGATGCACCTTCCCGTGTGCTGGTCCTGTGCTGCATCTTGCTCTGGGCGTGTTTGGTACTGAAGTGTGTCCCTGCAAGGTAGAGCTCACAGCACAGATGTGGGCATTTTGAAGGACTCAGATCCCACTTGTCATGACATTAATGACAGTGGGCATCCAGGAACTGTCTGGATGAGACCGCTGCTCTTGCTCCTCAGACACCCTGTGTATGCCCGAGGGCTGAGCTCGTCTGTGGCTCCGGTGAACCCATGTGTATTGGGTACCTAGAGCTTGTCCCTGAGGGGTTTATGGATTTCCCTTCATGACAAATAACCATTTTCCTTTATTATTTTTCAAAAAAATAAAATAATTAGGGCATCCACCCACCTCTTGGCTGGCATCCTGCAGTAGTAGGCCAGCATGTGTTTTCTCCAGCAGAGGAAGCAGATCTTGCTTTGTGTTTGCAAGGCAGTGGTTTATAAATGAGCCTGAGAAGAAAAACTGATTTCCCCACTAATGGCAGATTTACATCAAGAAAGAGTCCTATCAAAATTTCTTAAAACTAGGCCATGAATTTGGCCTGACACTGTTGATTTGGTTTTGTACAGGGGAATTAGTCTGTTCCAGAAGTGTGCAGGTGAGGGAGCATGTTCCCTTTTGCACATAAAACCAGACCTACTCCATCCTTGCCCTGTCCCTCAGCACTGGAGATTAGAAATCCTCATGTTACAGATATTTCTTTCCCTTCTTACACCCTTGAAACTGGTGATAAGAAGGGAAAGAACTTCGTGTATTCTAGGTCTCTGGGTTAAGCCAGGGTTTTTGGGGGGTTGGGGACTCAGTTTGCCAAGTCTGGCCAGTATGGTGTGACATTCGGCATGCCTGTGAGGGGGTGGCATGTTTCTGACAGGTGGAGGGACAAGATCCCACACAGGGAATAAATCTCAGAAAATAAATCCCAGGAGGTCGCTGTTTGGTCTGGCAAGTCAGAGCCCAGGCTGGGAGCCCAAGAAAACCCCTCCTCGTTCTGCATGACATTGGTTCTGGGCTTTGCTTGGAGATGGTTATCCTCGCATTCTTAAAACAGATAAAGGTTTGACTTGCTGTGCTGCAAGTCCCAGGAGCTATTCATGGGTAGCTGATCTGATTTTGCACCCCGTTGTCCTGACGGGGCTGCGAGTGGCAGGTTCCTCGTGGCCGGCTGTGGCTGTCACTGGAGCTGACGTTGGGTGGGGGTGCTGGCTCTGCACTAACCTATTGACTGAGGGGAGCGCTCCTCCTCCTGCCTCGCTCCCCTGCCTCACCTTGCGGCTCTTTCCATTTCCTTTGGTTGCCTCCTAGGAAAACACCGTCTAGCAAATGCAATTTTTTCCACTCCGTTGCTTCCAAGTTCTTTCTAACGTTGCGTGTTGCTGCCCCTTGTGTGTCCAACAGCCACGGCGCTTACAGTCAAATGACTTTCTGTCTTGTCTAATCTCTTCTTTAGTCCAGTTTCATTCTGACTTCTAGAAATCCATTATAATAATTTCAAAGGTGACATTTTCATGAACTCTGCTACTGCAGTGCCTGCTATGCTAGCATCTCCCATCTTACATCTCACGCACTCTACCATTTTTGTTACTTTCAGGTGGAACCCAGAAAGAGATTTATGAAATCAGCACTATCACTGAAAAGTCCACAGGAGGGAGGATTCCACAATTATCTGTTCCTTCTGATCAGGACTGTTAACGGCTTTGCTGCAGGGTATATTGATGACTCTGACTGGATAAACTTTCCAGTGGAAATCAAGACTGAAATAGCAGTCAAGACCAGTGTCACAGCGGTGTTATCTGCAAAGAACAGATGTTATGGAGAACCCAGTTTGCCCAGTGATTGAGCTGTGTCCCTGATGCAAGGACATTAGTTACTCAGCCTGGGACACTAACCTTTTGTGATTGCTTTCTCCCTCAGTTTTTCAGGGGAAAAGGTAGAAAGGATTTTAGGAGGGCTGGAGCAATATGATTTTGAATGCATGTCTTTTAATGACCCTCTGCAAGATTTAGTTCTTCAGTCTGTGTCTCCTGCACTCCAGTTGGATGCTAAGGTTTGTTCCTAAGCCTGTGATTTTTGGCAAGGAGAGAGGCAAAATGGCAGTCTTGAATTTGGTGGGAAATACCATCCCTGAGACTTTGTCAGGACAATACTAGTATTCCAGGTCTGTTCTGGTCAAACTGGGTTGCCTGGTCTGGCCACAGTATTTTATGTTTATACTGAATTATCAGTGATGAAATTTGCCCAAATGGCAGAGTTGGGTTCTAAACCCTGTGCCTTTTTTTGGAAGATCATAACAGCAGCTCTGATCTTCTTGTTTCTGGTGTTAAGCTCAATGTGGCCTTGTGGCACAATGGCAGAGTTCTTGAGGGTTTGTGTGGGGATGGTGTCTGTGAAGCCTCTCCTGGGCCACAGCACTGCAGTGTCCCACTGTGCCAGCCCAGAACTGTGGGCTGTCCCTGCCCCAAATGAAGTGATCCTCCTTGCAGTGCCTGAGACTGTTTTTTATTGTGCTCTATGGTGAACTTGCCACTGGCTGCCGCAAGAGAGGAGCCCCGAAGAGGAGATATAAGGACTCCCTGAAACAACATCTCAGCCTTGGCCATATCGATCACCATCACTGGTCTGCTCTGGCCTCCAATCGGGAGGCCTGGAGACACACTATCCACAACGCTGCTGCTTCTTTTGAGAATACACGCAGGATCACTCTCGAGGAGAAAAGGCAACGCAGAAAGAACCGTGTCCTTTCAGTACCACCTGGGGAGCCATTCTGCTGTGCCTTTTGCAAACGGACGTGTCTATCTCGCATTGGCCTTTTTAGCCATCAGCGCGCTTGTAGCAAGCATGGGTAGAGTCCTTCACAAATCTTCGTTTGCGAAGCCTAGCCATGATGATGATGATATGTGTATATTCTGGATTAACCAAGGAGCTGACACTTTCTCTTGTCTGGGTTGGTGGTGTGGAGATGAAAGGCTATAGGATGAAACATAAGCTTTTCCACAAAGGCCGTTGTACAATATAGTTATTTTAAAGGCAAATTTTTTAGTTTCCAATAACATGAACCAAGAGCCGGCCTTCTTTAAATACAGATGAAGGTGCCCAAGTCCTTTGAAAATGAGAGGAGCTAGATACCTCCTGTATTTTTATAAATTTGGCTCTGGTGAGCAGCCTTGCCACTGCTGTCCCCCTCCATCCCTCCCACTGACCTAAGCTGCTGTATAGCCAGAGCTCTCCCCATCTCTCATGAGGATGCTGCTGCTGCTGCTGTGGAATTTACATACCTGGTGCCAGGCCTTCAGCTGCCTTTCATGTGCCGTGGTCCACGGATTAGGTCCAGGAAAAGGGTTGGTGAAGGAAAATAACTGTGAAAATACTGCAGGAGGTGTGTTCCAGGCTGTTCTGAATGGCCCTTTCATCTTTGCCTCAAAAAAATCAGTGAGAGCTGTAGCTCTGTGAAAGGATCGTGGCCATCTAACACTTTGGTTTCTTTATTGAAACGGAAACTTTTACAATGCTGCTTCGTTTTTTAGGGACTTTGTTTGGCAGAGATGTTCCATTGTGGAATAGTGCTCTTAACCTCATCCTACCTTGCTTCTTTTGAAAATTGTCCTCTTCATCCTCCTTCAACTTGTCTTTAAACCCCTTCTGTGCGTTCCTGGCAGCAGCTGGCTGGTGGGTGGTTACTGTTTCTCACTCTGGCTGTGCTCTGGCTGCTCCGGGTGCCTGGCAGTGTTTGCTTTGGAGCACAAGCCCATTGTGGCCGGAATCTCCTTCGTGCTCGGCCCTGCACACTGACAAGAGGATGGGCTCCCTGGGAGCCTCGACCTGATTGCAGTCCCCTGTCTGGGTGACAAATCCAGGCTTTGCCCTGAGGCTGGATGCTTCTGCATCCCATGTGCCTGCCTCTGCTTCACCAGACTCGCCACAGCATGGAAAACTCACGCAGGCTTTGCTCTTGGAGACCTCTTCTCACCTTTTGCATTGTTGATAACTGAGGCCATTCTTGCCTGGTTGAAGTCCCTCTGGGCTCTGCTCCTTCTGGATGTGCCAATGACAGCAGGGCAAAGGATTTGAGAGAACTACAATGAAGCAGCTGTTTGCTGTAGCAAGAACACCCGTACTGACTGGGCTCCCTGCAGTTGGGCAGTTGGTGCTTTCACCTTTAAAGTCCAGCTCCAAGGCTCTTGCATAAACAGTGAAATAGGATCTGCTCCCAGGGGAACAGTTTATATAGTTAAATCTAAGTATTACTGGAAAAGGAAGATAAAACCTTCATTTCTGACTTGGCCAGGGCACCAATGTCCTTACGTCTGTGGAATTCCTTTGCAGAGAGAAATCCTGGGAAGAGAGTTTTTTCTTGAATTAGGTTACTTAATGTTGTTCTTAATATAGTAATGTTTTCACAGCATCTCTTCCATATCCTCAGGTCTTGCTGTCCAGAATATTCAACAGTCCCTCAGTGAATCTTTCCAGCCTACAGTTTTGGAAAACTGGGGGGTGTGGTTTTGTATGTTTACCCATATCGTATGTGTGAGTTCCTCAGATACAGTACAGTCCGATTCTTACTAAGCTGCCCTGAGTGAAGCCTTTGCTTTCAGTCAGAATGGCTTTTACCTGCATATTGAGCAATTCAAAAATAAAAATAATAAAAAGAGAAAAACCTCAACATATAGGAAAACTCTGTGTTAGCATTAGTGCAGGTCTGCTCTCACTGGCAGGATTATTCATGTACAGTTGTTTGCAGACAAAATGTCTGTCCATTCCTGCACACAAGGTTGGGTGTTGGAAAAGAGGGAAGCTGATAGAGAGCAGGACTTTCCTACAGCTGGTTTTGGTGGGGTTTTAGGGGCACAGAGCTCTCCAAGATGTGTCTGGGTGCAGAGTGCAGACCTTCTTCAATGCCTTCCAGCCCTGGATCCTCCAGGGATCAACAGGCACTGCTGGCCCAGCCAGGGCTGGTGTGGGTGTTTGCAGTGAGGTTCCCTCTGCTTTAGAGGTGACAGAACTGAAGCCCAGGATATAAGAGCTCTGGCTGGCTGGGTCCAGTTACTGCTGTGGCTCCAGCGAGGCCAAGGCCATGTGCATGGGCTGCAGTGGGGCTGGGTCCAAACACTGTAGGCTCAGGGCAGCTGCGTTTGCTGACAAATTGGCCCCATCCAATATCTGCCATCGCAGTGAGACTGGGAATTTTGGAAGAAACACGCAAAACCTTAGTGCCTTCCTGTGTTGAGCAAAAAACTGGGCTGAGGGGAAAAACCCATGACTGTGTAGGAGGGAACTGTGTGCCAGTGATGTGTCTTGGCCATTATTGCCTGAGGCACTGCTGGGTGCTGTGGTTGGGTTAGAGCTTCCAAGAATGAGACACTGATTCATCTGTGGTCAGTGTGTTTTTAAAATAATGCCACTAAACTGTCAGTCTGGTTTCTTCTGGCCAAGTGTGACCACTGCAAGGCTCTTTTCCATAAGGTTCCCCTGTGCTGGTGACCTGAATTTTCACTTTCCTTTCTCAGTGTGTTTCCTCAGGCATTTGTACTGCCTGATCCAGGTAGGAGAATCCCGCTGCCAACCTAGATCGGTGTGGCCACTTCTACAGTGGAGAACATGGCTGTGCTGTAAAAACCACAGGGTTGTGGTGCTGGTGCTCAGTGCTGCATTGCCAGTACTAAACCATTTCCAGCACTGTGTGTGGGGAGAAAGAGCTGGGCTGCTGCAGTTGAAGGCCAGCAGCGGAGCTGGGCACAGGGCAGAGGGGTGTGGCTGGGCTCGTCTGACAGCACTAAGATGTGATTTCTGCCCCCTGCTCTGCTTGGGTTCAGATATGGGGAGCTGGAGGTCGAGTGTAGTCCTGTGCAGCTTGTGCCATACCCTGCTGTTGAAACAGTTCCTGCCAGGTTTGTTCTTGCAGGGGAAGGAGGCAGGGTGGAGGGTTCAGACGGCAGTTGACTGGGAGGCAGAAATAAATAAAGTGCCGAGCTCTTAATGGGGAACATGCTCGGTTGGTTTGGGTTTCCCTCCCCACCCATCCCACTCTTTTTAATCTGTGGCACAGTCCTGAGAGCAGTTTGAGAAGGGAAGTGATTTCAGACTGGAGATGACCTCATCCGTCTCCAGCTCCGAGGCGGAGCTGGTTTGGAGGCACCGCCAGAGCTTACACTGCTCTTTGAGCGGCACAGGCCAGGGGCTGGGGCTCCAGGAGAGCCCTGTGCCTCCTGCTCAGCCCTGGGCATGTACAGGGTGGGCTCTCGGCCTGAGCCCTCCTGCAGTCTGCCAGCCCCTGTGGCTATGGTGTGATGCAGCTTCAGCCTTAGGAGGTCCTGTCTGCCCCATTCACCGAGATTTAGGGCTGCTTGTGATGTCTGAGCTGTTGTGCTGCTCTCTGCAGTGGTTGTGGCCTCTTCAGGGAGGGGACAGGAGGTGTGGTGTCCTGTTTGTGCAGGTGGAGAGAACAGACCCGTGGAGGAGCAGCACCAGTGTTGGGAACCAGCCCTGTGTGCTTGAGGAAAGGGCTGTACCTGGGTGCTGTACCTGGCTCGGTGGGCTGTAACATGGTGCTCCCAGGCCCCACCACTGACGGGGTTCCCCACTGCCAGGCACTACAGCTCTGCAAGGGGATGGGAAGCAGCTGATGGCTGTGTGGGTTTTTGTATCTCTGTTCTCATCTTTCTACATGCTACAGTGGGGGGAAGTAGGAAGGAGAAGTCAAAAACCAGAGCCCAAAGAGCACAGCTGGACAAGAGCCCTTTCTGGAAATGTCACATATTGGAGCAGTTCCCTGATGAAAAGTCCTGGCCTGTCCTGCAGGGTGCTGAGCTGTGCCTGGCTGGAAAATGTGGTCAGTGCAATTGTTAGTGTGGAAAGGTGCTGAAGGTATGTGCTTGGTTGGAAGAGTCCCTGCTGGGTTCTTTGTATCTGAGGGCCCCGTGGATCAGTGGAAAGGGGGATCAGAGCCCTCCTGGAGGCTTTGCTTTTTAGGAGCTGAGATGTCAGTGAGAGACCTGGGAGATCTGAGGATCTGGAGCATGGGGTGGGAGCCAGCTGGGGTGTCAGCTCCAGGGTCAGGTAGTGGTAGGGAGGTCAGGAGACCACAGGGAGATGCTGCTTGCAGAAACTACCAAAGATTTCTCCTTCCTGACATGGCGAAGGGTCCTTCTTCCTCCTGCCTTGTTTCCTGCTATTTTGAGATGGCCAAAATTTTCTCTTGCACAGTTGGAGCCTGGAGTCCCTGCATCTGCCAGTGTCCAGCAAGCCCAGCTCTACCTTGGCTGCTGGAGCTGGTCTGCCAGGCACAGCTCTGGACTTCTGTAAATGTCCATGTTTTCCAGTAAGGATGGCTTCCAAATGCTGTCTCACAAGCCATGTGGGGGAGTCCGGCCACTTCCCCTGAAGCATAGTTGTCTTCTGGCTCCAGCTTAAGCTGAAGAGATGCTGGGCTGTGGTGGGCTATGGCTGGGAAGATAAAAACAGTCTTTTCTCATCTCCCTGCAGCTGTGTGGCTGTGGAGAAAACTCCCTGTAGCTGGGTAGGCAGTACAGGAGGGGGATAAGTTCACTAAAGGAATTTGCTTTTCTCTTGGCCTCATCCCAGGTGGTATCAACTCTTACTTGGAGAGAAATTCCCCTCCCACAACTGTTAAATGGGTAGAGTTTAATCATTCATGGGATCGAGCAAGAGACTTCCCCCAGCCCTCCTGCCCCTCTTCACTGGTGCACTGGGAGCAGGCACTGGATCCTGTCGTGACTATGTCACGGTGAGGACAAGAGTTTACAGTCCCATTTTCCTCCTTCCTGCCTCAGAACTGTCTCCATGCCTCCAAGTGATGAAACAAGCTGGAATTGCATGGACAAGAAGGGATCTTGTTAAAAAATGTCCCTTTTTTCCCCTCTGCTCAGCATCCCACAGCTGTGCCCGCGACACTGGAGTGCAGTGGCAGGTGAGTGGGGCTGGCTGGGTGACAGAGGAGCTCTGCCATGTCTTTGATAAGAAGTTTGGGTCAGTGGAGCCCCAAGGGAGGCCTGTGCTGCTGTCAGTGGTGACGTACACGGTGCCAGCGCTCGCTGCCTGGCAGGCTCAGGGCCTTGGCAGCGCCCTGCATCGGTGGCCTCCTGTGTGTGAGCCCCAGCAGCATCCCAGAAAGGGGCCATTATCCGCAGGCCCTGCCTGCTGCCGGAGGCAGGAGGGCACGGTGAGGATGTGTCCCGGCAGGAGCCTGCAATGGGCTCGTGTGTCGGAACAAAGGAGGTTTTGTCCCAGGCGCTGCCCTCGGCGGGAGGTTTGTCAGCTCTGGAGCTGGGGTGGTAACATGGGGCTCTGTGCCCAGCCTGGGGCCTCCCCCTGCTTCAGGGCGAACGGGCAGCCTGTGGCAGGGTCCCTGGCTCTTCCCTCGCTGTGGGAGGCCGTGGCACAGGGTCCTGCTGGCCCGAGGCTGGCTTTGCCGGTGCGCTGTGCAGCTGCAGGGTGCTCCTGGCCTCCCAGCCTCAGCAGCCCCGTGCTCTGTGTGGCCTGAAGCTGGGTGTGTGCAGGTGCTATGAGCTCTCTGCAGTGCATCAAGTCCCCAGGAGCACCCTCAGGGTGACTGGGACAGGGCTGTAATAATGGACCAGGATGGCAATGTCACTGTATCTGGGCTCTGAGGAGAAGTGTCTCCTGGGCAGAGTTCAGCAGAGCAGGGCTGAGTGGGACAGCTTGACAATATGTGACAGCAGAGCAAAGGCAGATTGGAGAAGCGAGGGAAGCTCTTATGCTCAGGCTGTTGCACGAAACAATATGAGTTACAGGAGGATACACTCTAGAGAAAGCTCTTTTCCAGCCAGGCCTGAGGTCTGGCTGCTCTCCTGTCTTTGGTTGCAGCATCGCTGCTGTGTTGGTGTGGGGCTGAGTGTGGTAGTGCCTGCCAGGTGATCCAGAGCTACCTTCTCCAGAGAGGTGTGGTTGGAGGTGGGATAATCAAAACCACAGGCAGGAAGAGAAGCTGGTGATGGGATTGAGGCAGTAGGACAAGATCGTATTGGGAAGGATTCTCTACATGGAGGTGTGTATGATGCTCTAAGATTTTGGTTCTGTGGTAGTTTTGTCCAGCTGGTTGCTGCTACTGCAGTATCACAGTGTGTTACTGCTGCTGGGTTTTGTTCATGGTATGTCCTGAATTCCATCCTTTCTCCTCTAAGAGCACTGTTCTCCAGGAACACTCAGTTCCACTCTCTCCGAGCAAGACCAGGAAGACTTTGTTGTGAAGGAAAGGAGAACTTAGTACGTGTTCTGCTGCTCTCTGCCGTGGTTGTGAGTCTACCACAGGCTTCCAAAGGGAGGAATCTCTGAGGGAATTGCAGGGCCCAGGGGCAGGCTGAGAGGAGCATAATGTCTCTTCTGGCTCTGAAAAAATGTGTGCTCAGAGAAGAAGTAGCAACCACAGGAAAAGGGTAGTTGCTGAACACAAATTGCCAAGAATTAAGCAATCTGTTTTATGGTATGAAACCTCCTGTTGAGCAAGAGGACTCTTTTCCCTCCCAAGGCAGGTGTGATTGGTAAACTGAGGTGCCAAAGTCCTCCCTCAGATCAGCTGCCAGACAGGGCCAGTATTTCCTTAGCCCTCCCCACACAGGGTGTCCCCAGTTTTTATCCCTTTCCTCCTCCTGCTATTCTCTTCAGAAGCTGCCTAGACCCTCCCATGCCACATGCTGCTGTTTTCATCTCCACTCTCTGCTTTTTGTGCTTTTGTGCTGTTTAGAGCTGCACAAGCACCACTGGCACATCGTGCTCTTTCTCGGGGCAGGTGAGTACGTGGTTGGCCCAAGCAGGTGCACATAAAAATGCAAGCATGAAAAAGGTGTCTTGGTAAAGATTTCTTTGCACAGTGTGATATAGAAAGAGAGCCTGGTAGCTATTAATTTTGGGATCCTGGCTTAACAGTGGCAGATTCCTTTTGGCTTTGTAGAGTGCAGACCAAGAGGTGGGGGAACAGCTTTGTCACCTCCTCCTCTGCTGTGGTGCCATGCAGAGCAGTCAGTGCAGTCGTGCTGTCTGCTGGGAGCAAGTCCTCTGTGCCCACAGGGAGCTGGCCTGTGAGTGGGTGTATGATGGAGCTTGGTCACAAAACCAAAGTGGGAGGGCTGCTGTGCCTCACAGGTGTGCATTTTGTGCAGAAGGGAGGTACTAGGTTGCTCTGGGGATGGTGAATTCAGCCTCTGTCCCAGCTGGTTGTCTGTCCAGTCCCTATTTGCTCAGGAGAGCAAAGTCTCTCTGGAGTCATTTGCTCTGTAGCTGCTCCTGTGAGCCAGCACATAAATGGAAACAGATGGCACCATCTCAGTGGTCAGTAGGAATCTCTCACTGCTGCAAAACTGCTGATTAACTTTGGGGCCGGACAGAAGCAGACAAGGCTGCTGTGCTGGGGGGGGGGCTGGCCCGTGGCTCTGTTCCTGGGGTGCCTGCCATCACGCCTCTCTTGCAAAAGCCCTGTGACTGCTGAGCCCACCTCCCAGCCCGGAGAGCTGTGGTGTATCCAGCAGCAGCCTCAGACAGGGTGTTCTTCTGGGTACCACAGAGTCAGCAGGACCTGTCAGTGTCCATCAGTGTGGGTAAATGATCTGTGAGATCATCCTTCTCTGAGTTCCAGACCCTGCAGTCCACACCTGCATTGTGGAAGGGCATGGGGCACTCTCTGGTATCCGACACAGTCTCTGCTGAGACTGAGCCAGACACTTCTTCATCCAAGGTCTTTGCTGTCTTTCACTACAAACTCAGACTAACTAGTCTCATTTTTTCCATACTGGTCAGCATCTCTCTGATAAGGAGAAGCAACACTCAGCAGTTACTGACTATTACTTTTAAGTATGGAAGAAACTGTTTAAATTCCCTTTGACAGCACAGTTTGATTTAGATGTTCAGTGACTTCAAGTTTTCTCCCATCATCACAGCATTTAACAAAATGTGAATCTCCAGTCATGCTGCAGGGCACAGGGAAGTGGCAAGTTGTGCAGCAAAGGTGTAACCAGGCTTGGTGTTTGCTGGAGCAAGTGGGTGGGGGAGAAGGGGAGAGAACGGTGTTGGAGAACATCTCGATTCCCTTTTTGATTATTCTGACAGCTCCCCCCAGGCACGGCCTCAGTGTCTGCACTGGCAGGGTACAAGGAGCTGGTGTGAACACTGGATGGCTGCACAGCTGCAGGCAAGTGGGGAACAATCCTGGTCCCCTTCATTCATGCAGCAAAGTGCCAGGCTCTGTGTCTGCCTAGCTGGTCCCGCAGCTGTGTCCAGGACCCCCCACAGCTGTGCTGGGCACCTCTGGGGCAGCCGGGGCTGTGATGCCCCTTGGGAACACTGAGCCACACTCTTGCTGTGCAGCAGCAGCTCTGATCCAGTGCAGTCACTGGTGTGTGCCGTGTGCCAGGCCCTGGGAAGCCCAGCCAGGCTGCAAATGCTGGAAGAGGCGCCTACTGCTCAATGGCTGCAGTGTCTCTGGCCCCTTGTCCTGCGAGCCTGGCACAGCTGGTAACGCTCCATCCTGCTCTTGGTGGGCAGCCAGCAATGGGCTGGCATGGATCAGAGGGGAGACAGTCAGCTGCAAGCTCCTGAAATCTTCCAAGAGGCTTTTCAAAGCCCCTTCCCTGGGGCAGCCAGGTGCAGAGCAGAAGCTATCTAGCTCAGGCAGCAGTGTGGATCTGCTGGAACTCTGGACGGTTGGCATTGGAGAGCTGTGAGATCTGTGCTCTGCATGGACTCAGGACATTGCCCATGGAGAACACAGTATGTTACAGGGTACAAGAGATCAGAATTGACAGACTGTCCCTGAAAACCTCAGTCTGTACATCTCCTGTGAGGGAGGGTCTGTGGGGGAGTCATTAATCCCAGCAGGATAACTCCTCTGCTGGCCTCTGTCAGGTGGAGCCGATGTGTCTGTGCATCTCTGCAGGTCCTGGGGCTGCTTGTGCAACCACCAGGGCTTCAGGCACCAGTATTGCTTCCCAGAAAGCCACTGCTTAGTGGCAGGGGAGAACAAACATGTTGTATGCTCAGTGAGGATCTCTGTGGATACTTCATCTGGGCACACATCCTTTCCGTTCTCTGGGAGCTCTGAGAGACAGTTCTTTGTTGGTTTACCCCAATTTTATCACTGCTGCCTCTCTTCCTCAGGTTTCCTGCAGGAGGGTGTTATGATCTTTTTCTGAGAGCACCTCACACCATGGCTGAGAATCAGGTACGCTTCTTTAGGCCCTGCCCAAAAGGAGTGTTTTGTACCACTGCTCATAAACGGAGGTGTGCTGCAACTCCAGCCCAGCTGATTGTTATTCCTGCTGATTAGCTAATTGCTTCCAATTGCCAACAACAGTCACTGAATTCACGCTGTGATTTCTGTGTCACTCGGGGAGAAGGGGCAGGTGTGGGAGGGAAAGCTGTGTTTGCCAGGCTGAAAAGGACAAATGCTGCTGCAGCGAAGCACTCAAATCACCACACAGTTCATTTCTGCTGTTTGTATTGAACCAAGAGCAACATCCAGGGGAAGAAGGGAGCAGAATTTCCCTCTGACTAATGCTGCTGTATTGTGCAGGGCTGCGGGGGAACTGCCCGCCAGAGAAACCATCAGGAGGGGAAAGGAAATGGAAAGGGAATCTAATTATCCATCTGCAAAGACAGACGCTGGTCCCGACGCAGGGCCCAGCCCTGGACACATTGGTGTGGGCAGTGACGTTTGCACAGACTGTTTTTATGGTGGGGCTGGGAAACGGGCTCCCGGGGGTCCCCTCTGGGATGGCAGATGGTCCAGCACACCACGGGGAGTCGGGTGAGACTGGAAGCCACAGGGCTGCTTTTGCCGGGAGCGCTGCCCTGCGCTGGGCTCCGAGGGACAGCGCTTTGCAGCCGGGTCCGGCTGTGTCCTGCACCACGGGCAGAGCTGTGCAGCTGCAAAGGGAAGAGGGTCCGTGCCTGGATCCCTCTCAGCAGGCTCCTCTTGGTCAGGTGAGGGAAGGAGGGTGGAGGTGCCCGTGTGCCTCTGCCAGCTCAGTGTGCACAAGCACTGTGCCTCCTGCTCCTCAGGGTGATTGCGCTGGGCCAGCTGACAGCAGGAGGGAGGGTGGGAAGCTGGAGTCTGAGGGTCTGAGCACTAAATGGAGACCTACAGGAGACGCCCTGGGAAGGAGAAGGTGCCTCTCCCTCCTTGTCTGCAGAGCTTTTTGGGGGTATTGCTCACACGGGCTAAAGCCAGCTTTCTTCTCCTTGGATGCTTCCCAAGGAGTGAAAGTTGCTTTAGAGAGCTGCCTTTTTCCCCTTACCTAATGGAATTAAAAATTATTTGGTGAGTTAAGAGTGGGCTTATTCTGCTCACTTGTGGGCATCAGCTACTCCTAAAATTATGTTAATTGTAGCTGGGAGCTCCAGATAGAGGTTGGGAGCCAACCCAAGACAGTTTGCTTTCATTCTCCCAATACTGTTTTCAGGAGCCTGCTGGGAGGACAGCTGGGTTAGGAAAGACCTTGCAGACCTGGGAGTACCTTTGAGAGGGGTGAACTGGGGATGAACCAGAGGCATCCCTGCTTGAGTGAAGCATCCCTTTTGCCATCTTACTTGTCCCCTGCCTTGCTCCCTATGGTCAGTGCTCAGTGTGCTGTTTGCAGGGGTGCTGCCCCAGCCTGGATTGTCTTCCCCAGTGATGCCTTTGGGTTAACTCTCGCTGGCCCAGGCGGGAGCGTCTCACGATGCTCAGAGGCTGTGATGTCCTCTCTGGGTCAGGATTCAGCCTCTGTGGTAGACAGGCCTGATCCTGCATCCCTTACTCACGTGAGCAGTCGTCTCTATTTCAAAGGGACTACTCGGTGAGTAAGGATCGCAGGACTGGGACCACTACCTGTAACTTAAACTGGACCTTCTGTAGGATCCTGTTCCCAGCCTTTTCCTGTTCGTGTATGTTAACATGCATCAAGAGCTTCCAGAACTGCTGGTGCTCTTGTCATTTGGATGGAGAACCTGAGAGCTGGAAGAAGCAGTGCCCTTGCACTTCAGAGGATAAATCACCATTATTTTCCATCCTCTCCTGCCAAACAGCTCCAAGCCCAGCCAGGTTCTGTGCCACAGCGCAATGTGTACCTGTTTGTCTCCCAAGTGTTGCTGTTCCTGGCTTCCCAGGGCTGGCAGGGCTCTGCTCTGCCCCTATCTGGTTTTCCCAGCTGTAGCTTTGAGATGAGAGCCTGGGATTCTGTTTAAGCCTGATTTGTGCTGCAGAGCTGGAGGATGAAGCAGGGCGAGAGATGAGCAGTGGTAGTGCGCCACTTGGTTTCTCTTCCTGTCTGAACAGGCTAAATTTGGAAACCTCTGCCCTGTGCTGAGGTTTTGAATGCGTTCGCAATCGGAGGTGTCAGTGCCTGTGACCCTGTGCGGGGTGGAAGCAAGGAGGGAGGCAGGTTTGAGCCGCACGTTGATTTCTGCGTGGCCCCGGCCCCGGATGGCTCCTGGGCGCTCCCGGCTCGCCCTCGGCCCTTCCGCGGGCCGGCTTCTCCCTCGCGTGGAACGTGCCGGTACCGCACCGGCTGCTCCCGCGGGGTCACGGACAGCCACCGAGCTGTGGGAGAGATCCAGCCACCTCCACGGCTGCCCAGTTTGTTACATCGTGCAGATGACCCTAAATGAGGAGCTGAGTGTAAGAAGCGCTGTGAACTCCCTCCAGAGCGAGTCACGAGTTTAAACAAGCAGGAGACAATTTTATGGTCGTTGGTCCCTTTTGAGAGCTGGAAGTGGAAGCGTGGCATGAGTCACACAGTGCTTCTTGGGAAGCACGAGGCACTTAAAGTGGAAGCAGGGAACAAAAATATCTTTGAAATGGAATTTGATACATTTCTGGAGGGATTAGGTGACAAAACAGCAGTGATCCTTGAGCAGAAATTAAAGCTTGACCTGTGGGGTAGGTAAAAGAAAAGGCAAGATCTGGTTGCTGTGTGGATTGTGCTTGTGGCACTGAATGTACAGGGAATTAATCCTGTGCTTTGGGATTTCATCTGGTATCTTGCTTTTCCTTGAGCATCAAAGAATGAAGCCTGGCTAAAATGTCAGGGCTCTGATGCTCCCAGTAACGACTCCCACGGAGCCTTGCTTGCAAGTTCAAGGTTAAATTAATCATCAGAGTTTAGATCAGCAAGGCATTTTCCTTTGGATCAGGTCAGCAGGAGCCTCAGGGTGAGTGTGCAGCTCTGCTGGTGATGGAGCAGCAGAGTTCAGACCTTGTGATACCTATGAGATTCATCTGTCTGAAGTCAGCACTGACTTTCCATGTAGTGGGAGAAGAGGCAGCAGGAGAAGAAGGTGGGAACTGAGTCCTGGAGGTTCCCAGCTCTGCATCTGCAAGGAAGATACCTGCAGTTCCTCAGCCTCCATCGCCCTGGTCCAAGCTGGGAGTGGTTTTACTGCCTGCTGGTGCTCCTGTTCAACTTGAGCAAACACCTCCTCTGGACTGCCTTTCCTGTTGTCCTAGAAAACAGCCAGGAAGAAAATTTCCCTTCTGTGGGGAATTTTGAAAATAGCTTTGTCTGCTTCAGAGGAAAAAACATAAATGCTTTTACTCTGTGGCTCTGCTGACCCTGCCAAGCCGTAGATGTGCAGTTTCACAGCTGCTGTGCTCAGGCCAGCCTGGCTGGGTGCATCCCTGGTGGGATCCTGTTCCTGTTGCCTGGCTCTGTGCTGCTCAAAAGCGTCTGTCTGGATCAGGCTGAAGATTTTTCCTTCCATGACATGCTCCTGGTTGTTCACCAAGGATGGAGCCTGAGCACAGCAGCCCCTAGGCCATAGCACATCTGCCAGAAACCAGCTTCCCTGTGGCTGAGGGACCTCTCTGCTGTCACAGTTTGACAAAGAACAGCTGGTCCCTGAGGTGGGATGATGCACCCCAAGTCTGTGTTGCCCTTGCTGACTGTTTGGCAGGTTGGGGCCAGGCCAAGCTCTGCTCTGACAGTCAGAACCCTGGATTCTGCAGCCCACTTCACCCCTCAGTGCTGCTCTAACACCTGCCTGGAGAGGAGTTTAGAGGTGCCAGTGCAAGAAAACATTGTAGGTTTTGCTCTAGATACTGTAAGGGCAAAGATTTTCCCTGCTGAGCTCTGCTGCACACCACACATGAAAGGTCCTGTGTGCTGTTTTTCTTGTCTTGAGGATGTCATACATCAGATTTCTTGTTGGAGGAGCAGGCCATGGTTTACACTGGGCATTTCCAGGGGCTGTGTGGAAAGACAGGAGTGTGATCAGGACAGGGGCAAAACAAGGGTGGCTCATCTGTCTTCAGGAAGTTTGCTCAGACCAGCCTGAGCCAACAGCTCTGGGTGTGTCATGGGGCACATCTGAGGGACATGAATGAGTCTGTCATTTATGGTTTGGTGATTCTGAGGAGGCAAGATAAGCATCTCTAGGAGGGACAGAAGGGGCTGCGTCTGGGACCAGTTGACTGTCCTTCATCATTTTGGAAGCCATCGCATTGGCCACTCAGCCTTAAGATGCTCTCTGTAACCAAGACCTGCTCTTCTGAGTTTCTTTTCCTGATCTGCTCTCTGAGTTCCCAGGCATGGCCTTCTGCCTGGAATTCCTCCCTGACTGCCCGTCCTGAGAGCATGTATGATGTGTGAGAGCTTAAGGCACTCAGGAGACAGTAATTCCTTGTTCCTCTCTGCACTGTCAGCGCAGCTCCTGGGGCCATGAACAACACTGTGGTTTTGTCGCAACTAAATCATTGTTGACTTCATCTGTGATCCCAGCTCAGAGGAATGCTCTGATTTGGTGCAGTGGGCTTGTGGGGACACAGCACATCTCCATGTGCTCTTAGAAGATACTTGTGGTTGGTGGCCGTGTGGCCTGTGGGCCTCAGACAAGGGTCTTCCAAGCCATGAAATTCATGGGCGTTGGAGAAGGTTTGCTTGCAGCTATTGTGGTTTATGGTGTAGAAGGACTGGTGTGAAACCTCCTGTTATCTCACATAAGATGCATCTTTGGTGAGCCACAAGCCACTGCTCTTGCTGCCCAGTGCAGGCTGCAACCCTCACTGCTCCTTGCTCCTGTGCCTGCTGCAGACCCCAGCGGTGAGTTCTCTGGCCAGGAGAGCAAGGATTAGCTGTTGTGAATCTAGGAGGAAAAAAAGGTGTCATGAGCACAGCTTGACCTACCGCTGGGCTGGGAGACCCAGGCAGGGTTGCCAGCTCCCTGAAGAAAGGAGCAGTACTGCAGAGCAGGGGCAGAGCTGCCGAACGGGGACGTGTTCTGAGCAATGGCAATTCCTGCCACTCCTGGATCTCAGTCCAGGCCTTCTGCTTGACTGCTGCATGCAGCAACAATTGGGAGCAAAACCCAGTGGGTGTAATTTAAGGATACTGCTGGCAGAGCAGGGTGGTTTGGAGAAGGGCTTTGTGCATGTGGTATGACAGCTGCTGTATGGTGGGAGTTTTCCTGCTCTGGAAGTGCTTCCCAGTTCTCCTCTGTTTATTTTTCTCAGCCTTTAGGACCCTGTGCCTGTGACATTAGCTTCCCTCAGCTTGCAGGATGGCAGCATAGGTAAAACACTGGGGGGTTTCCCCTCTTCTTTCCTTTTTTTCAGCATGTGGTATATATTTCTAAGACCTTTCCACTTTCAGCTGCCCCCAGACTTCACTGGACCTTGTCTGATTCAGTACATTGTAGCAGAACCTGGTGTCAGCCAGACTTGGGGTGTGTGGTGGAGACACCAGGTTGTGGACCAAGGGTGACCAGTGCAGACCCTGCAAGTCAGGTGCTCTGTGGAGCCACTGGCAGAGACCTGGAGTTCCCAGAGGAGCAGTGGGAGCTCTGGGAGCAAGGCAGGAGTATGGCTGAATGTGTCCTTCCCATTGGTGAGCAGAGAGTTGCTCAGAAAGCCGTGTGGCAAGGGACAGGTTCCTCCAGCAGCACCAGTGCCGTCATCTCCTGTCACTTCATTATACATGCTGCGGTATTACCACCCCAGTTGGTTTCTATGGCTGCACAGAAAGGTGGAAAGCAGATCTTATGGGTAGGTTCAGAACCCAGACTTGATATTTAAATTACTTCTGTGGTGTGCTGGGTTTGTCTGCTTAACAAACACGATACTTCCGTGTTCTGAAATGTCTTCAAAGACAAAGTGGTTGTAAGGTCCAGCATACATCCAATTTGCTATTCCAATTGGATTCAGAGATGAGGTTGCAATAGAGTCTGGGCAACAGATTAACCTGCACCGTGTGGAAGCAGTTCTACATCAACCAAGACTAGGATCTGGGGGGCTACGTTTGGGCCCTGCTTTTTCAGAGCTTTCTGGACCCCTGAGACCTTCACCCGCACAACCATAATCAGCACATTTTTGCTAAGGGCAGCTTTCCTCCAGCAAAGCTTTGTCTCGGCTGCGTCAGGCAGGATATCTAATGAAATCCCCAGCTGAATGAGCCCATCTGCCAGGCGGAGTCGGGCTCGTGGCACGGACAGGATCCGGTCCGTGCGCAGCCCCTCCGCGGGACACTGCGGCGACATCGCCCTCGGCCGCCGTGGCCTTTGTCCTGTCCTCCCGCAGGCTCCTCCCGCGGCACAGGCGGAGGCAGGAAATCCCGGGCAGCTGCCTGGGAGCCTGCTCGCCTTTCCTGGCCTCTGCTCGCTTCTCCTCCTCGCCTCGCCTCGGCACCGGGGCGAGCCGAGCCAGCCCTGCGTGTGTGTGCACGCGTGGGCGGGGGGGCTGCCGCATGGATTTAGCGAAGGCTGGCAGGGAACACATGGGTTGGGGCTTCGTGGCTGGCCCGCGGTGGCTGTCCGTCCGTCCTGCCAGCCGCGCTCATGGACGCGCTCATTCTCCAGGAGCGGTTGGTGGAGCGGCTGCTGTCCCCCCGGCCGCAGGCTCAGCGGAGCCACCCGGGCCGGCTGAAGGTACGGGGTGTATTTATAGCTCCGCGCGAGCCGGGGAGCAGCGGGGACACGGGCGGGAGGATGGTGCCCGAGCAGGCGTGTGCGGCACAAGATGAGCCCTCCGAGGGGCAGAGGAGCGGAAAGACGGCGGTAAGGGAGGGATGGCGAGCACAGAAGGGAGGGGAGCAGCCCCCGCGGGAGCTGGGCCGAGGGGCGAGCGGCGCAGCTGGGAGATGTGCGGCATTTTTGTGTGCTTATTTGATGCAGTGATTCCCTCTGTGAATGGCGTTTGCGTGCTGGGGGGGCTCAGGGCGGGATCAGCGCTGCGTGCCTACACGCGGCCCGGTCCGTGTTAATTAACAGCGTGTTAATGCTGTGCTTTGCTGGCCCGTGTTCCTTCTCTGCAGCAAGTGCCGGTGGGCGATGGTTTTGCCGAGGCTCCGCTCTCAGCCCCAGGCCCGAGGCGGCAGATGTCCGCGGCAGATGCCCCGGGGGCTGTTTGCGTTACGAATTGATGCAGCTCTGTGCAATGAAAGGAAGCGGAGGGTCCGGCTCTCCCCTTGGCCGCGCTGGCCCGTGCAGGCGCGGCTGTGGCTGCCGTGCCCGGCCGCACAAGGGCTGCCCGGGAGGGAGCTGCATGGCTGTGCTGGAGGCTGTGACACCGACAGGCCCCTTCCCCCTGAAGAAGTGGAGCCAGAAGCACCAGGAGCCTAGCACAGCTCCATCCTTTCTGGGGTTTGCTCCAGACCCTGATAGGGGCTATTCTTCAAATTTGTTGTGGTCCCATCGTGTTTAATTTTAGCCCTTTTTAATATACCCAGCAAGGCCTCATTTATCCCCTGGCTGAAACTCCACCAGAGAGGTGAGGAGGGGATTGGGAAGGACAGGAGTGATGGAGGCTATGCAGGGTGCTCTGCCAGCACCTCGGTACCAGGATAGCTTCTTTGAGCAACAGATCCTGAATCTTTCTACCCCCCCCCGACAGGAACAGGGCTTGAACCCACCAGGGCTTTGTTGCTTGGCTCGAGCTCCCAGGGAGAGAACTGCCTGCCTGGCAGCCCTTGGAGGATGTGAGGATGTGACATGTTGCTGTCATGTCCGGGAACCAGGAGGGAGAGCACGGGCGTGGTTTGCTTGGCCTGCGGTGCTTTGGTTTGTGACAGCGTCCCAAAGATTGGCCACTGCTCTCGGTGGCCTCTGCTGTGGTGCATGGGGCACGTTTCCAGGCACGTGGGAGCGGGATGCCAGCAGGAACAAAGGCAGCACCATGGAGCTGGCGGTGGGGAGAGGGGCTCCTTGTGCTGGAGTGCCGCTGGCTCGGCTGGCCGGGCCCTTTCCCGACAGCTGGAGCTGGCAAGGGACGCTCCATGCTGCGAGCAGCTGTCCTGGCTTGTGTCAGGTTGATGGGAGCTGGCTTGTGAGGGTTGAGAGCACGCAGAGGGGACAGTGATGCCTCCAGGAACTCCATCAGTCCAAGCCTCTCATCTAATTAATGGGTTTTAGCTTTTCACAACCCAGAAAGCCTCCTGCCTCCTTCAGTAGCCCTCCCAGGCCTCTACATTCTCTTCAGTGCTCTCCATCCCATGCACAGTTGCACTGCATATGCTGCCCTTGTTGGTCTAACGGAGGTAGTGAGTGGTGTAGAGCTTTGAGCAAGGCACACACTGGGCTCAGGAGGCTCCCTGGGCTCTTCAAGTACTTTGTTGATGGTGGCACACTGGCAGAGACAGTGGCACGTGCCTGTTGCAGTGCCTGAATACGGCTGGGATAGGAACACACAGTGGGTATCAAAGCCCTGATGAGGAACTGTGGATCAAGGCTGGCCGTGGTGCAGGGACCACACTGCTGCCCATGAGAGAGGGCTGTTGTAAGAAGGGGATCCCTCCTCAAATTGCCCCTGGATCTCTTGCCTTTGCCCTTGGCAGACACGCTGGCCATCAGCCCCCAGCGGGCTCCACAGCACACCCATGGCTGGTCAGAGGGAGATTTGGCTGAGGACAGGGCTTTTCCCCTTGCAGCTCTGGCTGCCTCCCACAGTGAGGGAGGCTCTTCTCTTAGTGTTGGGCTCAGCACTGACCTTCCCTTCTGTGAGGAGAATGACTGCGAGAGTCATCGGCAAAGGGCAGTGTCCTTCAGCAGCTGGGGTTTGCTCATTTTGAATGTGGTGATTCCACCCAGCTAGGGGGAGGCAACCAGAGGAATGGTAAATCTATGGTTGGGCTGGACAGAAACGAGAGATCAGGTTCAGCCAGTTACACCTGGCAGAAGTAAGTGGAGAGTGGAGTTGCACCAGAGCTCAGCTCCCCAGAGTCTCCATTGCCAGCCCTTAGTCATCCAGGTTAAAACCCAAAGAAAACAGGAGAAACACACCCTGCACCTCAGCTCTGGTTTTATTAGCACATTACTAGTACTATTTCACATGTCAGGTCACTGGAGAGAGCAGGTGATTGTTGTCTTTCCAAAGTCTGGTAAAGATCAGGGCAGGAGAAGCACAAAGGGAAGTATGTTGTATATTTGTGGTGCCTGCTGGGAAGCACTGGACCTTCCAGTGTGAGGTGTGGGCTGTTCCATGTCCCCTTTGGTTGTGTTCATGGATGTGTTTCACCAGGAAGCGAAGCAGCTGGGACACAGCCCTGGCACCAAGGGACACAGGATGGAAGCAGTCTCTTCTTTCTTGTTTTTGTGACCTTGCACTTATCATGTTTCTCGCTCTGCTTTGCACACCTCGTGTTTGCCCTTTGCTGAGCCTTTGGGTGGCAGTTCACAGTGTCCCCCAGGCAGGCATTGCTTTGCCACATGCAGCTTGTCACCCTTATGACCCTGGGGTCTCACTGCTGCTCACTGCACTGCTGCTTTGGGATGTCCCTGCCCTTTAGCTCAGTCATTACAGCTGCCAGTGGAGCACCTGGGGCACTCTGTAATTCTCCCCTATTCTCTCTAACTTCATTTTCTCTGTCCCTTCCTGCCCTTCTGGAATGTGTGGTGGGGAAACAGCATTGGTTCAGCTATGTCAGCAAGGGAGGGAGGTGAGGGGCACCAGAGCCCACAGTCACTGTCTGTCAGGGTACAATGACAAGTGTCAGACCCCAACCAAACCTGCTCAGGAGCGACACTGCCCACTTGCAGTGTGGAAATAAAGGCAAGTCAGCATTGCCCCGAGCCCAGCATACTGGATTGTACTTTGTGGGTTTTTTCAGTGTGTGGCCCAGGAAAAGAGATAGTTAAACTTAGGAACAGGGGTCTTCCCTGCTGTGTCTGGAGGACAGGTGGGGACAGTGGTACACTTGAAGGCATCCATGGCTGAGTGGGAGCTGGAGCTGGTTTTGAGGAACTCCTGATTCTGTGGATTTTTCTGTGGTGTGGATCCCAGGGGTATGATTATTTTCAGTGATGTTGAAGAGTGGAGTCTACAATGTCTCTAGCTCAGGTATTTGTGAATGGCTTAGTGTGCTTGTACAGAGCACGTGCCAGGCTTGTGGGGTGGCTTTGGGTTTGTGCTGTGGGAGAGCGCTCAGTGACAGCGCAGCGCATCTGGGGGGTGCTTGGGCAGTAGGTAACACTCCTGTAATATGAAACAGAATACCCTCACCAAGAGCATCTCAGCTCTGTGATCAATATTTCCACATCTTCCCACTTCCCATGCTCCTTGAACTTCAGTCTCTTCAGAAATAACACAAGAGATTATTCGGGATTTCCTCTTACTCAGCCAGGAGTGGCTGTGACACAGCAAGAAATAATCCCCTCTCAGGTCAAGCAGAAGCTGAGCCACTGTACCTTTCTTTAGACACAGCTCAGAACAGCACAAGCCCCAGGGTGCTAATTACAGAGCTCTCCATCATGTACCTCACATGCCTCTGGAGGGAGGGATGTAGAAATGACCTGGGGAGAGCTGGCATTTGGCGACCCTGCTGTGAAGGGTGCCCTTGGCCGTGCAGGAGAAGCAAAGAGAGGAAGGTTGTGTGTCAGCAGCAGCCCCAGAAGTGCTCTCTGCTGGGAATGGTGGGATGTGCCTTTTCCCTTGTGGTCTCTGTGCTGGGAAGCTGCCATGAGAGCAGCTGAGCAGGGCTGTGGCTGGGAGGAGGTGTCGCTCTGTGCCCACCTGTGGGAAGGGCAAAGTCCCTGAGCCCAGAGGAGGTGTGTGCCCTCACTGCAGCCAGGGCAGGGACTGGGCTCCCCTCCAGCCCCTGGCTCTGCTCCAGGGGCTCTTTGAGTCCAACTCCCTGTGGCCGTGTGACGCTTAAGCAGAGGGGGTGACACACCCTGACCTGCTGCCATCCCTCTGCCCCGCAGGACCATGAGAAGCAGTACGTGGGCTTTGCCACTCTGCCGAACCAGGTCCACCGGAAATCCGTGAAGAAGGGTTTCGACTTCACCCTGATGGTCGCAGGTGAGACTGCCCATGGGCGAGGCGGCTGGGCCACGTGGTGGGTACGTGGAGGGAACCAGCTCTCCTCACTTCCCATGGGTGCTCCCATAGCCTGGATCCTCCCCTCACTCTGCTCTGGTCCTTGTCTCAGGCCTTGCTCTCCTCCCCAGCCTGTGGCAGTTCCCCCAGGAGGAACAGGCCCCTCCTGACCCCTCACAACCCAATCAAGCAAGCTTCTCTGCCAGCAGTGACTGCTCTGGGTGGGGAAGGCAGGGCCAGACAGGGACCAAGGGAAAGGAAGGAGAGGGAGGGTGGGGAGCTGGGAGATCGCATTTGTACAAGGATTGAGACATCTTGCAGAAAAAGTCCTCCCACTGGTGGAAAAATGTAATGCCAATAAATAGCTCCTGACAGCTTGTCTCTCTCACTTCCTCTGGCTCGGGATTCAAAGCCTCATTCAGAGTTTCATTTGTAAGTCAATTAGAGGGTCACGTTGCTTGCTTTTTCCTCCTCCCCTTTGCGCTCTGTCAATTAGGAGAGTCGGGTCTGGGCAAATCCACGCTGGTGAATAGCCTGTTCCTGACAGACCTCTACAAAGACAGAAAGCTCCTCAATGCAGAGGGTAAGCTGGGGATAAAGAGGGGTGAATGGGACTGTCTTAAGGACTAGTACTTTAGTTCCTTGCTTCAGAAGCAGCTACAGGCAGCTACAGGCTGTCTGGATCCCAGCCCTCTTGTTTGTGGCTCTGCTTTCCTTTGTGTCTGCAGAGGCGCTGCTGTTGCAGCAAAAAGGGTTTGGCTGTAGGCCTCTTCTATCCTGTGAAGGGAAGATGAGGCTGCAAAGCAGCACTGACCCTTTGGGCTGAGATGTTCAGGTTTGTCTTTAGTTCTTGGATGCTGGAGTGTGGTAGGGATTCCCCGTTCGCTGTGACTGAACCAAATGTTCAGAACAGCTGGGCTGCAGGCACTTCAGAGGTCTGGGTATCTTCTTGGAGTCTGTATGCCTGCTGCTGGCCTCCCACAGCACTACTCCCTTGAGGATCCTTAGAGGATGATTGGGGTTTTTTGAGACCCCTGTTAGTCCCTGTGCTCAGTGATAAGGAGGGAGGGGGCTTTTGTTACGGGTGTGAGAGGGGATCCCCAGTGTTACTGCCTGGCTTTAACTCACGTGTTCCTGTTCAAAGAGAGAATCAATCAAACAGTGGAAATCGTCAAGCACACGGTGGACATTGAGGAGAAGGGTGTAAAACTGAAGCTGACCATAGTGGACACGCCAGGCTTTGGAGATGCTGTTAACAACACTGAGTGGTGAGCAGGGCACTGCTGCCTTCCTGCTAGTCCTTGGCTTCAGAGTCTCTAGGAGACACTGTTCTGTTGAACTCATAGTTTTGTTTTGACTGAATTGCCCTTCCCAGCTGGAAGCCCATCACTGACTACATTGACCAGCAGTTTGAGCAGTATTTCCGTGATGAGAGTGGCCTGAACCGGAAGAACATCCAGGACAACCGAGTGCATTGCTGCCTCTACTTCATCTCTCCCTTCGGGCATGGGTGAGAGCCCACACCCCAGGCCTGGAGGATGACTCAGTGCAGAGGGAAGACCCTTGTGCCCCAGGATTGCCCCCAGGATTGCCCTGTAGCGGCTTGTCCCCTGGCAGGGCTGTTGGCACAGGAGAAGAGCTGTCTGGATGCTCTCCCTCGGCTGAGCATTACACCACTCCCTCTGCCTCGCTGGCATGACAGGCTGCCTGTGATCAGGCAGAGCAGATCTCTCTCAGGCCTTACAGCCTGTTTTGGAAATCAGAGGAAACAATGCCACACAGACCTGTCTGTTCCTATCTAGCTGAGCCTGAGTGATGCACAGGAAAGGGAGTTTTAAGTTGCCTTCGGTCCCTGCCCCTTGCTGGCTTACGTGCCAGCCTGGCCCGAGCAGCTGGAGGGGCCGTGTCGGCTGCCCGTGGCACAGGACAGCTGGAGCGAGACCCAGTATTTGGCCTTTGGGGAAGCCAATACCCAGCCTGTGTCTCCCTGAGACATTCAGCAGCTAAAATTGGAGACAGCTTTCCTGAAGGTACAGCCCTAGCTGAGGGCTGTCCCGGAGCTGCTGCAGGCCCTTGTGTCAGTGCTGCCTTTTTGCTTTGTGCCATGTGGCTGAGAGAGGCTGCAGGGGAGCTGCCCAGTGTGTCCTTCCTAACTGTGTCTCTCTTCATCCCTGCTGCAGGCTGAGGCCTGTGGATGTTGAGTTCATGAAGGCTCTGCACGAGAAGGTCAACATTGTGCCCCTAATTGCCAAAGCCGACTGCCTGATCCCTTCCGAGATCCGGAAGCTAAAGGAGAGGGTGAGATGCTCTTTCTCCACAGGGTATCTGATGGGCTGGGGAGAGAGGGGAGAGAGATACGTATGTATAGCTTTTTTGTGTGTACAGGTACACATATGCACAGACAGTGCCTGCAAATGTAGCTGCAGCAGTGCTCTGCTGTGAGAAGGGAAGTGGTGTCAGCAGAGAGGCCAGTTCTAGAAGAAACATCAAATCCTTCTGCCATCCATAGGCTATAGCAAACCCATGGTAGCACAAACAGAATAAACCCAGTATTTCTGTATTGTTCACTTTTAAATCCTTTTGGTTTTGTATTGCCTGGACACAGATCCGGGAAGAGATTGACAAATTTGGCATTAAAGTGTACCAGTTTCCTGAGTGTGACTCCGATGAAGATGAAGAGTTCAAGCAGCAAGACAGAGAGCTGAAGGTAAGGAACCTGCTCAGCAGAGGTCTGGGGAGTCAGGCTCCATGGATATGTGGGTTGCTCCAGAAGGAGCCAGAGCTGCCCTGTATGTGCCAAAGACCTGTGCTATGGATACCCAGGGAACTGCCTTGGCTCATGTTGCAGGTGGCCTGGAGAAGGTGCAGATGTCCTTGCTGGTGCCATGAAGTCCAGTGTGGCATGAAGACATGGCACTTCTGCTCTCTCTCCAGGCAGTGTCAGTCAGTCTTCCATCTACCCCAGCCTGTATATTTAAGAAAAAGGCTGGGTTGTACAGCATTTCTAAGCTCCTGTTTCTGAGTGATGCCATCAGCAAGGAGAGATTTGCGAGTGATTGGACACCGCTGTGAGGCATAAGTTGCATGGGGGAACACGAGGTCATACAGGCATGTCTGGAGGCCCCAGCAGCTCAGTCCTGACCCCTCCCAAGCCGAGTCAGCCCTTTGAGTGCAGGAAGTATGGCCTTGTTTCTCCTGTCAAAAGGCAGCAATGGGCTTTGACTCCGTTCTGAGCAGAGAGAAGGAGCACAGCCTGTACATTCCTGCCTGGACAAGCTCTTGCCCCACATTGTCCCCCTTGCTCGGTGTGCCAGCCTCTTTGCTCTGGCTTTCTTGTAGAGCTTCCCTTCAGAGGAGGGATGCAGGCCCCTGCAGAGTCACAGCTTTCCCCAGGACAGCTGAGCTCCAGCTGGGAATCAGGCTACCTGTAGATCCCAGTGCGTTAGGCTTCTCTGTGCCAGCTGAGTTGTGTCCTGCTTGGTGGCATGTGTGGATATCCTCCTCTACCAGCACCTTCGTCCTCCTGTTGCACGGTGCTGGAGCTGGCCCTCGAGGAGGGTTCCGTGGGCAGCCCGGGCTGAGGGGCTCAGCGGTGCCTGTCGTTCCAGGAGAGTGCTCCCTTTGCCGTCATCGGCAGTAACACTGTGGTGGAGGCCAAAGGCCAGCGCGTCCGTGGGCGGCTCTACCCCTGGGGCATTGTGGAAGGTAAGCCTGCAGCCTGGGAGCTGGCACTGTGAGGAGGGGAGGCACTTACAACGGGGATGGCAGGGGAGAGCCGGACTGGCTGTGTCACCTTTGGCACGTGGCAGGGGACATGAGACAGAGGCACCAGGACCGGCTCAGGAGGTCTGTTACCAGGAGGGAAGTAACAACCCTGCCATGACAGACTGAAGAAGAGAGACTCCAGTGTGAATGGAAGAATGCCTGGGCTTTATTATGCGCTAGGATTTGTCTTCTTATTAAGGGGGGGAGGTATTGCCTGTTTAGTTTCCACGGAGAAGCTGTTGCCTTCAGCCAGACAATGCTAAATCCTCCTGCACTCCTTCCTCTGCTGCCTCTCCTCTAAGGGCTGGGGTTGCTGGGCTGGAGGCTGTGCTGATGCACGATGTGTTTGTCTTCAGCTTTCTTCCTTTCTAAAGGGAGAAATTTCATAAAGCCCTGGAATGGTTTTTGCTGCTGTTGCTGACTCCCTCATGCTGGTTTGTTGCTTTTAGGCCTTGCAGCTTTAGATCCCCAAAGCTTGTATGTGCACTCGTGGCTGGTGGTGCTGGCTGCCCAGCTGCTGGCTCTGGTCCCTTGCTGGCTCCAGAGGGACTGGGCTTGTTGGGATGCTGGCACTTGGCAGTGGGATCAACTCTGTGAACGCCTATACCTGGCACAGCTGGCTTCCCCCAGCCCCGCAGAGAGGTAAAGGGAGATCACCCTGGCAGGCACAGCACTTCCCACAGTGCTGTCCGGAGCCAGGCTCCCCATGGCAACAGCAGCTCTTTCAGCTCTCCGTCCTGCTCTTGGCTTTGCCCCTCAGGGGCTGATTTTGTCTACAGGGGCCTTTTGATAAGTCCTGAATTCTGATGAGACAAGCAATTTGCCTCCAGCACCAGCGACATCCCATGTACCTAGGATCCTCTCTCATGCTTAATTAATCCTTTTACCCAGAAAAAGTCCTGGGAACACAGTGACTTCAGCAGCCTGGCCTTAGCATTGGGAACTGCAGAGCATTAGGGAGGCTGTGCCAGGGCAGTGAGGGGGAGGGTGGGGGGAGGATGAGGAAGGAGCCCTGGCTGGGGATTTAGTCTAGCCTGGGTGCCAGGGCTTCCTGGAATAAGCTGGTGAGATGTGACATGCAAACACTCTCCTGTGGTTGCTTCTCCAGTGGAAAACCAGGCGCACTGTGACTTCGTGAAGCTGCGGAACATGCTCATCCGGACACACATGCACGACCTGAAGGACGTCACCTGCGATGTCCACTACGAGAACTATCGAGCTCAGTGCATCCAGCAGATGACCAGGTGGGTCCCCCCTGCTGTGGGAGGGATGTCTCACAATAGCTCGCTGGTCAGAGGGCTGTGGGGCTGCTGGGGATGTGCTGGGCTGCAGCCTGGGCAGTGGCACTGGGAACTAAAGTAGCAAATCCAAGCATGTTTCCCACAGCCTTGAACCCATGGTGGGAATGCTTCTGGGAATCCGTTTTACTGTCTGAGGATTCCCCATGCAGGTATTGGGAAACAGGCCTAAAGATTATTTTGGAGAGTTTTTCTGGCACTGGGTGAAATACATCCAGCCTAATGAAATGGGATAAACCATCTCTAGTGACTGATAGCTGTGTGCAGTGCTGAAGAGGAAGGTGTTCTCTGGTCTGCAGTTCTGTCTAAATGACAGCATGACCCTTGCAATGCTGCTGTTTCTCAGACAACAAAGCCAACAGATCTCCAAAGATTTCTCTGCGTTGTCTTTCCATTGCATTTGTTTCTTCATGGTTTTAGTCACAGTGATCAGAAAACAGAAGGGAGAACACAAATAGGCTTCTCATTTGAGACCTCTGTTTTTCCTTTTCCCTTCCGTGACTGATATACTGGTGTCAACGTTTAGATTCAAGCAGGCCTTCGCTCCTCTGTTATGGACCAGCCCCTTCGTTTGCTGCCGGCCCTGGAGGGTGTCTCCGTGCTGCCACGCTGCAGAGCAGAAATGGCTGTGCCTCAGCAAGGAGCAGGCCCGCCGTGTGCCGACGTGCAGGTTGGCACATCCTCCTGGCACACAGAGTATCCCAGTCCTTTTGCATAGCAGACAAGCCTGTTTTTTTCAGAGTGACTGTATGGAGTCCCAAAATAACTATGTTAAACGCTAGAGCTGCGTGAGCAGTGTCACAGCTGCTGCTGAGGTGGGCTGTGTATCTATTAAAAGAAGAGCACGATGATAAAGCAGTTCCTAAGCTTGGGAGAAGCTTCAGTTTGGTACCATTTCTCACGCCATGGTTAGTTCCATGCCAGTGAACAAGTCTCACAAAACCAGAGCAGGGCCCTTTCTAGAGAGTCCTTTTAGGAGCAGATCACAAGTTCCAGGGTTGGAATTGCCTCAGTAGTGAGGCAGTGGTGACTCCAAGTGGTGAACGCCTGCAAGTGACATCTTGACATTCCAGTTTCAGCCCAGATGTCAGTGGCTACTGTCATCCCCTCCTCACTTCCTGAGAGCTCCTCTGACTTTTGGAAGAAAGTCACCTGCTTTCTCTGTCTCTTGTGTGCACCCCCCGCCCTCACAGCAATGCTGCTGTGCCCTGCCTGTTTCTTGCCTCCCACCTCCTGAATAGGAGGGCAGACTTTGTTCCTAGACCTGCAGCAATTGAACTGTTCCTCTGGTTTTATCTTCCTGGAAAAAAAAGGCTCACGGTGAGCATGTGGTGCACTAGGGATGCTGATGGTTTGTGCTGATGCTGCCTGTATGTGTAGGCACATGGACAGAAGAGCCAAAAGAGGCCAGATAAATTGTCTGTTAATATCTCTGCTCAGCTTGCCAATGCAACTACAAAAGGTGGTTGGAAATACCAGCCCCTTCTGTGTTTGCTCTCAGTGTAAGCCTGGTTTGGATTTTCTGTTAGCTACGCACACACTTAGGTTTTGGAATCTGTCGTTGACTTTGGTCACATTTTGTATCCAAGTGCATCCCACACCTTTGAGCTGGGTTGCCCCCAGCCCTTCCAGCTGGCTGGGTGAATGCTGCTGCATTGCTGGCTGGTCTGCCATGGGCGGTGATGGTCACTGTGTGGTGACACCACAGCCAGCCTGAACCACGACTGACTGCCTTTGTCCCTCTCTCCGTCTCTCTAGCAAGCTGACCCAGGACAACAGGATAGAGAGCCCCATTCCTATCCTGCCTCTGCCAACACCAGACACTGAGACAGAGAAGCTGATCAAGATGAAGGATGAGGAGGTGAGACCTGTTTCTGCCTGTACCTTCTTGGTGTTGGAGCTGGAATCTCAGGCGTTTCTCCAGGGTTCCCCAAAGAGGCTGTCCTGAGTCTTCCCACTCCTGCCTCCCCCCATCTTGGGCTCCTGGGTGCAAACGGGGTGTGAAAGCTGCAGCTTCCTGTCAGGGAAATGTGGCTACATTGCACCCCAGGTTCAGGTGCCTCTGTGCTCATGCAGGAGTTAATACTCCCTGAGGGATCCCTTTGCCAGCTCCAAGGGGCTGCCCCAGGGAGGATCAGCAGGTCCCTTTCTGACTCTCTCCTCTGTGTCTCGTGCAGTTACGGCGGATGCAAGAGATGCTGCAGAAGATGCAGCAGCAGATGCAGGATCAGTGAGAGGCAGGTACCCAGAGGGCAGAGGGAATCCCCCAGTGACCACCTGAGACCTGGCAAGAGCTGTGAACGTTTAGAAAAGGTTTCCTGTTGTATAGAGACTCGTGGGCAAGAGCTGCACCCGCACCCTCTAATTTATTAGCAGCAATGTTGGCTTTTCAGCCAGCTGGATTGTGGAGGAGGCTGTTCACTTAACAGTTTACTGAAGTGTATTTCCTTCTTTTTTAATATTCTTTTGTTCCTTTTTTTTCTTTCTTTCTTTTTTTTTCTTTTTTTTAAAGAAAGTAGCCTGGGAAGTCTCTAAGGCATCCTAAAAGAAAGAAAAGAAAAAGATCCCCCCTTCTCATGTACTAATCTCTTGTTTGGGAATGCTCTGGTATTTAAAGTCCTGGTTTCTCTGGTGTACAAACTTAAAGACTCTGTGTCAATGCACGTAAATGTTTACTCCCAGCTGAGGTGCTGTGCCCCTGTCCCCGTTCCCCTTGTCTGGGGCCAGCACTGTCAAGGCAGCCGTGCCCTCCTGTGAGTTTGACCTGCTCAGGCTTCTCAGCCTGGGGACAGTTCTGGCCCAGAGAGCTGGGGCTGGGGGTCTCTCTGTGCACTGACCTGCTCAGGAGTACTGATGGTTGCCTGCTTTCCTCTCTAGGTTTTTATGAGTTTTTTGTTTAGTTAGTTGGTTTTGTTCTTCCTATCAAGAAGCTCCAGGATATTTGCACTGAGCAGCGAGGGGCTGAGTCTCCCAAGGCTCGTTAGAAGAAAACGCTTCTACTGCTCTCAGTTATGTCTTTCTGGCAGAGAGGATGAGTTGTTGTCTGTTACCTGCAAGGACTTGGTGGGAGTGAGCACCTTCACTGCCATGGTTTCCTTCCTTGGCAGGCTGAAGATGTTGGTAGATGAACCCCAGGGCCCTGCAGTAGCTGGGTGAGGGTATCTCTTGGTTTAGCTCTGGTCATCCAGCTGCAGTGTGTTTGCTCTGAAAAGCACCGTGGCAGCCACAGTGCTTTGGCCAGGACTGCTTTGGAGGGGGTAGAAACTCTAGGGTTGAAATCCAACCCCAAATGCAGACCTGTGTCCTGTCCCCAGGCTTTGCAGTCCCATGAGCACATTGCTCTGAGCTTCTCCTGGGGAAGGGGCAGTTTTTGTAGGCTTGTACCCGAGATCTGCAGGCTACCTATCCAGGCAGGTGTTCCATCGGTGTGGCAGGAGCAGGAGTCACTGCGTGGGGCTCAGCACAGCCCACCAGACTTGGTACTTGCTCTCCTGCCCTTCCCCTGGGACTCAGCCCTTCTCCCCGTCCCTAGTCCAAGGCTCTTCCTGTCTTAATGCTGGGAAGGCTGGTGGATCTGCTGGGCAGAGATAAGAGCACTCTTTGAGCAGCAGCCCCTGTCTTGTTCTTGCTTCCTGCAGTATTTTTAACTCTAGTCCAGCCAGAGCAGAGCCCTGCAGTGTGATGTGCCTGACAGGGCAGGGCTCACCAGCAACACTGCCACGCTCGCAGGAATCAGGGCTGTTGGAAGGAGAGACACTTGGCTCTTCTCTCTGACTCCAGGGAGTGCTCCCATGGGCTGGACCCTTCTGCTCCTTGGCTGATTCCTCTATCCCCTTTCCCCTTTTGTATCAGCTCCTCCATCTCTGGATCTCCCCGTTAGGAAGCGCAGTGTTGGCCAGGAATAGCCAGGCCCTAAATTCTGTTATTGGGCACTGCATTTGTCTGATTCCTCCATGGGGCTTTAGAGTCCTGGTCACTGCTTGTCCAGGTGGTGAGTAGGTTGGCTGGTTCCAGTTATTCACTGTACAGAGCCTCTGCTTAGCCATGGGCTGTAGGGGCAGGGGAGAGACCCTGGCACGCTGTGGAAGGAGAGAGTGAGGGCGGAAGCCCTTTGGCAGAACTGTGCAAGCTGGGCAAGAGCAAGTGTCCAACAGTGTTGGGTTTTTTTCATTTGCCCCTGTTTTGGGCTCAAAGGTGGCAGTGCCAGCCTAGGAGAGCAGAAGGATTCAGCTTGGCTTCAATAACATGCAGGACCCAGGCGCCTAAGGAGGAAACAAATCTTTCTTTGTGCAGTGTGCTTACTTGAGCGGTGGAGTGGTTGGAAACCTTTCTCTCAGGTTTTCTGGAGCTGGTTTGCTTCTAGCCAGAGCTGTAGGTCTGCTGAGTTCTCAGCTTTCTGTGTAACAGGGAACACCTTGAAGTAGCTGTTCCCTCTTTTCTTACAGTAGTCTTGTTAGTGAGGAGGACGCTCTGTTGCAAATGAGCCCTGTCCAGTTGGAGATGTTCCTCCTTCAAACAGATTTATTCCTAGAAGATAAAGGAGACCTTTTCCCTTTCGTAAGGACATAGAGCAGCTGACAACTCTTGTGCTGGGCTGTGTACAGAGGTGCTGTGTGCTGGTGAGAGCACAGGTATGCTGGTCACAGGCAGGCAGGGTTGCTGAGGGCGGATCTGCCCGTCCCTCTGGGTGAGGAAGTCTCCATCAGCTCAGTGCACGTGGCTCCTACATGAAGTCACAAGTCTGTCCTCTACAGAGAGCTGAAGGCTTTGGCTGCCAGCTGGCAAAGATGGTTCAAGTTGCATTTAGGAAAAAACACACAGGAGTGAGGCAGCAGGAGATGGCTTCTACAGAGGGGCAGGGGTACCACTGAAATCACATCTCCGTGTAGGAGGCTCCCTACAGAGTGCCACAGTTTGAGGGCTGCTTGGAAAGGGATTAGAGACTGATTTGGGGGGGCACCAGGGAGGTGCCTGGAAGGTGGCATCTGTTTCTTAAAGGGGTACTGTGGCATCAAGTCACTCAGTAAGCAGAGAAGAGACTCCTGAACACGTGTAGCTTGGCCATTTGGCTCTGGCAGCAAGAAGTGTGGATAGGAGAGTAATCTAACACCTCCCCTCACGCAACGCTCCACAGCCTCATGTGTGATCCCTGCGCCCCAGGCACGTTCCCATGCCTCTGCCAAGCTCTGTCCTGCTGTGTGAGTGGCTGCAGGGCTGGTGTCCCCCTCGGCAGGGCTGCCCCAGGCTGCAGGGGGCCTGACGGGGTGCAGCCATGGCATGAAGTCCTTGTGTGCTGCTGCTGTGCTGGTCCTGCTGTGCAGTCCCTGCAGCCTCCCTGCATGCCTCCTCTCCACGGAGGGATCCCACTCCTCGTGCTCTGCAATGGCATTCCCTGCTCCTCCTCACCAGCTCCGCTGTGCTGTAATGCTGGCTTGCTCCTGCCATGCACTTTCCTCACCCCCTGCTCCATTCCTAGGCTCTTTGTTTCCTGTCCATCTCTTGGGTTATTATAATAATATTTTTTTGTAAATTTCTGTTTGAACATTTTGTCATTGTGAACAAAGAAAAATGAAACCTTTTAAAACATATCCATTTTATTAAATGATTATTGTTATTATTATTAATGTTTACTACCTGAATTGATCAGTGAAATAAATACATTCAAAAACGCAACCTCTTTCTGTTTAGTTTTCAGCCCTCTTCAGCAGCATTGGTGATGCACTGTGGGCGGGAGAGAGCAAAACTCACCCTGTTTCTCCTTTTATCTAATTCTGTCAGAACAGGCTGCAGGCAGGACTTCCTGCATGGGATTTCTGGCCTGTTTGTGCCAGAAGCTAGAAAGCTGATCTTGAAGTTCTTCTGTCTTCAGGCTTCCCTTAGGAGTGGTGTCTAAATCAGCAGTGGGCAGCTGGGCAGGATGCAGTCCCAGGAAATGCAGTTTGTAAGTAGCCAGAGGAGCATTGCCGAGTTTGTGCTGCATGCAGAGCCACCATGGGCCTGGCTCTAGATCAGCTCCACGCCTGGCCTGAGCACCTGCCTGGGAATAAACACAGCACCAAATGCATGAGGCGAGGGAGGTTTGCTGAGCAAACTTAACCTGCAGTAGTCCAGCTGCTCCCAGGTGGAAGCATGCCCTGCAGGAAAAAGGGGGTTGGTTTTTTAGCCTAAGATCTCTTTCCCACCCTGCCTGCCCACCACAGTGGAATGATCTGCCCCAACTTCATAGAAATTTAAAGCTTAATTGTTTTCTTTAGAGCATCAAAAACTTTGCCTAGGGCCAAATCCTGCTATTGTTTGCACCCTCAGTTCTCCTCAACATGAGCACATCCAGAGCATTCATCATTTCTGCTCTGTATGATGTGCACAGCACAAGGTAACAGAGTTGTGCTGTGTGTTTCACAACATAATTGGTGGCCTTGGCCTAAGGAGCACAGTGAATGCCTGGTCAGGCTGGTGGCACAGAATTGTCTGTGAAGGTGTGATGGCCATGAGAACACAAGATTCTTACCTAAATGTATTTTGACCCTTGGACTCACCTGTTTGAGTATTGTGTAATGCAGCTTCTGAGTAAAGCATGTGATCAGTCTTTCTCATTTCTATCAGCAGATCTTCCACTACTAAATAGGAGTAGATTTGTGTCCCTGTTTCAAGGGAAACCTGAAGGTCAGCACCTGGAAAAGTGCTAGGGGTCGCCCCTCTGCCCAGTGCAGTTTTCCTGATGAGATGGGAAACCAAAGGCCACAGAGCTCAGGGTGTGTGGCACAAACCAGTAATGCCACCTTGCAGGTTGAAGTGCATTTTGGGTTACTGTGCAGTGAGACTGTGCAGTGTTTGTGCTGGGCCCAGAATGACAGTTATCAGCATCGCTCCCAGCAAACGTGTTCTTGTGGGCAGTGCCTGCTCCTGTTTCTTGGAAGACTTGGTCAGGGAAGCATCAGCTTCCACTGACACACAGCAGACCTGGGGAAGGCCTCATGTGGGAGGTCCCTGAGATGAGCCTGACCCTTATCTCACCAGCCAGCTGCAGGGGCATTATTCTGGAGCTCCGCTGTGCAGCCACTCACACTCTTGCACTGGCTGGACTGCCTGGAGACCTTCCTCTTGTGTTGTAAGGCCAGCGAGAAGGTAGGATTGTACTCCTCTGGTAAGTGAACAAAGTTACCTTCTGTTCTTTTTTTTCTCTTTGTTTGGTTGAGAGCACAGAAAGGCACTGCCTTGTTGCACATATGTGTAGTTGTTCTGGAGAATTATAGCAGCTCGTGTGTTCAGCAGTGGCACGAGACTGTAATATAAAGACAGCTCACTGACGCATGTCTCCAGCACAGTCACAGCTCCAGAAGGAGATTATTCACCTGCTGGAGCAGTGTCTGCCATGGAAAACTCCATTGGCCTCGACCCTCAGTGATCAGTACCCTTTCTGTGGCCAAGGACTGTTTACCACTTCTTTCCAAAACTGGAAAGGCTATTTTTTGCTCATGGTAACAGTAAATTTATTTCTGAATCTCCTCTTGCAGTTTGCATGAACTAAGCTTTGCTTACAGGTATAATTCAGAGCTATGATAAGGCATGAGCTGCTTCATATTTTAGTTTTTGATTCCTTGACAGAAATTTTATTGGCTACTCTAGTAATTCACCTCCACTAATGCTGAAAATACAAGCAGCTCTTGTACGCTTTGGAGAACTAGTGAAAATGTATTTGATGGCTGCAGCTAAGCCTCCCAGTAGCTATGTGTTCACATCCCTCCTCAAATACAGGGTTGGAAGACCAGGAACATTCCCTCTCCTGTAAAGAGAGACCAAGATTTTGCACATCTCTTTTAACTTTGTTCTTTTCAGAGCTCTCACACCTCCTGTGAAGGACACCAAATTCACCCAACTTTAGGAACTCATCCTCAGAACAAACCAACACAAGACTTGCACGAGTCTGTGGTGTCAGTCCTGGAGTGTGTGGTGTCTACTTGCCTGATCTTCACCTCATTCAGTCTCACCAGGGAAGTGTTTGCAGGCGAAGATGAACAGGGGAGTTCTCTTCTTGTCCCTGCTTGGCTTCCTCCCGCTCGTGATCCCCACCTGCCCTGTGCCATGCAAGTGTACCAGCACCATTATTGACTGCACCTCCAAAGACCTCACTGTAGCCAACCTGCCCGTTGCTTTCCGTCCTTCAGCCGAAATTATCCACCTCGGTTACAACAGGCTCACCTCTATTCCCAATGGGCTCTTTGACAACCTGAAGAGCCTCCAGGTAGTCTACCTGCAGGGCAACCCTTGGGAATGCACCTGTGACATCCTCTACCTGCGCTCCTGGCTGCAGTGGCAGCAGAACCGGACCCTGTACAGGGATGTGAGGTGCAGCTCCCCGGCCCACCTGCAGGACCGGCTCATTGCCTACCTCACAGAGGACGAGGTCAGCTCCACGTGCCAGTACTGGTACTGCAGCCTGGCTCTCATCTCTCAGCTCTGTCTCTTCATCCTCCTCTTCCTCCAGGGTATCTTGGTTATCCTCGTCATTGTTTACCTGCAGAAATTTCGGAGAATGACCGCTGAAGCCCGGAGCACCACCCGAGAACTGCACCAGCAGGTTGACCCTGTGGTATCTTCTTCAAGAAACCCCTACAATAATTATTAACATCACAAGACTGAAGACCCTCCTCCTCTTGGGGGATGATGTGCCAAGCTCCTGTGGTTTGTGCCACCCAGAGCAGACATCTGATCCTGACTGCAGTCCAAAGCAGGACTTGAACTGATCGGACACTTGCCTGTGTTCCTAAAGAATCGATCTTTTGGATTTTTTAATGCTTTGAACTCTTTAGCATGTTCTTGATTGCTTTGCTGAGCTGGAAGTGGCTCTGGTTTGGTAGACTAAAGAAATCATAAACTGTAGTGACCAGAACTGACTCGAATGGCTCACAAGCTCCTAAAGGCCACAGAGCTTGATCCCTCTATGCTACAGTATTTCAGCCTCACTTCCCACGATACTTCTGGTTGTGTTGGGTCAGGTGAGGGCAGAGGTGGGCAGTGAACAGTTAAAGTACTGCACTAAGACAATGGAGAAATACAGTTTCCTCATGTTACCACAGACTGCCTTAAAGTCTTTGGCAAGTGACTTAGTCTTCTCCTGCCATGATTTCCCCATCAGTAAAAGAGAAAGAAAACTTCTTGCTTGATGCATCTTTTCCAATGTTCTTCTGAGGGAGGGAATGTTTAGAAGTGCACATATTTTATCCTGTCTGCATTCCTTTTAATCTACTTATAGTTTTAATACTGACTTCAGCTGAGTGAGACTGGGGCCCTGAATGCTTATGAGAAGCCAAGAATTGTTGAGACCAGTGGCTCGCTCTGGCTGTGCCTGTAACAGCACGAGAGATCTGGTCTTTTCAAACTGCAAATGCCACTGATGTGCCTACTACTAGTTATTGGTGTCCCTTAAGTATTTTTGAAATTAAGCAAAAATGAAATAAAATAATGATGCCTGTTGATGTAAATAGCTTATTTTTCTATTCTACACTGGGTATCTTGCATGCTGTTGTGTCCCCTGCAGTTCCTCACAGACTGTGCCAGGCAAAGCAAATCCCAGGAGCAGGTGGAGCTGATGCCATAGTGCACTGTAGGGTCAAGCTTTGGCAGCTGCTGCTTCCACCACGGCCGAGGGAAATGGGGAGGTTTTTCGAG
>VZRE01005624.1:132068-206114 GCA_013396775.1 Cephalopterus ornatus | reverse complement strand
GCGTGAGGGCGCGGGGCCCCGGCGTGAGGGCGCGGGGCCCCGGCGGGCGGCGATGTCGGGGGCCGACGAGGACCTTCCGCACGCTGTGAGCGCCGGGCCAGCCTGGCTGAGGTGAGTGACACGGGGCTCCGCCTCGGGGGTCTCTTTCTGCCGTTTCCTTGCTCTGCCCGTGTTCCTCCAGCACTGACCCCTGCGGTGTTGGCCTGAGTGTGCCACTGGCACTCAAGAAAATGGAGTCCAGCTCAGATTTGGGTTTTCTTCTGAGGTTTGCACCTTGCTGGACTTCAGGTGATGCATCTGTATACCCCCCCAGGGTCCCCATGACCATGGTCTCTGAGGGGAGACACAGCCCCACCAAGAGCCTCTGTGGAGAGGTCCAGATTGGTGTTCCATAAGGCCCCAGCACTCTCAAATCCTTGATTTTTAAGTACTGGTTTTTTGGGTGTTTTTTAATTATTTTTTCCCTCCCTGAGGAACAACCTTTCCATACCAGTTTTCTGGCTCGTTCCTCCCCTGTTGTCCTTTTCCTAGAATCAAGATGCAGCACTGTAAGGAAGTAGCACAAACCCTGTCTTCCCTTCACCCCTTCGTTCTTATTCCTTTAGGTCAACTATACTGTTATTTTAGTGGTTTATGCCTGTTGTTGAAGTTCTGTTCCTTTACTGATACATGGAAGGGAGGTAAAAGGCCTTTTCTTTCCCGATACTTTGCAGGGTGTGCTGGTGTGGCCTGCCTGCAGATTTTCAGCTGAATTTTCCAGGTTAGAGGGTGTTGTTAGTGGCTGAGGCAGTCTGACAGTGCCACAGGCACAGGTTCCATTGCTGGGACAGGCTGGACTGGAGCAGGCACGATCCCAGCCCTGTGGCTGCTCAGCCCGTCGGCGCTGCCGTGGGGTGCTGGGAAACCTGCAGGGCTCAGTGTGCACACACAAAGGCACAACAACTGCCGGCTTTGCTTTCACTTCCCCGGGGAGGAGGCGGGAAGGGGTCCTGACTCTGCATTGTTCAGTCTTGGCACGTGAAAGGTAAAAAGCCTTTTTGGCATGATTTGCCAAAATGTGGGGAATGTGACCAGCCATAGCAACGTGATAATGAATTGCTCTGAGCATAGAGTGATTTGTGAGCCATGGCAGCATGTCTAATCCATAAATCTAGAGCCTGCATGGCTTGGCTTCTCCTGGCTCAGGAAGCTGCATGTCACAGATGCCTTCCTGCTCTGCTGGCCAGTGGAGGATCTGCTGGGATGCCTCTGAAGGGAGAACTGGTTTTTTTTCTGAAGGGAGGGGCTGTCCAAGGCTGCACAGAGACTTCAAAGAGGAAGCAGAAGTGAAATATGACAAAGATAAATACAAGCTATTAAGCTGGCTTTGCAAATAACTTTCCAGTATGAAGGCCAATCCAACCCCTGGGTGTGCAGGACTGGGCTGCTGTGCCTGCTGGACAGGCTGCAGCATTGCCAAAGGTTCAGATGCTTTCAAGCAGCTCCTTTCTCTCAGAGTTACCAGGTTAAAAAACCCTGAGAGACCAGACCAAAGAGCTTGCAGCCTTCATGAGGTGTCTAAAAAGCAGGTCAGCGCTTCCTAAGTGAAGGACCAAATGGTTGGTAGATGACATTGGGAAAGGCACGCTGATTCTTTCTTCTCCCAAATGCCTTGTTTCTCAGTTATCTTCATGGTGACTTCTGTATGTTTTGCAGAGTAAAAGAAGGCTTGAGAGCAAAGCAAGCTGATTTTGGAGCTTAGAGAATTTTAGCCCATAATCCAGCTGAGAACCTGTTTTTCAGTCCCTGTACCATATGGTGATAGTGGTTCTGTTTTGCTTCAAGATTGCTGCAGATGCTTGCTTACAGACTGCCTGGGTCCATGTGAACCTGGGAACCCACCCCTGTTGTTTTATATACACTTTCACAGGTTCTGCACCCTCGTGTGTGTGGTGAAAATAATCACATTTGTACATGTAGAGAACAACTTGTTATCATCCACTGCAGGGCATCCCAGAGAGTGCCAAGAAAAGCAGTGTTGATTCCTCAGCATGGGACATGTTTTCTTGTCCTGGGGTACCTGAGAAAACAACTATTTTAGAAATTTTTAGAAGTGACTTTTACTTTGTTTTTTGTATACTTCCATATAAAAACGAGGCTCTCTCAGGCCTGATTTTGGAGGGCTTTAATGGAGACCACAGTCTAATTTCACAGGTTTCTGCAAATGATTAGTTGTTTTGGAGAAGTGCCTTGAAAGCAGCAGGTTGCAGTGTTAAGGTTTGTTCTGAAGATGGTATGTATGTACGTACTGTATGTCTAGATAAAGCTCTATACTCCCTGGAAGGACAGGATGGGGCACTGCTGGTGGACATAAAAGATTTAAGCTGGTTTAGTCCAAAAAACCCTTCTTAAATGACTCTCTGAAATCTACAAGTAATGTTTTTTTTCTGTTTCTTTATATGTCTCATGGTCTGCTTCTGCTCTGAAATGTTTGTGACTTCTGATATCAGAATATGCTGGGAGGTATTTCTTTTGTATTTCCACAGAGGAGGATTAACCTGAGAATTATGAAACCAAAATGCTAGGAATGCTCTCTGTGGATACCTGATGGTTCAGGCTGTGTAGCTGATCTCCTTTCCTCTGTAACAGCTGATGACCATTTCTAATCTGGCCTGGCACAGCTGTTTGGTGCCCCATCAATGCCATTCCTCTTGCATGGCAACAGCTGTGCTCACCAAGGGCAAGTCTGTCTCCAGAGCCTGTGCCGTGGTCACTTGTCACCGAGGCTTGCTCGGGAGAGGGCAGCAAATCGCTTTTAATCTCCTGTTTGCTTTTACTTGTAAAATCAAAGAGAGATGGGGGCCTGGGACGGGATGAAGGCAAGTAAGAGGTGTGTCTGCCCAGAGGCTGACAGTGATGCTCCAGACTTAGCTGCCCAAGCAGCAGACATTGCTTTTTGAACCTGTAACTACTAGTTTAAGCAGTTCTTTCTTCTTGCTGTTCCAAACTTCAGACTAAAACAGAGAGGGAGAGGAAGGTGGGCATTATGGTGCTATGGCTGTGATGGAAATAGAGTTGGTTCTCTGTCTTATGATCTTTAGAGGGTGGAAATGCACCCTTTGGCAGGTGATGGAAAATGCCCTTGCTCATAGTCACTGAGTGGTGAGAGCAGTGGCTTTCCACTGACGTGCCTGTTGGAGGTGGGAAGGTGCCTGGCGGACCAGTGGGGAGGTAGGTGTTCTGAGAATACCCCAGGGGGAGGTGTGACAGAGGTGCAGAACAGATCCAAGTATTTGGGGTTGGCTCTGTGCATCCATGGGACAGAAAATGCAGAGGCTGAACAGGAAGCTGTGTGAGCACCCAGGGAATTTAAATGCCTCTGTGCTGGGAGGAGCTGTGGGGAGCTGAAATCTGCATTCAAGTACTGTGAAACACCAACATTTCCTGTTAGGAATCATAGCCCTTGACTTGGTTGTCTCTCATGGGGTACGATAAGGGCTGTGCCTGTGTTTGGGGAGCTTTTTTCACCAGGGCCTTTTACCTCTGGCATTCTCAAGCTCACCAAGAGTTGCTGTGGGTGCCCACATTTGCTCTACATCTCCATTACCTGATCTTTCAACACAGTGTTAGCAAGCTGGTTTTTTTCTCAGGAGGAGTCTTTAATTCCCTCCCACCATGGCCAAAGAAGAGAGCTCAAATGGAGATTTTATTCCAGAAACAATGGCCCCCTTATGTGCTGGGTTGTGATCTCTGTGAATGAACCTGCTGGTGAAATGAAGGCTTTTCCCCAGGCTGTTTTGTACCTTTCTCAGGTGAATCTTCCTATTAGGTCGGCTGCCTGGATTCCTGAAGGGGAGAGAAGGGAGGTAAAAGATGAAGTCTTTGTTCTATGGGGACATGAGACAAGATGACAGTCAGTGGGACTTGGGCTTCATATTTAGTTTCGATAAATCCCCATGTGCCACAGGGAGTTTATCCACATTAAAACCTACAAAGCGAAGGGCACTTTCCCTGCGCAGCTGGATGTGTTTTTGTGCCTTGTAACACTTCCTTCCAGGTCCAGTCCAAAGCCTCTGCCCTGGACTGGCTGCTCCCTTCAAACCAAACTGGTGTTGTCCTTCTGGCCTCGTCCTCAGCTCTCTGGGGGCTGCTGCCTATTCTCTTGGTAGCTGCTCTCCCCCATCCTTGCCACTGCTGCCAGCATTTCTCAAGTTGTGCATAAAACACAGCTTGCTGCTTTCCCAGGATTGGCTCTCTGGTGGCAGAGCTGCACCAAAACCACCAAACTGATTATTTTGATGATCCAGTGGAGGAGGCTTTGAAAGCAGTACATTGGTGTTCTTGATTACTTCCTCTCCTGTCATTCTCTCTTGCCACTATCCATCAAGAATGACATTGTAATGAACCCTTTGCTTCTTTTCCTTTTTGCCTGAGACTTGCAAGAGTGCAAGAAGCAACATTGTCACTTCTGTGCTGCCTACCCCTAAACGAAAGGAACTCCCTCCAAGTGCTGCCTGTGGATTTCAGTGTGCAAAGTCCCCTGCAGTCTCCTGCAGCACTTCAGGTAGTGTTTCATATCTGTCCATTGCTGTGTTTGGCCTGAGCAAAAAAAAACGACTGTAATGTTCTCTGTTTCTGTGTTGAGTGAGTGAGGCACATGGAGAGCACTAAAGAGATATGCCTACATGAGGTAAAGGTGGAGAGAGAGGGAATTGCATTGTCTGTAATTTGGGAAGATGTCACGAGGTGTATTTGCCGTGAGGATCTCAAAGCAGGCTCTGCGTTCCATGCAGCGTGGTCTGAGCTCTGTGGTGGTCACGCTCTCAGACGAGTCAGCTTGGAGTGGTGCAATAACCCAAGGCCCTGCTTTCTGTTTCGGGCATGCAGGGAAACAGTGATTTGGAGACACAACTGCTGAAAATGTGTGAAACCTGAAGGCAGTGGAGTGAATCCTGGCCCTGCTCTGTGGTGCCTTGGCTTCAGTAAAGCCAGGGTTCCCTGAAGGAGCCTGTGGAGTGTGTGCTGGGCTGTGTACACACACTGCCAAGGTGAATCTCTAAGGAGATCCAGGGCAGGAAGGCCCAGCTGTGGGGCAGGGGCACTGGATTATGCACGTATTTCTGAAACCACAGAAAGCATCTGAGTCCTGTCAAAATGAGAGGAAATTGGGGTGAAAGCTGGGCATTGTATTCCCTAAACTTGTTCCAGTGTTTAATTAGCTGTGGAAAAATTAGCATGCAATTTCAATCTCTGTTTGTCTGAGTTTCCAGCATTCCTACCTTCCCTTGCCTTTATCTGTAGATGTCTTCAGGGCCCCATGTGCTAGGCACTTTGCATTCCTAGGGATGGGAAATTGTGAAATCCATGTGGGATGGGAAATTATCTCGGATGTTTCCCATTGTAGAGGAGAAAAAAAGATCTATCTTGGAAATGATTCAGCTGAAACTCAGAGCATACAACTGATGCATTCATCTTCATGCTCATCCTCCTGCCTACTAGCAACACACAACTTTCTAAATGAAAAACAACTCTAATCCAAAAATCGGAGCTTCAGTATTTGTTAACTGGAAAACAGACATCTAAACAAGTCCACTGATTTATATATTTTTTTTAATGAATGTCTTAAAAATAGATTCTTATACCAAGTGTTCCTTGGTCTTGCCAAGTTGGGGGTTCCATATTAAAAGAATAGTTCACTGAATGGTTTCCACCAGCTTTGTATCTTGCTCAGTGAAGAGGGTCTGTCTGCTGACGTGTGTTTGGTTGTGTGAGGTGAGATGGAGCGAACAGAAAGAGGAGGATGGGGTAAATGATCTTTGTTAGTAGGACTACCAGTGACCCCATGGCCTCGTGGGCTGCTAAGAAGAGGTGGCTTATGGTCATGGTCCCATCTGGAGCCAAGCTTCTGTGGTGTAAATCATCCTGCAAGAGGCTGGATCCTGCCTAAGATATACCTTTGATTTTGCTTTGCTGTGTGAGGGGATCAGCCTGATGGAAGCATTTGGGGTTTCTCCCCTGGAAAGCAGAAGACTTTTGTTGCTCAGGGGCTGAGAGCTGATTAACCACAGCGATCCAGCAGGTCTTGGAAGGGCTCCCAGGACCCTGGAGGTACTGAGCTGCACATGTTGACACACTGGGAGTCCAGCGCCTGCTGTGTTTCTCTGATTTCAAAGGAAATGTCAGTCAGAGAGGGAGCATCTCCTCTGTTGGGAAGCAGCTGGAGTGCGTATCAACCAGGAGCTTCTGCTGGGGTAGGAGGGCAGGGCAGGAGGCAGCCTTTTGCATGGAAGGGAGGGGAGCAGGAAGAAATCCTGATGGCTGCTCCAGCATGGCATGGCCTGGCATTAGTGCTGTCAAGGGCCTTGAGCTCCCTGCCCGCTCCGAGGGCTGCTGGGCTGATGCCTCCCGGGGCTGTGCTGTGGGAGGGAGCAAGGGGGATATGATGCTGAGCTGGGTGCTGCACCCTGCCAGGTCCCTGCATCCCTCTGCAGTGGCACCAGCACTGCTGGCGTAGGCTGGTGCGGAGATGGATGTCTGTGCCCAGGACAAGAGGCCTGTGAAGCTGAGAGGCTGTGTGGAACTGCTCTCCTTCCTGCTGTCAGAGCCAGCAGGAGCATGATGTTAACTGTGCCCTGGTTTTAATGACTGCCCATTAGAAGGGATAACTTAGTGCAGCCAGGGGCACTGTCTTGTACCCTTCTCTGGAGCAGTTCTCCTGATCCTTGGGCCGTGAGTGCATTTCCCTACGTTCCTCCTATGGAATGAGATGGGCTGTTCTCTCCTTGGCTTCCCTGAGCAAGGAAGGTCTGAGCTGAGCACTACAAAGATGAAGAGGTCCCTGGCAGGCGTGTGGAAGCTTTCCCTGCTGGCTGTTTGCTGTTGTGAGCTGCCTGGAAGAGGTTTCCTTGTTCATCTAGGGAGGAGGAACCTCACTGCAGAGTTTAGCAGCAGTGCTACTGATGCTCAAAGCAATCTGACAGCAAACAGCCCTCAGGATGAAGAGGTTGAAGCCTATGCACATGACCAGGGGTGAGCAGAAAAAGGGCTAGACCTGAGGGGCAGTTTCCTGGCAACAAGGAGGTTGATCTGGGCTGATTACTGACTATTTACAAATGCTGAAGCAGCAGTTGCCTACTGAGCTGGTCTAGTTGTCTCCTCAGCAATTCCTACGGATGGAGATTGAGAGGCAAGAATAACAGTGGAGGGAGGATCTGGTTTCAGGCTCAGAGAGGAATGCCAGGATTTCCTTGCCTGTCTTGACTTTCTGCTCCTCCTGGCCTGCCCTCCTCCCTTCCTGGCTAATCCAGCCCTGGTTCAGAGTCCGGCACAGCAGGAAAGGGAGGCTCTTCTGCTGGAGTCACTGAAGCCAAGTCAGTGTGTGCCAAACTGTACATAAAATAAAACATAAAATACATTGGTGCTGCTGCACTTGGAATGGAGAGAAAAGCAGTAGAACTTGTGGGCTGCCTGAAGCTTCACAGCAAAGCAACTTTCGAGGGACTCTGTGAGCAGAAGGGAATCGCTGAAGTCTATTTGATTGAGTAGAGTTATCAAGAAACCTAATCTAGAAAGTTAATCTCGGAAGTATGCTAAGTTTCAACATCTGTAAGTGCTTTGAGATTTGTGAGTGAAAAATGCTGGGCAGAAGGAGAGGATATATCTGGTTCAAAGCAGGGGCAATGTAATACCTCCTGCCTACAGCTTGGCTATGCAGTAACTTCTGAAAAACCATTTCTTTGGTTTTGAAATACATTTGACTGCACTAAGTGGCATGGTGTTCTCAAAATGTTTTCCTTGGCTTGTCCAATGCCTCCTGGCCTCTATTCCTTCTCTTTTCCTTCCCTATTCTTTGCAAACAATTCAGTTTGAACCTTACTTTACTTTGTTTAGGTTTAGTATTTCCCTCAAATATTTAAGGCTATGATACTTATCCTGAGTAGCAAGCCAAGGAATCACAGAAATTCTCTCTCTCACCATCCTTTTGCTACACAGAGGCTTTCCCAAGCAGATTTATGAGCTCCCTGATTGCTCCTTGTTCCATCCTAACACAGCGTAGAGAATTTTGTCTCTTACCTTTTGGATGGCTGGGCACTTTAAAACAGCTCCAGGCACTGTTCATCCTTTACCTACCTTGCTACAAACCTCCTGTTTTAGGAAGTGGGAGGAACATGATTAGTAAAATAATACTGTCTTTCTCGTGGATACTTCTCATCAACAGACCTTGGAGGGCTCTGCCAAGCCGGGCACCAGCTGCTACATCTATTGCAAAGGTCGAGAAAGTGAAGCAGGAAAGGAGAGCCTGCTCTCCCAGAACACATCAGCAGCAAAGCTGGGGCAGAACCACCCCTGCATCTCACACAGCTTCCTGGGAAGTAGGAGGGAAGGATGCACAGCCCAAGGTGTCTGTCTTGCAAATAGATTTTCCTTGTTTTCTTCTCAATAACTTGCACACTGGAGAAGAGGGAACCATGTTCTGCTGTTCCTCATGGATAAGTTAGTCGCCAAGTTCCATCCAGCTTTTAGTAAGTCAGAGGCTGGAAGAGTTGATGTTACAGGCTGACACCAGGGTCTTGGGAGCAGTGTCTGTCTCAGGCCCTGGGCTTAGGTGGGCAGCTGCTGCCACCTTACAGAAGTCTTGTAAAATGCTACCACGAGTCTTCTCAAAATGCTCAGATCCTCAGTGATACAGGAATGACAGGGAACAAGGGCATTTTTTGATGTGTGGTGGAGTTGGGAGCTGCTACACTGGGAAGAGATCTTTCTGACTTTGGTCTTGTTGAGCATGAAATGTGTCCTGCAGTTTGGCAAGGCGCAGAACTAGTAACGGGAACAGAGGCCTCCAGCCTTAAACACACTTTACTGAAGCGTGCACAGAGGTACAGGGCAGTGTCCTCTTTCAATGTCCAAGGGAAGCCAAATCCTGCTTTCATTGGGTCTGCGTGGCCTTGGAATAACTTCATTTGTTTCTGCTATGCTGCAGTGATGCACTCTTCTTCCCTGCCTGTGAACCCCAACACCCACTGAGGGATGAACCTCCAAGCCCCTTCAAGCCCTCAGCCATTTTTCCTGGAGGCAGAGGTACAAAGGCAGTTGTGATGCTCAGAGGAGGGAGGGCAGAGTGCGTGCCTGCCCCATAAGATAACATGTCTCCACCTACGCCTGACATGGCTGTGTTTTTCCAGCTCTTTTGTGGTTTTGTTGTTCTCCTTTTGCACCCACAAGACCCTGCTCTGGCTGCAGCAGTTGGCTGAATCTTTCTTGTGTTCCTCCCGCAGGACCCAGGCACGAGCCCAGCCAGAGCTTTTCATACGTGTCTGCAGATGTACCTTTGCCCCTATGGTTTGCCTGGCCCTCTCTTCACCTGTGGCCAGGCACTCCAGTGCATGAAGTGGACATTTTCCAGCCCTGAGCTGCCAGAGTTAATTAACCTTCAGCTAAGGCCAGGCCAGTCATTCTGGGAAACAAGAAGGCTGCGCATTCCACAAGCCTCTCTTTGCCTGGCGTCTTATGTATCAGTACAGGAAGAATCTGTTTCTTCCTCCATATGCTTGTGTTCTGGGCTTGGAGGGGGCAGAAGCCTGAGGAAGAGAGAAAGGATCGAGTTCCCTAAGGTTTCTTGCTGTCAGCATGTTGCCATGGGAGAAAACCAACCCAAAGCTGCTGGAGATGCCTTGGCTGTTCCTGGGCAGAGAACGCACACATACAGTTTTTTCCACCTCCTCTGAGAAAAAGCCAAGTCTCTCTTTCCTTGTGGCAGAGTTGTCTTTGTATAAGTCAGCTGGCATAGTTTCCCAGGAACTGCTTGGCATGACTGGTCATAACGTTGCTGTCCAGCTTAGTCCTTGTCCTCTCTCCTCCAAGAGGCTTGCCCCACTTTCAGAGGAAAAGCACAAGGTTTTCCTCTGGGATCTGTTTAATTCTCATGGTACTACTGGCCAAGCCCCTACAGAATAATGTTCCTGATGCCATCACCCTTTTGGGCTGCAGGGACCCTTTTGTGCCTTGCGTTCCATGAGGTACTGCCCTCCAACAGCCTGTGCACACAGAGGTCAAGGACTGACTGGGCTCTCACTGAAACGTGTGGGGCTTTAATGGCTGAGTTCTTGGGGCAAACCGTAGAGCTGACTGTTGAATTCTTCCCTGGCTGATCTTTATCTTCAAACAAAGTACCCCTTTTGCCCTGTGCATCTTTGTGTTTCCAGGCCCATGCCACCTGTGTCACTGTGCTTCATCCCATGCTGAGCCAGTGCTGGTGCCGGGGGGAATAAACACGGGGTTGTTCAGTCTCCCAGCACACACATGCCTGACTCCTGTGGGTATCAGGCTGTATAAGGTCAGTTGTCTCCTCCCCAAAAGGCCCTGCAGAGTGCTGGCCAGACCTGTTCCCGTTAACTGTGCCTGTCTTTCCTTGTAAGAAAAAGAAGTCTAATTGTGCAGTCTTCCAAAAATAATAATTAAAAAGTATAAGCTTGCATGAATGCGTGTTATGCTCCGGAGAAAGAAAGATAGGGACCTTTTTGACTGATGCCAGGGCAGGATATAGAGAGTTGTTTGCTTAATGTGAAAAAAGCCAGAATTTACCTGTATGGTCTACTCCTGTTTGGATAGAGCCTGCAAATCCCCCCCTCCCATCTAGTTCTGTGAGTTGCAGTAAATCAGGACAAGCTGAGAGGGTTTTTTTGTTATGTGTTTGGTTGGTTTTTTTAATTTGAAAAGGCCTTGATTGTCCAGCTATTTTTCTCCCTTGGTGCTGCTTCACGCCACTTCTGACTTTGATTAATAGGTCTCTGAATAAAATGTTAATCTAACTAGGGGTCCTTGGCCCAGCCCCCCTGCCCTCCATGCTGTGCTCCAGAAATATCAGAGAAAACACACAGAGGTTTTGTCTCCCTGCAGAGCACTTGTACCTTTTGATTAATGGGTGGAAGGGCCCAGCTCCAGGTTTGTGGCATCTCTCCCGACTGCAGAAAAATAAGCAAAAAGTCACCAAACATGACACAGGGAAGGAAAGTCCCAGGAGCTGCAATGAGGAGAAAGAAAGGAGAGAGGGCAGGTTATAATTCGAGATGTTCCCTGCTGTAAGCTTTGGTACTCGTGAGTCTGAGTTCAGATCCTCATCTCCACTTCAACCTTTGTTACAATGAACTCGGACCACATTGCTGAATTCAGCAGTTCCCAAGCTCTGGGACGTCTTAGCTTCTAATATGCGCACCATGAACTACTCTGCACGTTGCCCTGGGCTGACACCTCATGTGCATGTGTTAAGAGTGGCTAAGATGGCTTAATAAAAAAATGAGACCCTACACTTCAAACAGGACATGTGTTTTCCCTCTTCCCCTTCAAACTCTTGCCCATTCTCTGAACCAGACTCCTTTCGGAGCTTCTGAAATGATCAGAAACATGTGTTTCATTCCTGTCTTCTGGCCAGTAGTGAATTTGGAAAGGCTGTTACTTGTATCGCTTTCATGTGGAAGCCAGACCTGATGGAAATTTGCTTGTTCCCTCAAGGTGGATGATTTGGTCAATCTACATGTGTAAGAACCTACTCATGCAAGGGACTGTTGAGCAGTTAGGCTCGAGTGGGTCATGAAGTCAAACTGAGCTACTGTGTTAGTCTGAAATAAAAGTAATAACTGAAGGGGCTCATGAAAAAAACCTATTCCTCAGGCAAGCCTTAAGTAATGATGTGGGATGTGCATAAATGTGAAGGAGATGTGTATACCACCTGACAGCTCCCTTCCCTTGCAAGCCGTCTGTCCATCTGTCAGTGCTGTCCCATGTTCCTCTATTTTGTGATGGAGTAACTGCAGCAAACTTAGGTGCCAGCCACAGAGCTGGAATGTACAGGCTGAGCTGTAGGCACATGGGGATTCTTGTGTGAGTCCTCAGAGACTTTAACTAGGGAAAGCTTCACATCATTAAGAAAAGAAGGAAAAAATTTCCCTGAATATTCTGAGCCTAGATTTTTTGGTCATAATATGGGAAGGGCTTTAATTTGTGCGGTTGCAATATTCGCTTCTGCCAAGGAAAAGTGCTGCATCCTCAATTACTGGACAAATCTTTCAATTAAGAAAAATCAAACCTGGTATCAAGAGATTTATGCTTTTTGTCACCTGGAAGGAATCTGTGGAACAGTGTGGTCTTCCCTGGCACTGGTGTGGGGTAGCAACAATTCCTGTATGGCCTTTCTTCTCTTGGCATCTCCCTGGAGGGCCTTGTCAGTTCTTGACGTGCCTGTCATCCAGCTCACTTGACAGCTGACATGCCTAGAGGATGTGGCCGCCCCTGCTGCCAACAGCTTTGTCTCCCCAGTGATGGATGGCTCTGTGGCCCAAGCCTAGCCATTGTCCCCTGCCTGTGGCCTTGCTTCAGTGATTCTTATCTCAGTGCTGGGCACCCAGGCCCTGCAGTGAAGGTGAGCGCTGCCAGTCCTGCACCTTCTCCCCTGGTGCCTCTCCAGGGGAAAGACAACAGACAATGGGCATCCCCTCCAGGCTGAGTGAGGCCCAGCTGAGTGTTTACCCAGGCCTGGGTGGCAGTGGCTCTTATCTGAGGGGAGGCAGAGGCAGGGATGCTTTGTGTTAGTCAAACAGGCAGTTGTATGGGCTGTGTGGAAGCGCCCGTGTAATTACCATTCTCTGGCTCTCACACTCCTATCTTGGAAATCACCAATCCATCACAGCCCGGGTCCTTGCATTGTTCTGTAATTAACTGGACAAACTACAGGAGCATTGTCACAGTTCCCCATTTATAGAGGAGGGACAAAGACCTGAAGGAAGGTTTCAGTCCCCTTCAGCTTTTTCCTCCTCTCTTGAACTCTTTTTTTCTGTATCTTCTGATTCATCTCATGGCTCTAAAGATGTCTCACCTGCTTCTCTGAATGAACACTTCTTTGCAAACCTACAATCAACACAGAAAGAGTGGCCACAAAAGGACAGACCCAAAGATTTTAACCCGTCATGTTCCACTATGGCTGTGTGCACACGTGCTTACTCACTCCCTAGTGCGAGGAGCAGCTCAGTTCTAACAGGCTTTGGACCCTCTGCTAATGAAAACAGTTGCCTCATCCATTTCTGCATGGTAATGTGGTGAGGATTTAGCTCCTAGCAAACAGTCTGCTTCTGAGTTAGACACTGCCTGGGGCTGGATTATGAGCTACAAGGGAGATGGAAAATTTCCAAAGGGTGGGGTAGTGCAAAGATTTGGGGAGTTACTATTACTTTGCTGGGTTTGACCCAGGAAGGTGTTTAATGGCTTTCAAGGTTCCACATGGCTTTTAAGACTATAAAAAAGCTTGATGCAGGCTCTGGAGCATAGAAGGAGCTGGCAGTGATTTGGGGTAGTAAAGCTGGTTCCTCTTCTGTGGACCAGATGAGTGAGGCTGCTGTGGTGCTGGGCAGCATGGAGAGTTAGTTGGAAGGCAGAACTTTCCCTAAATTGGTAATTCCCTAAATTACTTCGAAAGACTGTTCCTTGGGAGGAGTTACCCTGCTCCATTACCCAGTGAGGGTATACAGGGCCATGGGTAGATCAGGAGAACCAGGCTAAAGCTCTCCTCTCCTTGCTTTGTCTCCTTACCCCCTCTTGCCTACAGGGATTTCACTGTGTCAGAGGAGGGTGTTGCCCCCACTGTGGCTTACAGCACCTGGCATGCTGTGGCCCTGCTTCCTGCTGGAAGCTTTAGACAGTGGAGCACTACAAATAACAATGGTTTATAGACCCTCTGTTCTCTTCCTCCACCGATTTTTAGAAAAGGTCACAGTTCTCATGGCTGCTGCTTTGACAGGAGAATTTAGTCCTTTGTGTTGATAGTGTCACACAGCCAACTTTACTGACCTCATGGGCATCCCTTGGGGCAGATTTTGGCTCAGAGGCTGAAGATCTACTTTTCTTCCTTATTTGAGGTGTCAGGTAGGTCTGTTGGATGAAATGTATACTTTCATGTTCTGGTAGGCCCAGCCTTTTAATAAAACTCAACAACATTGCTTATTTAACCTCCATCTCTAAAATCTTTTCCAGCTCTTGTGAGCTGTAAATTAGACCTGTCCACCCCATGGAAACTCTGAATGAGTGACCTGAGGCTGACCTCCAAGCCATGGGGCACTTCTCAGTGCTGCCTGCATCCCAGTGACCAGGTCACCTGTATTAAAGCATGAGCACATTGGATCCCCTCTTGTGAGGCCAGTGAAGCACACGGTGTCTAAGCTCCACTTGGAAACAGGCTTTGCCACTTCAGTACATTTGAATGGAAAGGGGAAGACCTGTTCATGTTTATTTTACAGCCCCTTTTATTGACTTGATTTATAGCCTTAGGCTGTGAGTTAATTGAGGTCTGGTCCAGGAGAGGGCACCTGGGAAGGGGAGATGCTGCAGTTCCACCAAAGGGAAAACACGCAGGAAAGCACAGTTTATTGCAAGCTCTGGCCCTTGCTCTGTGAGAACAAACCAAGCTTTTGCCACTAGAACTGGTAGTTCTAGGTCAGGAAACACCCTTAGCTCACTGTGGGTGGCAAGGAGCAGGGGGGCAGAGGTTAACCAGGAGAAGGTGCTATTCCTTGGAGCACCCTTGGTTAAAGTGTCTCCCTGTGTGTCTGCCGGTGTAACCCTGTCACCTGGGTAATGGACTGTCATCGCTGCTCTGAGGGAGCCCTGTTCCCTCAGCCTGAGACAGGTGCCTTCTGTGCACACCTCCAGAGGGGGTGCCACGGCCACTGCCCATCGTTGGCAGCCGGCAGTGGGATGCAGCACGTGCTGCACCCTCACATGCAGAGCACACGCACCGAGGCAGTGAGGAGGCTGGGCTCTGACCCAGCCCCGCTGGCTCCAGGACAGGAGAAGGCTCCTTCAGCCCAGTGCTACCCTAATGAACCAAGAGGGTATAATATTGCTGTGGGCGGCCAAGAGCTAAGCCTGTTGTAAGGTGGAGGATAGCAGATCAGTCTAGAGGGGCTGATTCAACCTTTTCTGTGTGGGAATCACTGTTGTGGCTATGGGGTTTTGTACAACCCCCCCAGTGCTGTGGGTGCTCCTGAGCTGTTGGGTATGGGACAGACTGGAGCTGAAGGGTTGCCAGCAAGCGTGCTTGCTCTTCTGAGCTGGTGGAGTGTGAAACCCACATGCTGTCCCTGCTGAAGCTGTGCTAAGAGAGCAGTGTTTCTGTCCTGTAAAAACCCGACAGGCCAGGGGCAAAGTTACAGCAACTTCTCTTGCTAGGCTGGCTCTGCCACGAACACACATGCCCCTCTCTTTCCTTTCGGCTGTTTACAGCCTGTGTGTATAAGTGGTACTGTGCAGCCACTATACCCTTCACAGGGAGACCCCTCCTTGCTCTGGGAAGGCCGTTTTAGCTTGGTTTGTGCCAGGGAGAGCAAAGGGAGTAAAGATGCTGTCAAATAAACTTCAAGGCTTCCTTCCTTTCCCAGGCTTGTGTGGAGCAGGTACTAAGTCTGTGTTCCCAGCATCCAGCCACTCCTTGGTGGCTGGTTCAGTAACTCCAGCTGAATGGAGTGGAGCAGCCATGTGCTGCACATATGGAAATCAAAAAAGGTGAGCTTGTTGAATGGTGAATGTCCCTATTTTCTTCCATCCCAACGTTACTAAAAATGATCTCCTAGCCCACCTCTTTCCTTCCACATAATGCTATCCCAAAGCTTGGCAAGGAAAGCTGGTTTTCTAGGGAGAGGCAATATCCTTTTTCAGATAAGCTCATACAGCCAGAAAAAGCAGAAAAGCTTTGAACGCGTGAACTCTTTTAAAAATCTGAGTGCAATCTCAGTAAGCTTTTCCGTCTGTAGGATGTGTGATCTCATTTCTGGGCTTCAGAGGTATAGTTTGGGGATTACTGTCTTTGTCTTGCACAAGCTTGGTACTGAGCCCTGTCCTGAAGGAAGGCACATCTTGCAAGTGGCCCATGTCCTCTGGGTCTTAGTTATATTTGCACTACAGCCTGGCGATAAAGTTGTGCCTTGTTTGTTTGATTTAAACTACTTTATGCTGCTTTCTGGAGGAGCCCCTTTAGAAAGAGGCTTGGCTAGAAATGAGAACCAATTTTGTAACTTAGATTTTGTCTGAATGGTGAAAGGAAATGTTGAGATCAGCCAGGCCAGAGTGAGTAGAGCCTGTTGGTCTTGCTATATTGCTGCACTGGCCCTCTCCCTACCCCAGAGGAAAGGTCCAAAGTTCAAAGGCTGGTACACTTTAGGAAAGAGCCCCTCTTCCTCTTTCCTCAGCCCTTTGCTCAGCCTGGAGGGGAAGCTGTCCTGCCAGACACACCAGCAGTCCCCAGGTAGCTCCTGCCTCTTCACCACCCTGCAGTCAAACCCTGAGCCCACAGGCAGCTGTGGCGGGTGCTGCTGGACAAGGCAGCCCAATGTGTCCTGCAGGGCTCAACCTCCCAAATTCACAGCCTGCTGGTCAGCCCATGGGAGCTCTTCCTCAGGGATCTCTGTTCCTAATTCATCACCAGCTGACATGAGCAGGAAATAAAAAGAGCAATTTACCCTCCATTTCTCCTGTGCAATGAGCCCTTTTCTTTAAGCCATCAGCCCCTTTATCTTATGCCATCAGAGTGGCTGCAGTAGAGGGTGTTTTCAGCTGTCTCTGGACATCACTTGAATCTTCAGGGCACTTGTTCAGCCCCACTCAGATAATCCCCTCTTTCACTCAGAACAAACAGTGCTTCTGGGCCCCGCTGCACTTCCCCTGCCCCATTGTGGTACAGGACTGTAGGGACTGAGGCACTTCAGGATGTGCTGAGGGGGCTGTTCACTGAAGACAGACCCAGAGACCCTGGTGATTTTTTGAATACTTTTGTCTGGCTGGAGAGGGGTTGGGAGTGGCAGGGATGCTGAGGTGCAGAATGACATTGCCATTATTGCACGTGCACGATTTTACGGTGACCATGTTGTCCCTTTGCAGATTTGTGGCTATGTGGGGTACGTGGTCAGACCGGGGAGAGGGAGGGAGCTTCCTGTGCCAAGGTACGGTCTGTACCTTGTGTTCGAGGCCTTTCCACGCAGGCTGGCAGAGGCCTGGGGTCTTTCTCCCCCTCTGTCCCACCAGGCTCATCCTCCCGCGCTGGTCGGCAGAGGGCACCAGAAACCCGAGACAGTGCTTGGGATGCACTCGCTCTGCCCCTTCCCCTGGGCAGCGACGAGGAGAACGGACATCCCTGCTCTGGGGCACATTTCTCCCACATTTGGATAGAAACGGCTCCCAGCTGGATCATCCCCCCGGTTGCCCATTCCAGCCCGCCAGATGGGGAAATGGCTCCGGGGGTTGCTCCTACAAAAGGATTCTCTGAATCCCATCCTCTGCGCAGACGTGACTGCGCCCCTCTCATCTCTGCTGCTGGTGGCTGAAACAAGCGTGGCTGGGTCAGATCCTTCTGCCTCTCCCTTGCTTCGTGCTTCAGGTGATCTTGGAGGTGTTTTACAGGGAACACACCCCCGGAGCAGGGTGCAGCTCTTCTGCATTTCCCTGGGTGAATTCCTATTAGATTAAGAGACAAGCAATTTAAGAGTTAGCACTGACTCTGTGAGCACTCCTTGCTTAGCCTGCACTTGACTTGTTCTAACTCCATCCCAAATTGGATCATCACAGCTCTGCTAGAACTGTTTACTCCTCGTTTCTACAGACACAGATGAAAACACACACAGTGCTGCAAGGGCAGCTTTGAAGCCAGATGTGCTGCAGTGGCTGGCACTAATGGCATTCCTTCTCGGCCTCTTGTCCTGATCTTAAAAGCATGTGGTATCTAAGAGGACATTCCTATTTTTTGTTTTTGTTACATCTCAAATTCTGCCTTCCCTCATGGTCTGCTGAACTCCTTGTTGTATGGCCTCTGTAATGTAGGATCTGGCTCCACATAACACATAACTAAGCTGCTTCTCCAAAGACAACCCTATTTCCCTTTTCCCTGGTCCCTCCTTTGCACTAGATCTAAGCCATGTGTAATTGCAGGGGAAGTTGATAGAAAGCTAAGAAGAAATACATTTTCTTTTTTTCCCCTGGAAATTGTTTTCCCAACAGATGAACAGTGGAGAGTGAAGCCAGATTCCTTTTTCCTGGCAGGCAGTGTGGGGACAACCCTGCTATCCCTCAGTGTGTGACCCAAAGGAAGCAGCTCAGCCTTCGGAGCCTAAACCAGTTCTGACTGTCAGGCCTCAGTTGTTTATGGCATCCCCCGACAGAGGCTTGTGTTGCAGTGCACCACTGCAGTGAAACCAGTGATGATACTGCACCTTCTGATTTATTGTCAAAACTACCTCCTAAGCTCTGTTTCCTGTATGTAAGTCTGATTTTAGCAACTTACTCCAAGTTCATGTGCTGTAACTGAGATTGGGGTTACGCTGACTGATGTCTCAGCTTTTGTTCCTTTGTGGTTTTCTGTCCCATTTTAATTCCCTCTATTGCTTTCCTAATTGCAGCTGACCAAGGATGAGAATGAGTCATACAGAAAAGTCTCATGCATCTGCTCATACATGTCACCTAAATTCCAAACCAAATCTGTCAGGTGCTTGATTTCTTTTTCATTCATTTCTGTGCACTGTGGCATTTTCTAGCTTGAACTAGAAAAGCAACAGAGCCTGGAAGGCCTTGGGGTTTCTTTTTCTACATGGAAATGTGAGAAAGGATCTCTATCAGAGGCTATTTCTTTCCAGTCTTCTGGAGTGTTCTTCCTCAAACAGTACAAGCTTAATGTAACTGACTTTGAGTTATGTTGGCTGACTAAAAGAAGGAAGATTTGGCTCATTGCTGGAAATGACAGATGATTTTGTAATTGTATTTAATCACTATTGATACTGGCACACTGCTTAATTTGTGTAAGTAAGGAATCTTTGAACCAGCCTGTACAGAATTGTTTATCTCAAATTTGTTGATTATATATAAATTATATACAAACTCTAGATGTGTGCTTCCAGAAATGAATTAAGTGTGCTTTGTAAACTCCAGAAGACAACAGTGCTGCTGGAAATACATCGAGCCAGTGGGTTGGGCGAAGTGTCTCTGCAGCTCTCAGCCTGCTGGGTTTGTCTCTGGAGTCGACTGTCTCACAGTAGTCTAGTCCTTCACTGCTGCCCTGAGCTCTCTCATCTCCACACAGTTGTCACTGGCCGGGTTGGACTGTGGGAAGTGCAGTAGGAACTGAGCTCCATGCTTTGGCCTTGGCTGCTGAAGGGCACGTGAGCGCAGAGCTGAGAGTTTCTGTTGTTCACCCACATCTGGCTGTTGCTAAAACTCAGACACAGGAAAGTGGTTTCAGTCCTTTGGGCTGCAGTAAATGTTTAGATTATACTGTTTGTTCTTCATGGTGCGGGAAAATATTTCTAGGAAACTGTATTACTTCTAGAGCAACCTGGAAAGGAAGATTAATGTATTACTGTTGTGAAAATGGTGTTTCACTTCTAAGTGAGAGTCAGATTCTTCTATAGCAAGTGCCTTTTACAAGGTGAATACCTCCCAGGACACGATGCTTCCAGAGCAGATTGTACTTTGGGTACTTGCTCTTGGAGAGAGACTCCATGGATTCACTAATACCTAGTTTAGTGCTCTACCTTGGGATCCTGTGAGTGATTTTTAAAGTCACAGTTTAATGCAAGACCATATAGAAAAGTCAAAGGATGCTTTTGTTTAACCATCATCATTTTAAGTGCTGAAGGTTATCTTGATTTTATTACAGTTGCAAAAGCTTTCTGGTTCAGGTGTTTTAATTTAATGAAGTTAATGCCAAGGGGAGGTATTGAAAATGCTGTTTTGATGTTCTTATGCCAGCCTGTTTGCAGAAGTGACTGTGCCAGGGGTTGGATTTGTTAGCCAAGAATGAAAGCAAGAGCTAAGAAACTGCATGTTCTCCGGAAACCAAAGAAGATGAATTTCCATCTGCTTTGCACTTGGTGATGTTTCATAGGAGTAATCCCAGTTTGTGTATGTAGTCCAGTCTTAGAGTGGTTATTGCAAAGCAGGAGTCAAACCGAGTAAAGATTAGGCTTTTTCTCCTGGCTCCATGACTCCCTGGAGTTGTCATCTGCCATTTACCCCAGATGATGGGCTTCAGAGAGGTTTTGAATCAGATGCTGTGAACCCTGTGGCTTTCTTGGGGGAAATATCTTCTCTGGTGGCCCAGGGTTGATGGGCTTTGGGTTGTTTAATGTCCAAGACAGAGTTCCATGTTCAGCTTTGCCCAGTTTAAAATAAGCCCTGTTTGTGTAAAATGGTGCTGCTGATGATAAGAGAGGGTTGGGATTACAGAACAGTGGTACAAAGAGAAACCCTGCAAGGAGGGCACTGCCCCAGAGGGACTGTGGGGAGCAAGGGCAGAGAGAGGCAAACGGCCCACACAGCTAATTGAAAGCCCATCTTCCTGTCAGTCATGCTGCTTGCCCATCAATCATTCTGGCACCAACAGGACCTGACATCAGTAGGGAATTAAATAAACTCCTCTCTCTTTAGGGACCTGCTGATGGAAAGCCATAGGGGGGAAGTGAGCAGAGAAGAGCCGGAAGCATGTGCAGGGGGCAGAAACAGTCTCAGAGGTCCCCTGGGATGGTGCAAGTCTGTGTCCTTCCTCTTTCTCACACCAGCATGCACAGCTGAAGGGATTTGTCAGTGAGTCCCCAAAAAGGTGAATGGAAAGCTGGTAATAGACCAAGCTCACCTCAGTTTAAACAAACAAACTGCAATAACAGTATCCCACGGTGAGTGCCCTGAAAGCTGAGTGATGCTCTTGGGCAGCTGAAAAGCAGCTTTCACCCTCGAGTGGAAGTAGTGGTCTTGGACTGCAGTTACTAAGGTGAATCTGGACCAAAGTGTCTGAGCAGAACACTGGGAAGGGAAAGTGGACTAGAGCAGGGAGTTAGCAACTGTGCCCCTGTTTTCTATCCTGCTGGGAAACTGTCTGCAGGGAGTTGGGATGTGATGTGGGCTAGGACATTACAGATGGGACCTGCCTGAGCTCAGGGTTTCCGTGCAGATAAAGGGCCTGGCTGGAGGGTGAGTGTGGGTGTATGTGCACAGGGCCCAGTAGCTGGAGGGTGTGTGTGTGTGTGTGTGTGTGCGTGCGCACAGGGCCCAGCAGCTGTAGGGTGAGTGTGTGTGTGTGTGCACAGGGCCCAGCAGCTGTAGGAGGAGGGTGTGTGTGTGTGCACAGGGCCCAGCAGCTGGAAACCATTCGGGCACTGACAAGTCCCCTGATGCACCTCGACTGACAGGGAGCAGCTTTGGTTTCAGGGAAGCCAAAGGGAACCTGTCACTAATTAGACACACACCTAATTAACGAGAAGCAAACAAAGAGCAGCAGCTTGTGTTTTGGGAAAGCTCAGCTTTAGTAGCCAAGGACGCCTGCTCCTCCCTTTCAAACCATTTCAAAAACAAACAAAGCGGGGAGACTTGCATTTCAAAGCAGTGCAAACACTGCCAACCTCAGAAAGCCTTCCAGAAGGGATGTCCAGGAGTGGGATTTAGCAGTGAAAGGAAAAAGGGCTCTCCAGGTGTAATGAGACCTTCCCTGTCCCTAGATCAGGGCCCTCTGAATCCCTAGAGTGCAACTCTTATCTATCAGCTTTTAATTTTTCTTTCTCCAAATAAACACTCCTGTTAAAAATTTGGGTGGGTGGATGGGGAGGAAAGGCAGGTGTGGAAACATGACCTTCTATTTTGTGCTTTGCTATTTTCCAGATCTTACAGAAGTGTGTGGTATATCAGTTTAAAAACCTTTCCTTATGCATTGTTTTTATTGATGCTGTATATATATATTACTGCAGGAATGGCTAGAAAGGTAGGTCAATAACAAAATAATCAAAAATTACCTGGACTGTGTAAACAGATGCTCAAGAGTGGATGAGGCTCTGTTTGAGTGCTAATATCTTTAGTAAGAGAAGTGTGTCTTTGGAACAGGAGGAATCCAAAACTGTAATCCCAGTTATGAGTCCTCCAATGACCCCAAGAAACCTTGCTTAGGGCCTGATCCTCCAAAGGGCCTTGTCAGGGTCCTGCTCAGAGCAATCATTTTTCACTAACTCCAAATACAGCAGTGCTAGCAGGATTCATTAACTGAACTTTGCAAAGTGCTTTGAACATGAAACACGGTAATAATGCCAAGTTATGTGATATTTGGTGTATTTCCTAGAGCCATGCATGTAATTAAGGGAGAATCTCAGCTTTCAAAAACCAAGGCAGTTTCTAACCCTCCTCTTCATAGGAAAAAAATAATAGCTGGAAAACACGACTGAAGGTTAACAAATTAGGAGGCAAATTTAAAGGAAACAACAACTTACCAAGTTATGCTATCTTAATATCAGTGTCATGGTTTTGGGAACAAAATCGTAAAATCGAGCAGTTGAGTATGACCGTGTGGCCATGCTTTAAATATTTACTAAAAGAATACATTATTAATCTTTTTTGTGCGTTCAGTATAGAAATCATTAAGTCCTTATCATCACAGTCTAATGTGGACATTCAGCACAGCATTCGTCCTCAGAGCAGCCTGTCAACATAACTGTGTGTGTTCTCTTCCTTCCTCGTGGAGGAAGGGCCGTGTTCCTGGGCAGGGCAAGGCTGGCAGCTGCAGGCTCGCTCCCAGTGCCCTCAGTGGCTCCCTGGGTGAGCACCCTGTGGTCCTGCTGGGATCAGAGTCCCCAGCCCCACAGGGGCAGCTGCAGACATTGCTCTCTGCTGGACTGCAGGGTGAAGGGCACTCCCTGGTTCTGGGGGATGCTGCAGTGTTTAGCTCAGGAGTGTTTTGAAAGCACTGCGGCCTCCTTGGCCAGAAGGAGTTACCAGAGCACACGGGGTTACACTGCACTGTGGATCACTACATGCACTTACGTTAGGAACTTTTTTCCAGTACTCATCTGGTTTTGCTGCTTTATGGCCTGATTTGAAATTGCCTTATACTCTGCTGTCAGCACGGGTGTTTATTGCTGTCAAAGGACCTGTTCAAAGAATCAGCAGAGCCACCGCAGGATTCCTTCTTATATCATTTTGGCTCAGGTCTCAAATATGTACCAGCAATTAAAAAAAAAAAAAAAAAAACCAGAAAAAAGAAGGCAATGGCTTCAGGTTACAACAAGTAAGGAGCATATCAGCTTTTCCAGACCCAGATTGATTTCGCTGTGCCTCTGCCCTTGAATATCCTTAGCTTCAACAAAAAAGCTACTGGAGGCAAGTACATGAAGCCCTTCATAAAGAAAACGTGGTGTGGCAATTCATTCTCTCTTTCTGGGATGTTACTTTGCTGTTTTATTACTGAGACTGCAAAACCCCAGCAAAGTACAAAGCAGGATAAGAAGATAATGAGCATTTTCTCTCCAGCCAGCACACACTGGCTGAGGGCTGTTTCAGATGGCATTAGGTTTCTTTAGCCTACTCAGAGCTTGAAAATGTGCCCTTGATTTCAGCCCACAGGAACGTAGGCTTGTGCTGCTTTATTGTCTAATGGATCTTTCCCTTGATCTCCTCGTACAAACATGTTGAGCATGTGCTTGGGTCACTTAGAGAAAACTGAACCCCACTCATGTTCTTAGAGTGTAATCCCTTAATATTGATTACTGTGCTGCACAGGGGCAACAGGTAACCAAATCCATGTGGCTTCAGACTGGCAGCTGATCGTCCCACACACACAGGGTTCAGCTGTGAGCTCTTCCCAGCACCACGGCTGCTGGGCCTGATCGCTGCCCACTGCTGCACGAAACACAAATAGCCTGAACACAGATATGGCCTTGCAGCAGTTGTTCATGGCAAGGGAACAGATGCAGTGGGGGATTTTGCTAGGGAGTGTGTTCCTCACTAGATTTATCTTGTGGGTATCTCATGTTTATCTTTTGCCAGCTCATGTTAGATCAGAGTAGGGTAACCTTGGAGCCAGTGTGTGAGAAAAATGTTTTGTGAAATAAAGGCAATCAACTAATTATAAAATATATAGGGAGCAACCTAAGTATTTGTAAGAACAGCTTTCCGGTGACCAGAACAACTCTTGATTGGATTTGACCTGTTATTAGGGCTATAATTTCCATTTCCTGACATTTGTGGGGGTTTTGGCTCAATGGAAGCCTCATTCTTCTCTACGGCTTTTGGGGGCTATACAATGCTAATTTGAAATCGAAGTGATTTGTGGGGGACACATTATAAACCTGGGTCTGAAGGGAGCTAGGAATCCCAGGAACTGTTGTAGCCTGAGGGCGATTTCTAAATATAAAGTATCCTGAGATGATCTGTCATGTTTGACTGTCTCCTTGATTCAGTTTAATGAGAGCTCAAGTGCTGGTGATGTGAAACAGAGGAAAATGGACTAATGGGAACCCTCACAAACACTTGAGTCAAGATGAGTGACTGGTTAAAGGTTTGGCCTAGTGCTTGGGGATTGCTGGGCTATAAAAGGGGCATCCAGTGGGGGGAGATGCCAGCTGGCTTTCTACTCTGCTTCCAAATATAGCAAGTGCAGATTTTGCCCCCAGACGGGTAGAAGCACACATCCAATACTGCTCATGCAACAGCCATGCCCTGCACTATGAGGGACAGTCAGGGTACGTACAGAAACGTGTCCCAGAAGAACATTGCACCATATTACTCCTAACAGCAACCAAAAATGGAGAGAAGCTTCAGGTTCATCTTACATGAAACATGCCAGTTCTCTACTGTTTGGTAATTCAGAGTGTTTCTGTGAACACACACGCCCCTTAAATATGCCTGACATTTTAAAATCTGTGTTCCCAGTAAAATAACTGAAATGGTTTTGGCACCGTCATTTCCCAACTAGACACCTTGAGACTGGATTTTTTCACATCATTTTCATTTGGGGTTGTTTTGGCATGAATTTCAAACCTGAATGCATCAGTATCCCCAGGCTATCTTGAGGAGCTGATCTAAGAGGCATCTTCACACTTACCCTAAAAGGTTGGAGACGGTATGTGCTCTTAGCTCATTTAAGACCTACAGGTTTGTAACAGACTTGCACTTACAGGTCACTGAGGATCCCTTACTAGCTAGTGAAAGAATGACCTTGGCTGTAATGTCAAATGCTGCTGAGAATCATAATAGCCATGGGGATATTCGTGGCCTGTACTTTAAAATTGTGGTTTCCTTTGGGACAGGTAGTCTCAGGGCCAACTGTGTTTGAGCATGACTGAGTGAAGAAATCAAATCTAACACAGTGAAGTGGGTTGTATATGCAGGATTTTAGACTGGTGTTGGTAGCGTTGTTGCTTAGGGTATACGACAGATTTGTTACTAATGATTGCTTCATTATTAGCTTTATCTAGTTCTTCATTGTGTTGTATTACACTCAATATCTAATACCTGGATCTTCATCCAGACTTAAACTGCCCCCCTCTTCTCACTCCCCTCCAATGTGGAGAGATTATTGAGACAAGGTTTGTTAATCTAGTATCATAGAGTCAGAGAATGGTTTGGGTTGGAAGGGACTGTAAAAACCATCCTTTTCCAGCCCCCCTGCCATGGGCAGGGACACCTTTCACTAGCCCAGGCTGCTCCAACCTGGCCTTGGACACTTGCAGGGATGGGGCAGCCACAGCTTCTCTGGGCAGCCTGTGCCAGGGCCTGCCCACCCTCACAGGGAGGAATTTGTTCCTATTATCTGATCTAAACCTGCCCTCTCTCACTTTAAAGCCATTCCCAGTTGTCCTGTCTCTCCATACCCTTGTCAAAGGCCCCTCTCCAGAGGGACCAGAACTGCTTCAAAGCCCATTTGTCAGGGTGCTTAGGGAGGGGACAGGTGAGTTACCACCAACAGAAACAAAGGCACCAGATTTCATCAAAGTCTTCTTAAATCAGTCCCCCATCTTTTAGTCAACCAACTGCTACCAGAAAGCAGCATTTACAGAGCAGGGAATCCTCCATTTTCTAGGGACAAAAGCCTTGATAGTCTGTGTTAAGAAAGAGAAATTGTGCCAGTTTTTTACCGTGTCCTGAGCAGAGCAGACACAGGAGATTATTTCTTTGGACTTTCTCCTGCTTGAGACATGTTCAAGATAAATGTACACTGGCAGTGTTGCAAATGGAGGCTTTTCATAGCTCTACATGTCCCCCTTCTCCCTGCTTCTTTCCAGCTCCAACAGATGTGATCAGAGCAGGAGATCTGGTGTCTAAGTGACCTGGTTTACACAAGAGCAGCCCATTCTCTGGACATTTGCAAACTCTCATTTCTGCAGCTGCAGTGATATTCAGAGGCTGCACTTTCAAAGTTTGGCTCTCCTGTTCCCAAATACTGTTTTTCATACTGTATGCTAATAGCCATAGCTGGGGCCACAGATTACAGGAATTTAAGCTGCCACCTTATAAAATGTTAGAAGAATCCAGTGGGACATTTAGAACACGAGTGAATTGGAGCCAGCTGGAAACAGAATACAGGAGGTGGATTTTCTCCTGGAGGGGTGCTAATAATTCCTGGTAAAGATCAAAATGAAGGACAGTTGGATTGGTTTTGAATATCCCATGGCTTTGCATAAAGAGAATCTCACTTCAGTCACAGCTTATTATCAGGAGGGTTTTTGCTTTCAGGTGGAGCTCTACTTTCCTAGTCTGTTTGCCCCCTGAAGGAGTGTGTTTGCCATTGTGTGCTCTCAAGTATTCACCGTGAACAATGCCAAGGAGATCAGAACACTGGGATTTCTCCTGCTTCTCTCAAAAAGTTGTAGAAACCCTTTTCTTACAGGGATGAGAAATACCGAGTACTTAGGTGTCCACTGCTGCCCACTGTGCTTTAAACATGAAAAACACCCCCAGTTGTAGCTCATTTATCTTCTTGACCTGGGCTGTGCCTTTTCTGATGAAATAAGTAACCCAGGCTCACGGGGTTACTTATGAGTAAAGAGAGGAAGAGACTTTGTTGATCCTCACATGGGGTGCAAAGAAGAGGAAGCCATTCCCCAGTGACTGCATTGCTTTGGGTTCAATGATTTTTCTTCCCTGTTCCCCCAATCCCTAGTGCACACTGTACATGTCTCCAGGATGGATTAACCACCTCCTCTTTGCATGCAGGGTGCCTCCAAGGAGCCTGCAGACCACCTGCTGTGGCTGTGTTTGGTGTGTAGGCCTGAAGGGATTTCACTGTGCTGGTTTTCCTTCCTGCAGTGAGCACTCTGTGTCAGGGGTGCCTCAGCACAGTGATAACTGCAGGGTCTTTGAGACACCAAAATCCATCTTCCTGCTCTTCCCACTGCTGGCTGGCTCTGAGATCCACGGCAGTCCTCTTACCCACTGCTATTCCATAATGCCCTTGTATATTGCTCAACAGCCCTTATGGTCTTCTCTACAGCAAAAGAGTAATTTAAAAAAGAACTCCCTGGAACTCATGTTTTTCCTTCTAAAGTCTGGTGAATTTCCGGCTACCACCTGGTGTTTCCATCCCAAACACTGGGACATGTGGGATGCTAGGGATGTATTTCCTCTCCCTCAGTATCTTCTGTGTGGTAGATTCTGCTCCTGAGAGGTACACAGAAGAAGTAAGCTGCTTTTCTTATAATTCAGCCAGTTTGCTTCAAAGAACTTAAAGGTGCAGCCAGAGATGGTGCCCAGCAGCTCCTCATTTTGGTCAGCTGCCTGAATTCTATGTACATTTGGGTGTAGTTGGGTGACCAGCCATTAGGTTGGTTAATGTAAAGGCAAATGCCAAACACTTGGGTGTTCATTGTGATGTCCTGGTTATTTCTAAATAAATTTCAAAATACCTAATGATCCTTTGGGTTGTATTAGCACCTAAAAGACCCCAAATTTCATTGTCCTGCAGATAAACAAACGTATCACAACCTAGCTAGCAAGTACAGCACGTGTATACATCAGTGTATAGTGTCTCAGTATTTACAGTAATCATCTGTTTTCTTACCATGCTGAGAAGTTTTGCTTGACGTTGTCCCTCTCTGAAGTTAGAGTAGTCACTTGTCTGGATTGTTTTAAATGTGTAAGTTTTTCTAAGTTACCAATATCTGTATGAACTTTTTGCGCAGTGATTTTGCAACAAGGAGTATTTCCATTTTTCTTGCAGAAGGCTTTTTGCCAAGTTTTTAAACCCTTAAGAGAAAATTTTTTGCAGGGGCTTGGTAAGAAAATGTTCTTTATTGTTTCAACATGTCTTGAGACAAATAGAAACTGGTCCTGAGGCAAGACAGTATTCAGAATTAAAATAATTCTCTTAAATATGCTATGCCAAGATACTGTTGATATTGATGTGTTTCCCAAAGTGTGCAAGGTCCTGTTGGCTGTGTCCCCATTCCTTTAAATGATATTGCCTTATTCAATTGATTGGAAAGGAGAGTAGATGAATTTTACCCTAATTTTACTCCCCACAGACAGTCACCTGGAGCTGGTATATCCTCTACACCTGGTACTTACTCTGCTGACTATATTTTGCAGTCCTGGATTCCCCCTGGCCCATACACCAATACACTGTTATTTATGGAGTGAAGAGCATTAATGCAAAGTGACACAGCATGATGGGTGCTTGGTTTTACAGCATGTGGGAGGAGACAGGTCTTACTCTTGGTGCACTGCAGATGGACATCCTTGAAAGACTTTTGATGCTGTCTCCTCCTGCTCCCCCCTCTGCATGTTTCTCCTCGCTGAAGGTGGAACTGCCACCTCCAGGTTGGGGCACAGGTTCTCAAAGACTGTGACTTGGCCATAATGTCGAAGGAAATCTGAAAAGCAGACCAGAGATGTAGAAATAACCAGAACATCACAATGAACACCCAAATGTAGGCACACTTGGAGCTTGTGCCTTAGTGGTGCTGTTTCAGACAGTTCAGAGCTAAGGTGCAGGACAGGACCCTGAGAGAGGAGGGACTTGCCAAAGGCCACAAGGTCAGGCAGGAACCTCCCCAGGTGGGTCAGGGTGCCCTGCTCTCCATGCTGTGCATCCTCCTGGGAAGCAGCACTTGTGGTCCAGAAAGGTAGCTGGGCTTAGCACCACATGCCAGTTTATGTGCCCGTGTGTGTGCAGCCAGGATTCCTCAAAAGCACAAAGCACTGAGGAACCCAGGGCTCTGCCAGTGTGGGGAGAGAATAACACAGATACCTGGGAAGGGAGAAGAGGTGTCTGTCTGGAGAGCAGAGAGGCTGGGAGGTTTCCAGGAGGCAGTTCCAGGCTTGCTGACATGTATTCTCGAGGGTGCCAAATAGCTCTGCAGAAGTCTGTGGCTGCAGCAGGGGCTGCTAACAGATGTGGCTCATGGCTCTATTCACCTGCGACACACAAGTGTGGTACGGGAAACGCTTGTAAGTTGGATTACAGGACTGGGAGGGTTTTTTGTTGTGTATTGCCAAGTCCTGGCTGTTCCCTCTCATCACCTACAGCAAGGAAACTGTTCCATGAGGACACTGTGAGTCAACTACAAGGGTCCCCACCACCATGAAGTGCCAAATCCTGACCCAACAGCAGGTGACAGTGAAGTGCTGGGAGGTGATGGGGAGCTGCATGAGTCTGGTGGCCTGTGCAGAGGGGTACAGCTCTCTGGATGGCCTTTTGCAGACTTGTGGAGGTAGATAAGCATCGGTGAAGATGAGTAACGATGCCACACAAGGTGAAGGAAAACTGCTTCCAGGAATATGAGGTGTAAGAAGAACACTTAAAATAATGTCAGAAATAGTGTCTCTTCCAGCCCTGTAGGTATCTGGCAATAAAAATGTATTGATTAGCTGACATTCTTGCTAACAGATGCTAACAAAGGGAGCCTGTACAAGGCTGATTTTTATACTGAATCATGGCTCGTGCATTGGAAGCTACTGCAAAGAAATTCCAAAAGTCTTATACTCATGTGGGCCCTGCTCCCATTTCTGCAGATGATCCTCCCAGTAGAAACAGGGGGCATGCTTCCCTCTTTTGCCACTTAGAAATACCAATCTGCTTTCTTCTTGGCAGCTCTCTGGCTCTGCTCTTCAGATTCTTGCTCATCTGTCTTTTGTAGACTGTGTGGCTTATACAGGCCTTGGCTCTAAAGCCTGTGTGTTAAAGGAGTGCCTTTTGCTGGTGCTGTTTGACCACTTAAAGCTCACTTGCTCCCAGGGATCCTCAGCCAGAGTGACCTAACACGTGGTCCCCCCATGCAGCAGAGTGGAGAGCAAAGAGCTCAGGCAGTGAGGACTGAGGGAGCACATCAGTCACTGCAGGGGCTGGTGGAGCACTGTGAGACCTGTGCCAGCACAGTGAGGCAGATGGATGCCCTGCATGCCCGGGAGGTGCAGTTCCTTCTTACTGTACCCGGTAGCTCCCATCTGAGTGGCCCCATGGTTCCTGACCCCTTACCCAAGCCGTGTGTTCCTCCCCAGAGCTGGCACAGCAGTCAGAGCTGGCTGCCAGCCTGGCAAAGCCCTGTGCTCTGCTTCGGCTGAGCTCTCCGCAGACAAGGACTCTGTGGCTCTCCTTGCTGTGTGCCTTGCTCACCTCTCGTGTCTGGAGAAGCAGGCCTGCCTCCAGAGTGCAGCTGGGGTTTTAGGGACAGAGCAGAGCAGGAAAGAGAAGATGAGGATTGCAGGTTCCCTCCTGCCCCATGGCTCACTGCAGCACGTTAGCTCTGTGACATGCAGCAGCTCCTTCTGTTCAGATTTTGGCTGTATTCATTTCTGGGTGAGTACAGATAAAGACCTCCAATACAGATGTTCTGTCTTTAGAGGTTCTGGGACTTCTTTCATAGAAAATGAGGAGCATGCTATTGAAACACAAGTCCTCTGTCCAAGTTCTGAATTTGGCAGCCAAATTCTGCAGCGTTTTTTCCAATTAAGTCCCCACTGAAATAAATTTTTATTCAGTCAAGGGGTGGAGAAATAGTTCACTCTGTTTCATAGCAGCAGAAGTCCTTAATCCTGGCTTCTCAGCTGATATTAATGCCAGTCTTTCAGTTGCATTCACTAACACTTTGACTTTAATTCCTCTGAGGAATCTGTCTCTTAGGTGCCTGAAGTAAAAGCCTGATCCCTGTGTCAGGTGGGCTTCTGCTGTTTTGTAAGTTTGATGAGAAAAGCAGTTCTTTATGGGGAGACAAACCAAAGCTGCCTTCTTCCAGGTGTAGATGAATAGGATGGGTAGAGAAAAGTGGCTTTTTAATGCAGAGGCGTGTGTTAGCTTAAACAAACAAACAAGAAAAAGAACAACTAAATCTGGGCATGAATTATAGCCTGCTTCAGATTTCAGTGTGTCACATTTTGAATTGAGCTGAAGTACCTATGGCTTTTTTTAAATTGCATTTGAACAAAAGTAAATACAAAGAGAAAGAAACCAGGACAGCAAAAGCCTGCAGGAAATTCCTCTACTGTAAACAAAGTCACCTTATGATTGATGTGAATGTACAGCCCCTTGTAAACATGTCTGTTTACTTGCAGGAAACCAGAAAGAACCCACATTGGGTGCTGCTGATTTTATCTAGCTTTGCTTAAATGCTTTTGGCTGCCAGTAGTCACTCTAGAGGGAGCACAGGAGTGATGGCTGCTCCCTGGAAAACTTGAGTCTACTGTACTTTTAAAATCTGTGCCACATGCTGCAGATGGGCAGAGCTTCACAGGGCAGATTGAGAACAGCTTTTGGTGGCTGTCCTGAACCTCAGCAGTGAAAGCTGATTAACAGTGGATGTGAAGCACTGTTCCTTTGCAAAGGAGCTCTGATTTTCAGTGCACCTAATGAGGGAATTTTATACCTCTAAAAAGGCAGTAATAACCCTGATCCTACACCCTTAGGTTGCTGAAGGCTCACACTGGAAGTTGATTGTTCTAACAAAGATTGTTGGTGCTGCTGAGGTTGATGAGTTTGTGTTGATGGAAAAGGCTGTAATTGTTTGTGCGATGTGTTGTTTTAATGTAAGGTTTGGTCATATCTGAGAGTGAAATCCTGGCCCTGACGAAGTCCGTGGGAAGCTGGTCATAACCTTCAGGGGGCTGCAAGTCATGGCAATCAAATCTGGATTTTTTTCTAGTGGATACAGCAGAGAAATGATGGGGGTTATCATGTCTCCTGCTGAAGGCGTGAGCTGTGGCTACTACTGAGCAGCCCTGCATTCCAGAGACAAAGCTAATGGTCAAGGCCTATGTCCATGCAGAAGGAAGTTTTCAATTCTGTTCTCTGTTCATTTCCCAACAATTTCTAACATTATAAGAGTTTTTTTGACCAAGTACAAGTACTGAGTTGATGTCTTCAGTGTTCTATCCCAGGGACTTCTAAATCGCTGTTTGCCAGTGGTAACACCTTACCCAGACATGTCAGAGGGTTTATGGAGTTCGGGTTCCTCCACATGGGCATTACTTTCTAGTTATTGAAGTGTAATTCAGTCTGGCATTTCCATACCATGACAGGCAGTTAGCTGAGATCTTGCTATACCTCGTCGCCCTCAGCTTCAGATTTGACAACTTGGAATGATTTGGGAATCGATTGCAAATGTCATTTTCCTAATCACCCCTTTCCCACGTTGTTATGGACGAGCTGCACAGGATGGATGCCAGGACAGGTCTTTGGAACAGCATTTTAGCAGCCCTGTCCTGCTGTGAAAAATTACTTTCTTTTCTTTTAACCAGTTACTAATCTGCAAGAGGTTGTTCCTTCTCACACCATGACATCATTATGAATCTTTGGTGAGGGAACTTCTTAAGAGTTTTTCTTTAAAAACCCCCATATTTAATGATCTATCAGCTAGATCATTCTTACCCATTCTTACCCATACACACAGTGAATCCTTCAGAGAGCTCTAAAGAATCAGTGGTACCATTATCACATATTTATAATTAAGTCTGTTCCTTAGCATAGTTTCTGCTAATTCCTCAGAACAAAAGCAAAGTCTACATACTCAGGTTCCAGGATCACCCCTAATTGTGTGCCAGGACATTTATGATGCTCAAAAATGTAGTCTTACATCTTGATTAAATATGACATTTACTCATCCTTTGTGAAGACAGGCAGTCTCCCCCTATGAATATGTTTTCTATTTTTGCACTTTTTGGAAGTCTCTGAGCATGTTATAATCAGGGTTGCCATCCTGGTGGGACAGTTGAGACAACAGTCCTAATGGTTCCTGTGTAGAAGTAGTAACTTTATGGACTGAGATTGGAGAAGAACAATGTTGGCTTCAAAGTTACAGCTTCGTAAGAAAAGTCCAAAGCCTGAACATTGGCTCTGACACCTCTGCCTGGCACAGGAGTCACAACAGCCACCTCTGGCTCCTTTAGGGTAATGCCAGGTGTGACATCTTTGCACTGCTGAGGTCAGCCATGCCAGTAAGAGTAATGAGCTGAAAGTAAAAGGGGAATTTGGGCTAAATATGGGGAAAATTAGGTATGTCACAGTTAATATAGACAGACAGCCAGAATAGCTGAATAAATACTTGTCCGGAGGCTGGTAGAGCTTTCCCTGCCTGCAAGGGAACTGAAGTCAAGATGTGTAGGTGCAGGGTAGGTGTAGTTTGTGTGTGAGGCAGAGCCAGGCCCCCGAGCAGCAGCACTCCGGTCCCGTGGCAGTGCTGCTCTGGAGGCAGGATGCTCACCTGCCTGGAATTGTGCTGTTTGCTGACCACAGGCGCTGCTGATCAGCCTGTCACATCTTCAGTCGTGTGCTCCTTTGGTTTGTTACGGCAGAGGGGACAGAGCAGGGGAGAATTTATGCCAGACTGAGAACAAACACTGCCTGATGTGGGTGGTTTTATACCTTGGAGGCCAATCCCTCAACTTTCTGACTTGTTTGCCCCCTTCTTTGTTTCTGATGGGAAAAGAACCTCCGAGGAAGTAAATCATGATGCAAGTCTCTCCAGCCCATGTACAAGAGAGAAACTGGAGCAAAAGGGGCTGGCCACATGCAAGCAAAGAGAGATGGCAGAATGAATTTCTTCCTAATAAATTTGACACAGAGGCTGGGAGCATGTTTATAAAACTCTAACTGAGAGTAGAGGAGGGTTTGTATCTTTGTTTTTTTAAAGTGCAAAATCAGGGCTGGTTTATTGGGCCCATGAGATTGGACAGTGTGTAGAAGGCCACCCATCTGGAAACCAGCTGATTGCTGCTGAAATTTTCTTCCCAGGCTCCATCCCTCCTCTGACAGGGTGCTGGGGTTTTATGAGAGGCTGACAGCAAGCCTTTTACGGACCGTAACTCCTTGTCTCAACAAAAATTGCTATAAATTAGCTGGAGAAAGGACCTGAGGGGATTGTCCCAATCTGGCTCAGGGTCCCAAGTACAAAGTCAGCAATTTTAACAGAATAATCTGAGTTTTCAAATCCATTGTGTCTGGAAACGACCTTTATGGGAAATGGGTGAATGGAAGAAGACAGGGAGCAAAAGGAGGTTATTTCTAGATGGTGGAAGTGTAGATCATGTAAGTCTGTTGTCCAAAGACTTTTCAGGTTTTATAAAGAAAATCAGCTAGTCTTTGGTTCCCCAGGAATTCTTATTTCCTTCGAGCTGAAGGCAGCTTCTGTATAGAACTGACACTTGTGCTCTGAGCCTGGGTTTCCAAAATTTTATAAGCATTCAGAAAGCAAGATTACCTATGACCCTTGCTGTGGATCCCATTTTCACAATAGCCTAAAACTAGGGCCTCCTGGAACACTCCCTTCCCATTGGAAAGACATGGCAAAACCCCCCCTTTTTATCCAAATAATCAGTCTGATTATAGGCTTGTATCCCAGCGTGGTACCACGGTAAAAGAGATGTATAGGGTGGAAAGAGATGATCCTGAATGATACACTGAACACAGCTGAGCACTGTGTGGGATCCTGTCAGCTCTGCATGGAGTGTGGGATCAGCGGGTGATGCTACATTAGAGAGAGAAACTGAGAGAGCTTTTCAAAATAAGGAAGTTAAGTACAAGCTAAAACCTTAATAAGTACTAAAAAGCTTTGTTCAGGAAATGAAGTATTTTGGTACACCATAGACAAGTGGTTACCTTATTAAATCCCCAAGCAGTGTTTCCAGGTAAATAGACTGAATACTTCCTGACTACAGCTATTTATGCCTACATTTGTTTTGGAACTTCTGAAACTACCAATGAAATAGAAGGAAAAAGTGCCATTAAAAAGGATCAGAGAGCAATTTGCTTGGGTTGAACATGACAATTATCAGAGCAAACTTTTGCAGTGTACTTTCACTCTTTGTGGTAAACTGCTTGGCTGTCCTCTTGCACACGCCTCATGATCTTGATTTTTGCTTTCCAGAGTGACTGAGCCAAGCAGTTGTGGAAGAGGATGGAAACCCCTTGGAATTCTCATCTTGGAGAGAGGAGGACAGCTCTGAGAAATCAGAAACCGCTAATTGTAGGCAGAGAGAACTGCAAGGGGCAGCTCCAAGCTGAAGGACAGAAGGAGAGGAGCACTGGGCACCGTGCCGGGATGTTCTCGGCAGCTCCGGGCCGTGCCCTGTGGCAGGAGAGCGCTGCTCCGCGGAGTGCTGCCAGCAGCAGCACCCCTTCGGGCCTCTCGCTCCCAGAAGACGGCACCAGGTAGGCTGGAGAGGGCTCTGGGGGGCTCCTGTGCCTTGGCAGCTGCTGTGTGGAGCTGTGTGGGTCTGTGTGACACCAGTGTGGCTGTGCGGTGCCGGGTCCAGCGGATCTGCGGTGCCTGGCACTGGGCTGTGCTGGTGCTGGCCTCTGCTGTGGTGTGGCTCAGTGGGAACCAGGATGTGGTGTGGTTTAAAGATGCTGCTTTCCCTGGTCATAGCTATGTCTGTTCTGCTTTTAGCCAGGAAGTGTTTCACTTGTGGATCAAGATATTGCTTTAACTGCAATAATTAATTATTCCAACACTTAGAATCGGGTTTGGCTTACGTAGGAATGTTGACAGAGATCCATGCCCCAGCTAGAGCATAAACCAGCAGAGCAGCACCTCCAGTTGGTGCCATGCTCATGAGACCTTTGGGTGTGAGGGGAGTGTGTGCCTTGTGTGTGTTACACAGAGCTGTGTGACTGCATTCCCTGCCCAAGGAGCAGCTGTGGAAAGGCACGGAGAGCACCTCAGTGCAGAGGTGTGGATATGCAGAAACTGAAGCAATTTGAATTTGGAATAAATTTCTGAAGCTATTTGCAGGAACACTTGGAGGCTCTCGAAAATGTAAGAGAAAATACACACTTACAGTGTGTGAAATGTCTTGGCAGAAAGCTTAGCACAAAACAAACCAAAACTTTCACCAGCTTCCACCAGCTGGAGCTGTTACTGTAGCTGCCAGCCTGTCTTGGTTCAAAATTGCCTACTGGTTGATCTGTAGCACTGTTGGGGTTGAAAGACACAGTCAAAGGGAGTTCTTTAAGTTCTCAAAATGTATTATGTGTGAAAACATGCAAATATACACTTAATTTAAAACAAAACTGTCGAGAATCAGGGGTTTTTGCTGTTTGCAGACATGCCAAGAAGTCTGCTCTCTCCTGCAACAGCTAATTCTATAACTTAGTCTGACTGGGGCTGTTCCAGCTCCTATTAAACACAGTGGAAAACTGCTGGTGGAAGGTGGATTGGGCTCATCTGGTGCCCTGTTGAAATTCGTGGTGATACACCAACGGACCAGAGATAAGAGCCTCAGACTGCAAATTGGTTGGGGCAGGGACTCTGTGTTTGTGTGCATTGTATAGTGTTGAACACATTTGTCGACACTTCAGAAATAATGAATAATGCCAGTGTGAGGAGGAAATCTTTCCACTCAACCCTAGGTGTTTCTGCTGCTAAGTGTTGAAAGAGAAACACAGAGCCCTGAACTCTGAAGACTTGGCAGGTGAGAAGAAGGAAAAATCTTTTCATTTTCCGTTTAAATTTAAGCTTAATCTGCATTTGTTGGGTCTGGTAGAAATATTTGAGCTTTTAATTTAATGTTGTTGATTTTGGGAAAACTTCTTGGGATGCATGGCATGAAAACACCTTAGATATGAGGCGAGGTTTTGATTTAGTTTCTCCTTTCATCTGTTTTCCATTACAAACCAGACTAATTGCAGTAAGATTCTCTGTGGCAAAAAATACCAGAGGAAGTGTGAATTTGGAAGCTTTCTCACTTTACGGTAACTATAAAAACAGTCAGCAAACAGGTTTTAAAATGATTTAGTATGGGAGGGAGCAAAGTCTGGTTGTCTTCATAGTATCAGGATGTCACTGGCACTATCAAGTTCTCAAAGCTCTCAGTGCAGCCTGTTTGTATCTGTAGCAAAGCTTCCCTGCACACAAGTCGTATTTATTGCCGTTTTAGAGGCTGGTATGTTGGAGCAAAGCTGTGCCCCTGGTGTTTGAGTGCCCGCGGTAACTGTCCCGTGTGGCTGGGGCTGGCTGACAGTGGGTGCCCTGACAGAACGCGGCTCGTTTGGAACACACCGAGGGGCCGGGCTGTAAGCAGTGCTCCTGGGGCAGGACTCACGGGACCCTTGGCGTGGTTTTTCCTCTGGTGCTATAAATCTGGTCATCGAATGATCCTAATTTTAAAACAGTGCCTCTAACAGTGTTCTGAGAACAGCATGAAGCAGTGAAAGGCAAGGATATCTCCACTGCCAAAGACAGTGTGTCAGGACTTTATTGCCTTGGGTACACTTTTCTTTGGGTACAGACTTGTCACAACTTTTATTGTATTTCAGACAGTGTCTTAGGGGGCAGTCCCAGGGTTATAAATTGCCATAATATGAAACTGGCATTAAATGTCTGCCCCACAAAAAATAACATTGGGTTGTATTTGTGCTTTATTTTGCTATTTAGGTTTTTTTGGTTAGAGAAATATTTGAATTCACTTTTGCATTGAGAAAGATAAACTAAAACCCAAAAAACCTCTTAAGAACACCATATGTTGTTGTGATTTATCCTACAGTAGGTTTGTAGGGAAAGTCTTATACCACTGAGACAAGTTATCGTTATGCATTGATTTGGTGGTGTGTGAGCATAAGAAACTCTGGCTTGAAATGTGTCACATAGTGTCACATGGTGGGTGAGCTGGGCTGTGCTCCTGCTCCTGCTCCTTCCTTCAGGCTCAGCAGAAGGTAAAAGCCCTGGTGACTGTGACCTCTGAGACACAGCTGTGGGACAGCTCAGCTTTGCTGTAGAAAGCTCAGGTCCACCTAGCTTAGCTTTCTGTTTTGCAAGATCCAGCTGCATCGTTTCTTAACAACGCCCAGGACCTTCCACATGAAAAGAACAGAGCAATAAATGTATTAAGAGCAATAAAACAACAGAGCTCCCTTATCTCCATGAGAAATATGGATTCTTTGCATGTTTTAATGCAAAGAAGTCTCTTTTTGGGAACTGCCCTGTGGACATGGGCTCCTGTGCACTTTGTGCTTATCAGCTCGTGATACACTATTGTTCTGTCCGTGTTGACATCACTCGTGTAGCTGTTGAGAGAAGCAGGAAGGAAGCTGAAATGCCAAGTGACTTTCAAAGTCGTTATCATCGTGTGGAAGAGGGACAGTTGTCACATGAACAGTGACAGAATTGACAGGGCTGGATCTGATGGTTTGGTACTTCTGAAGCACCAAGTAAACAGCAAACAAGCAGTTAAACAGAGATGAGGAGAAAAGAGCTGTCACATCTGCTGTGTTCAGGTTGACTTGGGAACCCAGGCTCCCAATGCATGCTGCTAATTCTTAAAAAAATTCTTTCTTGCATTGCGTGTATGCAAACATGCTGCTCCTTCTGCAGTCTCTGTGTTTGTGTGGCTGGTTGGGCTTAATATTTACATGTTAAAAAAAACCCCACTGATCCTCATGTAGTGGTAAGTTGGGTCTGAAATGTGCCACAAAAAAATCTCTCCAGGTGATGTATCCAGTTGTCATTAGGAGGAGATTCTGCATCCTTGGCCCTGCTTCTTGTATGGCTGGGACTTAAGCTCTGCCAGAAAAAAGGTCATCTCTTTTGGAGGTATTTCCTCTGTCCTGAAGGATGGAGCCTCTCCTGCTCATGCAATAGAGAACAGTGCTAATCAGGCAGTGAGCTGCATCAGCTGGTTGAGTAAGTCCTTCCTGTAGTGAAGCTGTGATGCTGCTGTACTGGAATGTGTGGAAGGAGCCAAGAAATAGTTATGGGAGAGTAAAATTGCAGTGTTTGTTCTGGAGACAGGCAGAAGGAAAAAACACATACAAAGCAATCTCTGTATACGTGTATATGACAAAGCAAAATACTTTTCAGGCACATGACACATTTGATTACATTAAAAACCCTTTTGTTCTCTTTTCTTCCCTTGCTTTTTATGTTGGGTGGTGTTCCTGCTCTTGGGATGAAGGATGTGGATGGGATGTTGGATCTTCAAGCCTTCTCCGGACCTGAGTAGGCTGATCAGCTGCTTTTTCATTTGCTTCTAGGACAGCAAAATTCTAAAAAAATTACTGGTTTTTTTTCTGTATGAGTTATAGGATTATCTTTGAGACAGGGATCTCCTGTGACCTGACTGAGCCAGGCACACTGAGAAGGTGGTGAAGACCAGAACTATGTAGGAGGTAAAAACTGGGGAAGGAAAATGATATTGCCACCTTTGCATTTTTTTGCTCTCCAGGGTCCTCTTGCCTTGATTGTAAGAGATAAGTTGTGCATTTCATTTGCAGATCTTCATCCTCTCCTCTTCAGTGCCCGTCCAGATCAGGGAAGTACCAGGTCCCATCCCAGTGCTCTTTGGGCCTCCCTGAGAGCTGCATGTTCCTGGTTTTGAAATGCCCTGCTGATTGCAGGACCGGCAGAGAGGAGCTTTGTTCCGTGACGCTCTCCCCGTGCGTGCCCTCCTCTGTGCCCTCCCTGTGCCCTCCTCTGGGGCTCCAAAGGTCCCACAGAGGATGTGGCACATCTGCGTTTTTCCCCCCTCCTGGGCAGAACTGTAGTGAGATGGTGGCGTTTTGTGGTTACATTATTGCTTCCTCCCGTAATTTCCCGTGCTGTGGCACACAGGGTGTTTACTGGCATCCTTGCGTCACCTCCACCATGACTAATTTGCCGAGACTGCACAGACTGCTGGTATCCTCTGGTGAGCACTGGTTATAGCCTCAGTGCGGGCTCCTGAAATACAGCCCTCGCTTCAACACGGAGCCAGTGTGTGGGACCAGGCATGCCAGTGCCCTTCAGACATCTCCAGAGTGGGCTGGAGCACAGGACTGCCCTGTGAACGAGGGGCTGGGATTTGCGCTGGCAGTCCAGGGGCGCAGTCTGGCCCCCTGCCCCCGGGCTCTGCTCGTACAGCCCGTGGTGCCAACGAGCACGTGCAAGGGCCGCTCTGTCTGCAGCGTTCTCCGAGCAGCCGAGAGCACATCACCCCTCAGCAGCCCAGCCGGGGTCCTTCCTCTGCTGCTGGCAGATTGATAAGGAGGGACTTTCTTCCTCCACAGCTAAGTGCTGCTCTGATTTACTGCAGCTCTTCCTTGAGCGCTTCCGGAGGTCAGAGGGCTGCAGCCATTAGCCCGTGATGGCAGACCCGGGGTCATGTGTAACCAATGCCGGGGCCCTGGGCGCCACGCAGCGCGGCGGGGAGTAAATAAACCTGTCCCCTGGCTTGCTCTGTAACACCTCTCACTGATGTGACACAGAGGGGAGGATGGAAGAATAATGGATGCTTCTCATCAGAAGAAATATAGCACCCAGTGGCTCGCGGAGCAAGCGTGTTTATCTGTTATTGTTGCGGACGCACGGGGCCTCAGAGCTGCAGTGCTCAGCCCAGGCAGCCTTCCCTCAGCCCACCTTACCCCAGCTTTGTTATTTACCTTTTGGAATGGAAAGTTAGAACTTTTCTGATGAAATTAGTACATTTTAGTTCAAAGAGCACTATAAAAATCCTGTACTGTGGTAACACTAATCTGCATCCATAGACCCAGTACAAATTAATCCAAGCTAGGTTGACTGTGCTGAAATTGCTGATGGTCCTTGCTCCAGTAACACGTGAAAACTGCCCAGAAGCAATGGCTGCTGATAGAAGGAATTAAAATTGTGGGTGTCCTGCAGGCAGAAATCCTTTTGGAAGTAACTAAAGGACTGAGTGCCATATGCAGGGAAGCAGACCCAGACAGCATGTCCTGCTGTATGTGCAAATGAAGGGGCTAATCCTAAAGGCAACAAACTTTTCTGCATTTCAGTGCAGTAAATCCCACTAAAATCCATGTCAGGGCTCTCGGAGGCTGGCTCTGAGGCTTGGCAGCTGCGCTCCGCTGCCCTGCGTGGCTGAGCAGCTGTGGGCTGGGCTGTGTGTGTGAGCAGGGCCCGAGCACCAGCCAGTGCTGTGCTGCAGCCCCGAGCACAGCCATGCCCAGGACACAGGAGCCAAGAGGTGATGGAGGTGCCTCTAAAAGGTACTGGTTAGGGCTGGAGTGCTGACAGCCTGTGCTCGCTGGGGCAGCTGCCTCTCCCTGTGGATTACCTGATGAACCCTCTGCTGTGACCCACCCTGTCCCTGCAGCCGTCTCTTGAGCTGAGCTGTGCTCACAGAGCCTGCAGCAGTCGTGTGCATGGTGGGAAAACCACCAGTGCAGTGTCACCGTGCTGGGCTGAACCGTTATTCCTGGGGGCATCTGGGAAGCAGTTCCCAGCAGGACTAGGGAAGTGTCAATGCTATCTAGAAGGTGTGGGAAATCCCATCTTTAATAGTGTAGTCAGTATTGGTTGACCCACACCCAGAAGAGGTATATTCCAACTGGAGAAGGTACAGAGAAGACCTCCTAAAATGATCAGGAAAATGTACTATTTGTAGATTTTGTATACAAAATTTGGCTTATTTTGTCTAGCAGAATAAAAAAGTGTGACTGTGCCCTGACGGTACAGTGGGAGTAAATTCAAGGGAAGCAGGGGATGTATTCACACTGAAAGATAATGCTTTGTATTTAGTGAAAGCCTTCTTAAGGACATATAAGCAAGTGGGAGAAAGACCTTTGGATAGGGGTTTTTTTCACCTTCTTGGGCACTTTGTAAAAATCTGACACATCCACAGGTTCTGCCCAATTATACACCCCCCCACACCTATTCTGTAGAAAATTTACAAAATTAAGTTAGGCAGGGTGCCTTCCCCTGGGTGCAGAGCCTGTGTTGTGTGTAGTTGGGACAGTGGTCCAAAAATCCCCTGAAAATGTTCTGAGCTCAACTGGGCAGGATTTTTCCATCTGAAAATAGGAGCTCCAAAGATGGGAAACAGTCTTTTTGAAACTCGTTTGAAAACAGTGGCCATGCTTAGCACCTCCAATAATGCAACAGCCCCACAACAGAACCTGTCATCAAGAGGTACTCAGTCTCGCTGAGTCTACTCCACTTCATTACTGGATATGAGGGTTGTTTGTACTGCTTTGAATGCTCCACGCAGTACAAGTCCCGAGGACAAGGGCAGGCTCTGTGGCCTGCGCAGCGTTTGTTTGCCTGGTTTTGTCCCTATCAGCAACGGAAGCAATTCCCGTGGCCGGGCATCCTGCGGCTGTGCCGCAAGCACCCTGCACTGCTCGCACCTGAGACCGCAGTGGCAGCACGGAGGTGATGACAATAGGCCTCCAAGGTAAACAAAACAACTGAACAAAAAGTGCTGAAAGCCAGCAGCAGGTGAACTGCTAAGAACAAACCCACATGCCCATCCACCTTCGAGGCAGGCTGGGCTGTGGCTGGGCAAAGCTTATCATTTGGGTTAACACACGGTCCTTTTTCTTTTTTTGGCCTCCCTTCCCAACTTTCAACAGTTGTTTGATTACTTGTGTGATACAACTACAGAAAAGAAATTATTAGCTGCCCCCCTTCCGCTTTCACAACAAAACAGAGAGGAAGCAGCTCCACTGCTTTGTACAGCAGCCAGCTGCTGTTGGGTGGCTGGTCTCTGCTCTCTTCAGGAAGGTAAATATTGGGCTAGAGATGATTACAGGTGTGTTCAGAGGAGCACCACACGGTCCACAGCCCCCACGCCCTCCTGGGAACCCCGTGCTCCAGAATGCATTTGCATGTCTCCCACTGAACCAGCTCCTGTTGCTGTGTCTCCCGCAGTAATTGGCTTGAGCCTAGAGTAAACACTGGGCTCTGTGGGTTGTCAGTGCTCACAGGGAGGTGCTCTTTGCAGGGCTTGAAGTGGTGTTTACCTTTTGCTCCAGCCTGGGTCAAGACAGCTGTGTTAGGAAGCGAGCAGACAGTGCAGCTGAGATGGCCTGTGCTCCAGAGACCACTGGTGTCACCAGGACTGTGTGCACTCCAGCAGTCCCTGCAGCATACTCCTCTCCTGCCACGTGCTGCCAATTGCTTGCTCTGCTTCAGTCGTATTTTCAAGGAAGATTAATAGAATGATAGAAACTCTGGAAGTCCTCCCTGTGGTGGTACACTTCCTAAAGCACCTCTGTGTCTGTACTTGCTCTTCCCAGGTTTCATTGCTGTGGAAAGACAACCCCTCTCGCTCCACGGTGAAGAGTTGTACAGAGCCTGGCTAGCAAGTGTTCACATTATGGTGTCAGCCCTGCATCATTTGTGCTAGGCTGCAGCAGACAGACCCTGCACAGAGGGCTGGCAGGGTAAACAGGCAGGCCAGATGAAGTAGGGAGCAGAGGCCCAGAGAGGTGTAGTACCAGGGTCAAGGTGCTGCAGCAGGTCAGAGCTGGGCTGGTCCCGCGGGCCCCGCAGATGCACTGCCCAGAGCGGCCACCAGCCTCACACCCTCCCTTCTGCAGCTAGTACAGGCACCCTCTGGGAAACATGGGGCTGTTTTAACAGCTGCAAGCTTTGTGTGGGATGGACTCAGCTTGTGTGATGCTTTCTGACAGCTTCGTAGTAGGAAAATTGGAGCAACACAATGGAAACTTGGGATTTTTGGAACAGCTTAGCATGGTGTTAAATCGGCTTTCTACTTGAGCAGCACTGTTCATGTAGCGCAGAGTTTCACGAACAGGAATAAGCAAGGCTACTTCATTGCAATTCTCGTAGCTGCAGGGAGAGGAGAGTAACTCTGGGATACACACATTTTTAGGGCTTCTCTCAATCCAAGTGGAGCTCGGGGCTGGCAAGGCAGGGAAACCTTTTTATATTTTGTCCCTGCCAGATACCTGGGTGGTATTGCCCAATGGTGAAGGGAATAGAAGGGGACCCATTTATCATGTCTTATATTTTCTCTTTTTATTTATTTTCCTTTTAAAAACACATTAAAAAAATTAATTCAGTGCTGGGGAAAGGTGACAGATTAACAACCCCAGAGATTTCAGCCCTCTGTTTATCCTCTGAACAGAGAGCTGTAGGCATTCCCAGTGCTGCTCCAGCACTGTGCCCCAGCCCTGACCTCAGGGAGCAGCTTCCCCATCACTCCAGCTCCTCCGATCCACTGGAGCTGCTGCATGGATGGAGGAAGGGGTGCTGCTGGCAGTGTGAGGCTGTGCCAGGCACTCCTGCAAGCAAGGAAGTGGATGATGATCCACACCTAGACTGCTCAGCAACAAGCTGTGTTTGTGCAGGGCAGCTCTGTGGCTGCACAGGGATATTGCTCCTGATCCTCCAGGCCAGGCAACACACTTTGAGGTCTCAGGCTGCTTCACTCTCCAATCTTTAGTCTTCTCCCTTCAAGGAGGGGAAGAGATGGTCTCTCCTGTGAGAGCATAATAAAAAAGGCCTTTGGGATGCCCAGGTATCTGTGGATGATGCAGAGTACATGATATTTTCCTACCAGCAGGTAGAGTAAGAAAATCATGTAGCCGAAGGGTCTGGGCATTTGCAGCTCCTGCCAGCTTCTGCAGAATTTTCAGATGTGCTATAATCATATGGTTTTATTTAGGGAATGAACATGCTCTTGAATCCTAGCACTAGGTCGCCAACTTTGAAAAGGTAAAATTCATCCCCCATCCCTCCAGCCTTTCACACTGTCGTACTTGGTTAGATTTTGTTTGATAATTCTCACTACGGGTCGTTTCAGTTTCCCACCATAAAGGCCGTGTGTAGTTACCTTTTCATCAGCTCTGGTGTTTGGAGTAACCCTTTGCAAACTAGGTATTTCCCTCTGCCATAAAGCTGGAGTGTTTGGGAGAAGGGAGGAGAGCCTCCCTGGCAAAGCAGTCCCCATGGGCCCGGGTGGCACTGTGGGGGGTAAGGCTCCCCAGCACACCCTCCTCGCCATGAGGAGTGCCGCCACTGCCCCCTCCCCTCTCTCGAAAAGTGACATTCCAAGACGTGCATGTGGTGTTTGAACTACGCTGTCTCCCGGAGCCAAGGGACAGGGGCTGGGACAACTCTGTGGGAGGCCCTGGTGTTGAATCCATTTGGCTGGTGTGCCCAAGGGGCCTTCCATCATCACCTGCCTCTGTCGGGGCAAAGGCGTCCGCTGCACCAGGTGGTACTTAGGAATTGTATCCAGTATGAGTTACTCTGGGAAGAAACCCCTCCCTTGCTTTTCTGCCGGTGGTATCAGACAACTGACCCCATTCCCCCTTTTTGCTGAAGGGGCAGAAATTTGATAATGGCCCTAATTACGTCTGAACATTAAACGAATGCTCTGGATCATCACTGCTGTATCCACTTGTCCATAATTACCAGCACTGGACATGGTGGCTTCAAAGGCCACCCAGTTATCATTTATGTTTACTATAAACACAGCAGCTGTTTTGGGTTACGAGGGTGGTCATTTCGCTGGAATTTGATGAGCCAGACCCTGAAATCCTCACCTGACAGCAGCTCTCTCCCTCCTTCAGGAAGCAAATTGAGTAGAAGAGTGCTCTGTGCCACCTAGAGAGGGAGGGAGGATGGATGGGCTGTGCCTCGTACATCTCTGGGGTTTGCAGTTTCCCCAAGCTCCCTCAGTGACCTGGTCTGTGCTTGTGGAGCTCTTCCATGTTTGCTAATTTGGCTAGCCACCAAATACTCAAAAAAACACAAGGTTTGGGATTTGGTCAAACTAACTAAAGTGTTAAAAACTTCTGCTTGTTTGATTCACTTTGCAAAACAGGTGAAAATCCATCTTGCAATCATGCAAACTGGTGTCTTATGATGAGTGAGCTCATAAACGTCGTGCTGCTGTGTGCACAGGGGAGCTCTGGATTTCAGAGTGTGGCTGGTGTTGCTTTGCGCTGTGCTTCCCTAAGAAGGCACATGCGCCATAGCTTCCCTGTACCACTAGGAATGAGACTGTCCTGTCTTAATACACAAGGCATTCAAAAAATGTTCTGTGCATTGTTTGCGTGGTGTGAAGTAAAAGACAAATCGCACTGCAAGGTGAGGAAGAGCAGAAATCTCAGACAAACATAAAGCTTTGGAGATTTTGACACTTTGGAGATTTTTGAGCTTTGGTGATTTTCAGGACAGGTTGATGTTGCCTATGGCTTTGGTGTAATCTACAAAATTACAAGTTGTTAACTCATGATGGCAGCAGCAGAGTGGAATTTATGAACTGCCTCTCACTGCCTTTTGTGTTGCTCATAATTTGGCTAAAAAAGATGGGACTTTCCAGGTTTTTCTCTTAGTTGAAAATCTTTCATCTGGCGCAGTTTAAGAAATGCCATCAGAGTGGGGTTTTAAACTAGTTTGTTGCTGGTGTGCAGTCCTTTCCGATTTGTGTCCTTACTGATCTTTTACCAGAGGAAACTGAAGTTCAGTGATTACAGCATGGACTGTAAACACTGATGGACTGAAAGGGAATGAAAGGACGGCAGCATATTTTGTAGCTGTGATAGCACCACTTTATGAGAACTGAATTCTAACCTGGGAAAGTTTCACCCCACTGCTGCAGAATAAAGCTGTGCCCGTGCACCAACTTGGAGGCCAAACACAGACTCCTCCTTCATGAGGAGAGGCACAAAGGAGCCACTGCTGTGCAAGGCTTTTGCTTACTGTGAGTGGAAACAGCATGTCCAGCCTCAGCCATGGCCTTCTGGGAAGCCCCTGGGAGCAGTTCACGGAAAGGCAAACTGCAGCAGGGAAGGGGGATGGAGATGTGCAGCAGGTTGGCATCCGCAGCCTGACTGCAGGTAATGTGCTCTGACTCACTTATTCGTCACTGAGAAAAAAGATGCTGCATCTTATCTCTAAAGGAAAGAGCAAATTGGCTAGTGTTTGCACCAGATAACACATATCAGGGTGATGTATTTATAAGGGGAGGAAAGAACAACATAGTCAGTGCCTGTTTATTTATTGTTTCATGAATTACAGAGGCTAAACAGACTAAACACACCTTCACTCCAGAAAGAAAAGCAGTGCCAGCACATGGAACTGAGAAGTTAGGCCTTGGATGAGGTGCAGACTGTTCAGTGTTCTCCTCCCAGTCAATAACTGAGGTACATCATAGCCATGTTCCCGGAAAAGCCCTGGAGACAGAGCTACAAAGGCAGCCCTGGATAGCAAGCCGTTCTCTAAGACTTGCTAATAGCTACATCAGCTGATGTTGTCATGCTGTGGCACGTGTGTGTGTTCTGTAATGTGTGGCATGGAGATTATCAGCAGTTTGTGGTTGTCAATGTTTGCAAGAGAATGTTTCATGTAAATTGAGAGATGTGTTACACACCCGAATGCTGCCTCACGTCTCCTGCACCCTGCACAGCTCTGGCTCTGCACTAGAGCCAGTGACAGGGAATGTTCTCCAGGTGAGGATTTCAGTGACATCCCAGAGGACTGGAGAGGGATAAATGACACACCGCTGTCCTGCACAGATGCGAATTCAGGGAGAAAAAGGAGCAGGGAATTGAAAGGATTGATTTGTAAGATAAAATGTTAAAAAGGCAAAAGAAAAAAGTGTTTAGCAATGCTGTACTGAGAACTTGACTTCAATAGGACGTAAACATCAGAGGAGAAGAGGTGGCATGGCACAATACAGGAATACATGGGGGCAACTCTCCAGGAGGAAATTTTAGCCTGCGTAGCAGGACACGTTCAGTAAAACAAGGTACATGAGCATGGAAATGGGGAAAGCAAAAACTAGCTTAGTGATGTGCTAGAAAATGTATCAGAGGCACATGCTGCCTTGGCAGCAGGAGAGAATGGGTTATTTGGTTCTCAGCCTTGGCAGCAGCCAGGGGCCGGAGCAGACCCGAGAAAGGCCTTGCTCAGGGCCCAGCTCCTGGGAGCCGCCAGCCCAGGGCCAGTCCGGCTGCGCCCGGCCAGCTGCAGCAGGTGTCAGCAGAGACGTATCAGCACAGCTTGGCTGCGTTTCTCAGAGCAAGTGGCAGGATCTCTTTTATCACGCTGAGCCTTCTCCTGTCAGCAAAGCAGACGGATGAAATTTCCTTCTCTGGAGACCCCCTCTCCGTTGCTGTGTAGCCAAAGGATTTTCTAGGCTCTTTTACTGTCTTAATTCTCATCAGATTTGCATCATTACTCAGGCCTAGAAAAAAACCATAAAGCTGACTTTAAAATAAAAATCTCTCCACAAAGACCATACCAAGGACTTCTGACTTCGATGTGATTGAAAATATTTTGGGATGTTTTTCTTCTGAGCATTTGGAAAGTAGGGACTGAGCTGTTTTGTACTAACTTTTACAAATGCTAAACATCTGGCTCTGCTGACATTACTTCACGTATTCATTCTGAGTCATTTAGTCTCGAGTGTGTTTGAACTCAGAAAGAGCAAAGGTATTTTCTATATTTCAGTAAATATGCTTAAAATGCAGAATGGTGTCGTGGTTCCAGATTTGGAATGCTCCAGGCAAAACCTGGAAATAGAATTTCATTTCAGCCCTCTATAAAAAGCAGTCTACTTGGCAATTCTGAACCACTTTCAAATTTGATTTTTTGAGTGCTTTAACTTTGGGGCATTTTAGTCTGGATTGTCTTCATTTCCTACCCTTTGAGACTGGGTGAAAGATTGCTCAAGTGTAAAAATGCATTGAACATGAGATTGAAACACTCGCCCATAACCTTTGTTCTTCCTCTCAGGTGATTTGTAGTTTCAGAGTTTACATGACAACAAAAGTCCACCAAGGGGAGCAATAATGAATTCCAAACAAGATCTGGCAATTGGCTTTAGAGAGGGGATGAAGAGGACACAAGAGGTGCAGGGACGGTACTTCCCAGGTGCTGCTGGTTTCCTCGGGGGGGGTGTTCTGTGGTTCTTGGCATCAGGAAGAAGGGGGTGGGTTCGGTTTATGTTCTCCATGGGCACAGTTAAACACTGACAACAGGCAGGGACAGGCCCACGTCAGTCCAAAGGCAAAGCACCCCTGATCCCTGTGCTGGTCAGCTGGCAGGACCACTCTGTTTCAGGGCTGTAAAAGTAATTCTGAGGGCAGGAGGACTGAGCTGGTCCCTGCCATACTGTGTTTGGGGTGCTGATTTGCACAGTGCTGTTGCAGTCACTGCTAAAACGTGCACTAAAGCTCAGCAGCCACTTGGCAGGACATTAGGGCAGGATGAAGAGGATGAAGTGAGGAGCTCCCTCGCAGACTGGCCAGGCTGGCATCACGGAGGGGTGGGCACAGTGCCCGTGCAGCTGCACCTTCCTTGCTGCTGCCCCCAGCAGAGCTGCCTTGCTCCAGCACCGCCAGCGCAGGGGTTGTGTGGCCACTGCAGGGCAGGAACCCACAGCTACTGCGTCATGTCTGTGATGTGGCCGGGATGCAGCCATTCCATAGCCTTTGGCTCCATGGATCCTGCAAGAAGAGGGAGAGCTAGGAGGAAGGCTGGTAGCTCAAGTTGACAACTTCTACCAGGAGGCAGGAATTGGCTTGTATTTGTTTGATTTATTGTTTTCTCTTCCATAAATGTAAGTTAGGAAATTCTTGCATTTATTTAAAACAAACTTTCCCTACTGAGTGGGAAATTCAGAATAGCTGAATCTCTGTCCAGAGCTGTTATTCCAGGAGAAGGAATTGGTATGTGATATACAGAGGTGTTTATTAAACACTTCTGATGTCTATCAGGAAATTATCAACAGTCTTTATCTGTAAAAAAGAGATGTTGCACCATGGAGTTGTCAACCATCACATAAAGGAACAGTCCCACAGCCCAGCCACAAACACTTCTGCAACCAAATGCCAGTACAGTTCCTTGAAATGCCAGGGTTAATAACACATGGATTTCATTTAACTTTTTCTATTATAACTTTAAAAAAAAAACCCTCTTGGGTTACAGTAGAGACAATAAGGGTCTAGGGAAGAAAGCAGTTAAAAAGAATAAAAGAAAAGGTTTAACACAAACATAGGATTGGGCAATGTTTATGGGGCTGTAGGAGACCTGTCCAGCTGGAATCAGTGTCAGCAGTGGCAGTGACGGGTGCTGTCGCAGTGATGTCTCTATTCACACAGGATTAGACACTGTCTGGCTGCTGGCTGAAAAATCATTATTTTTAGTGCCGTGTCCTTCTCGTTGGTTTTCGTTCCCCTCCTGACACCGTGCAGTTGGGATACATTTTATCTTCCCCCCACCTCGTACCAGGTTTTGAAAAAATAGAATTCTCTCTTGTTGTTAAGCCATTTTCCATGGCCCTTTTTTCTTGTTTCCTACCAGAGGATGATGGATTTGGTCATTTCTCAGGACCTTCCCAGCTGTTCTGGACATGAAGACAAAAACAAGCTTGGAGAGATTCATTGATATTATGGAATATTAGCCTGGGAGTTTAAGGCTTTCTTTCAAAAAGAAATTTTTTCCCCAGTTTGACTCTTTCCTGGTGTGCACGACTAAAACACCTGTGATGTGGGATCAGTGCAAAGATGGAGGGATCTAACCCTCAGCTGCTGTAAACCAGCGTTGCCCACAGATGCTCAGTGCAAGCCACGCGTGTTCCCACCTGTGGCACACCCCCCGGCAGGGCTGTGTGTGCGGTCAGGGCACCAGCACAGCGTTCCCTCCTGGTTTTCCACAGAGCCAGCAATGAAGAAGGTGGCAGTCCCTTGTCTTTGAGCCAGGAGTCCGGGTGTGGCAGCACTTGGTGGCCGTTGTCTCTGCTGTGACCCCCCGCAGTATCCCAGCCGCACTGGTCCGTGGTTGGAGGGCATAGCTGTCGTTCCAGCAGGCTTGGCCAGGCCTGCTGAAAGCATGTCCTACAAATTGAGGGGAGCCAGCATTGACAGACAGATATTTAGCATGTAATTGCACTGCAAGTGAAGCCCAAAAGCTCTGGGAGGTAGGAGAGTGGAGGATTTGGATTGCATGAGATGTGGTTGGAGTGAGGTTTGGACTTTTTTTCCAAAAGTAACAGGTGTGGTGGTAAGGCACAAATACATCATCCCACAGCCTCCTCCAGCCTGCTCTGTCCCCCGATAAAGTCCTGTTTGAGGCAGTATCTGATACAGACCAAGCAAAACCATCCCTTGGGCTGTTGCACAGTTCCCACACCCTCATAATAAATCTGCTTCTCCAAGGAAGCTGAGCTATACGTCTCTGGCCTTGTTGAATCCCAAACGCCTCACATACCACAGCGTTCATATCATAAATGTAGAACCTAAATTTCACATGTATTTGGAAGTATAGAAATGGTTCATTTTAATTTCTGGGTTTTAACATTGGTCATTAAGGACCAATTCCATTTCTGCTGAAACTCCTGCTTCCAAGTGCAATCAGGTTGTTTGTGGCTTCGTGTTCCTGGGGCCAGTCTGCTCCCATCTGCCCTACTAGAGCTTCTAGGAGCCATGGATTCTGGGAAAGTCACTGTGTTTTACAGTCCAAAATTGATCAGTGACTTTTACAAAGACAGCTCATGCACCCAAGTCATGTTTATTTTAAAAACTCGGCACTGTGAGTGGCTGTCAGCCAGTGGCATAGCGGGGACACGGGTCCAGGTCTTCTGCTGGCCCAGGTACTTCTCTCACCTGCACCTGCCCTTCCCCTTCTGCAGGTGCTCTCAGGCTGAGCATCAGGGTCTGCAGACACGAGGAATTATCTCGGGCTATAGCAAAACTACCAAAGGAAAAGTCACAGATCGACTGCAGAAAAAGCATCTGAACTTGAACATGCCCAAATAATCCCTCAAACACCCTGGTCTGAGAGGGGGAAAGCTGTTATAACAAATTTGGTGGGCATGGTCATACGATGCAACTGAAAGGAGAAGGAATCACTGGCTCTGAAGTCTGTGTGGTAGGGCAGGTTGCCGATTGAACTGCTCTTGTCAGCTACTGGGGAAATAGCTGTAAATCAGTCACTGGTTCTGTGCTGGAGTCAGGATGAGTGGTGAGAAAACTTAACAGTTCTTTTGGGCTGCTTCTCTGCACGACATCTCTGCTTAAATGCTTAGGTGAACTGTACCCAACCAGCCCTCAGCTGGAGTTTGTTAAAGGAAAACTTACAAGAGGAAGCTTTTAAAAGAGGCTGCTGAGATCTGAGTTTATTTTGAGTGTTACTGGTGTTTAGAAGTTTAAAATCTGTGGGTTTGAACGTGGTCAGAAAGCAGCAAGAGAAGGGTGCAAAAGGGTTGAAATGCTTTATTTAACATTTACATTCTTGTTTAGTAAATCAACACTGTAAATGGACATTTATCAGAGCCCTCAGCTGGTGCTCAGGAGATCCAGGTTCTGTGCTCTCGAAGGTCTGCTACAGACCTTGCAGGGTGCTTTGCCACTCTTCTTTCCTCGGTCTTTTGCTGAAGTGTCCCTGACTTCAGGGACATGGCATTCACTAAGGCTTTGGAGACTTCAAGGACAATGACCAGACCGTGGAAATCCTAACTGAATGTACTGATTTGCACGAAGAGATTCCTTCCCTTAACTCCAACCAGCAGCTGAGCAGAGGCAGCATCCCCAAGTGGTCAGACCCCAGGACTGGGTCTGGAGGTATGTGTTAGGTGTTGTACACACATGTAAGAGGGGAATGTTCTGTCACTGTGCAGCCTGTGTGCATGATATAATATTGTAAGGAGCTGGCTGGAATGTAGCAACAAGCAGTGTGATTGATCATTGATGATAAGCTCTTGTCATGTTCACTTGATTTAGATTGCTTTAAGTGTATCATTTATGGATGTACCACTTACTGTCTCTGTGAGAGAGAGGAGATTCCACAACCAAGGGGTTTTGTAAAAAATGGTGTTGTTTAGTGTGTTCATTTTGCAGTGCCCAAACTGAGAAGGTTTAAAGGGATCTAAATTCCATGTGTACCATGTTGTCCAAAATAGGAGGACATGCTTGAGGATCTGGGTCCACAGATCTCTTCCTTGTTAAAGCATAGCTTTTCTAAAAATGGTGGAAGAACTGCAAGTGAAGTAAGAAGTGCAGGTACACATGTCCATATGGGCACGTCCCAGGGAACAGGGAAGGTGGAGGCAATGATGGGACACAGCTCGGTCCCAGCTTGTGCCAGGTGAGTTTGCAGCAGCTCCACTGACTGGGATGCCAGGGCTCAGTTTATTCCAGTTTTAATGAGGTCAGAGGGGCACTGGAGGATTCCTGTGGTCCTTTAAGATCAGCCAAAAGGAAAAGTGCCAAGCAAGTGTAATGTGGACATTACTAATGAGGGGCTATTGCTCTGCTGTTTGCAGCCACACCTCCTGAGTGCTTCCTCTTTGTACAGCCCAGGCCCAGGTTGCTGTCAGGGAACATGACAGAGGAATAAAGCTGCAAGTGGGATCATGTTTCCCTTCGCTCCTTGTGTGTGTGTGTGTGTGTGTCTTTGTTTTTTCTGTGCTGTAGCTCAGGGGGGCTCGTAAATCTTGGAGACGACTGAGGGTTTTTTCTCCCCCTGTATGACTGATTGTGCGAATTTATGTGTGGTATTTCTCTCCCCCAACCTGGCTCTGTTAAAACGAGACAGGAGGCCAGTAAATTTGCAGTGGGAGCTGTGCAGGGCTGTGGGTCCCTCACCCCCTCTCCTCTTTGCAGCCTGAGGCTGTTCCTGAACGATAATGATTTTGGTGTCTGTGCTGGGGAGGGGGCAGGGGTGCTCTGAACTGCTCTGGTGTGCTGGGTGAACAGGCTTTGGCCCTCTGCTTCAGCACCAGGTGGTGGGAGGGAAAGGTGCTTTCAGGAGGAAGTTATACTCTCCCAGGTTAGTGTTCAGGGTGGGCAGAGGGAAAATCTTGAGGTGTGAGTTAGAACGAGGTGGCACAAGGTCCACCCCTCTCCTTCACTGTGTCCAAGAACACAGCCCATCGCCTCTGGCCTTTTCTGACTGCAATGACTGAGCTACGAGGAAGAGTCTCAGCGTTTCAGAAGTCTGTTGTTACAGGGAAGGAGCAGTAGGTTTAGAACTCTTCTAAAATTATGTCATTAAACTGTTTGTCTCTGCTTCTAATTCCTGAAATATTCCTGAAAGGGCCCCTGCCTCTGCCCCTTTTTTCTGCAACCAGGCAGTGTTTCCTGCCTTTCCTCCCACTGACTTCAGCCCTGCTAATCCCACATAGTTTAAGCTGTGAGTGGGAAATCCAGCCTCAAGTCTGAGTGCCACCTTGAATTTTAAATACTCCTGTAGGAGTCATCATCATCATGGCTAGGCTTCGCGAACGAAGATTTGTGAAGGACTCTACCCACACTTGCTACAAGCGCGCTGATGGCTAAAAAGGCCAATGCGAGATAGACACGTCCGGTTGCAAAAGGCACAGCAGAATGGCTCCCCAGGTGGTACTGAAAGGACACGGTTCTTTCTGCGTTGCCTTTTCTCCTCAAGAGTGATCCTGCGTGTATTTTCAAAAGATATTGCAGCATTGTGAATAGTGTGTCTCCAGGCCTCCCGATTGGAGGCCAGAGCAGACCAGTGATGGTGATCGATATGGCCAAGGCTGAGATGTTGTTTCAGGGAGTCCTTATATCTCTTCTTCGGGGCTCCTCTCTTGCGGCAGCCAGTGGCAAGTTCACCATAGAGCACAATCTTAGGGAGGCGGTAGTCCTTCATCCTGGAGACGTGCCCTGCCCAACGCAGCTGCATTCGCAGTAACATGGCCTCAATACTCGTAACTCCTGCCTGTTCAAGAACAGACGTATTGGTCGCATAATCTCTCCAGTGGATGTTTAGGATTGTATGGAGGCAGCGTTGATGGAAGCGTTCTAAGAGTCGTAGGTGGTGGCGGTAAATGACCCAAGATTCAGAACCATATAAAAGAGTAGACAGTACAACGGCTCTATAAACACTGATCTTTGTACTTTTCTTCAGGTGATTGTTTCGCCAAACTCTTTTATGCAGTTTACCGAAAGCCCTGTATGCCTTACTCCTGTAGGAGTATTTCTCTTGAAAAATAAGTTGTTGTTTTCAAAGCATTTCCAGGTTTATTCCAGACTTATTCCAGTGATAATTGCTTTAGCAGCAGCAGCAAGACCTCAAGGTTTTGGTTCCTGAATAGAGTTAAGAGACAAAATAATAATTTAAGGTCTCATCTCCACCTGAAGCCATAGACATGTCACATGGCCCAGTTTAATTAGTTTAAAATGTCTTAAAACCAATCTGGTTTTAGCTAAGTTTATTAAATGCACTCAATGAACTACATCTGCAGCCCAGCAGGGTTGAAGTGAACATGCACAGAGTTCCCCTGGGTGATAACTCAGCTCATGCACACAGACTTCAGTGCTGTTTCAATAACCTGAGCCAGTTCCAGCCTGAGCTGGAGCACAGCCAGACTCTTGTGCTGCTGCCCAAAGCTCCAGGTAGACTGTCAGGGCAGGGCTCCACGTGGGACAGAGAGGAGCTAGGTGGGACAGGGGAGTGTGAGTGCCTGTGAAGGCCGGGCTGAGGCACTGGCTCCTGTCCGGATTTACAAGGTCAAATAACACTGAGCTGGTTTGGTCATTTCGTTTCTGTCTTTCTGATTAGGAGATAACAGGGGCTCAGGGCCAAAATCTAGGACTTCTGTCCTGTGAGCTGGTGCCTTGTTCCTTCCATTAGGACACACACCAAAAGGGATTAATCAGACGTGTTTTATACTAAACCTCAGCATGAACCGAGGGGTGCACAGTCGCCTCTTAGAGCTGTGTCTCTGTGTGAGCCTTGTGTGTTGTGTCCGTGGAGTCCACAGGTCAGATTCTTGTCCTGGCTCTGCCCTGGGTCTGTTATCAGTCTGTGGCCTGTCCCTTAACCCTCTGGATGACATTTTAAAAGGCACTTAATGGCCAATTGCAACTAAACATCCAGGGAGAAGTGACTCCCCAGGTACCTTGTTGCACCAGGACCTTCTCTGCTGCCTTAGAGGTGTGCAGATAACAGTGCTCTCCAGCCAGGCTAGACTGAGTGAGCACATCTGAGCTCCGTTATGCTTCTAGAGCGTGGGGCTCACCCGCCCTGAGCACTATTTGGTTGCTGCAAGGACCATCCAGACACTCATAAATCTTGGGTGTAACTCTGAGGCGGCTTTGCTGACAAATTGGCACCCACCTCCCCCCCCCTTACAATGTGACTCTCGCACTCAGGGCTACTCAGAGCTGTTTCAGGCCCCTGTAACAAATGAAATATTCGTCTCCTCTTTGCCCTGGCAGTTGCCTCCACACCACCGTTTCCCCTTCCCGCCGAGCCCAGGGCTTTAGCACAGGAGGGAGCAGGCTGGAGCAGTGCTGCTCTGCAACCCCTCAGCACTCTGAGGCCTGGCTAGGCACCCTTCCTCTCCACCTTCTGCCACTGCACAGCCCACCTACTGCTGCTTCAACCCTGGCTGAGAACTCGGCCCCAGATTTCCTCTCTCCTTGCCGTCTTTCCCCATCAACAAACCGTTCCTTTTGTACGGCACCCAATCCGGAAATGTCTCCACTGTTCTTTGTGTTTCTTCCCATCCATGCTTCCCAGGAGCTGGGGCACCCAGGGCCTGTCCTGTGACTTAGGCAAAGGGGACCTAAAGTGCTGTTGGGTGTGAAGGGTGTGTGTAACAAAGGTCCAGAGAAAGAAGAGATTGCATGTGGTCATTGTGCTCCATGTGCCATTGCCACACACCAACTGCTGTGTAGCATGCCGGATAAAGGCAGCAGAGACTGACTTTCTTTGAAGCCTTTGCTTTGACTATGTATTTTTTTTCCTTCTACTGTGCCAAAATGCTCTTAGACTCACATCTGCCTTAAAAACAACAATCTCCCCTTCCATTAGCTCAGTTAAAGCTTTTCTCTAAGCTTTTCATTTTGAAAAGACAAGGAAAACCAGAAAAAGAGAATGAGCCCAGGACAATCAGACATGTGGTTCTTGTGACAAAAAAAAAGTAAATTGAATTTTAGTCAAGAAATGTGAGAGATTTAGAACAATACAGTTAGTACTTAGTGGAATAGCTGCCTGACAAGCAGGTAAGACCAGGGTAATCCTCCATCAATATGTAAAGCAGATACAGAACAAGAGCAAAGAAAATAGAGAGTAGGCTTTTTGCTTGACAATTTAAATCCTCAGGGTATAATAGCCATGTAGAGCAGCATCAAGCACACAGCACACAGAGGGAGTATGTAACAACTCTTGCCGTGGGACATGGTCCCAGGCAGTGCCACTGTGCCTGCAACCATAAAACAGACTTCTCTTGCCAGTGCAGCTCTTATTACCGTGTGGCACCAGCCAGAGCTGTGCAGCTTTGCACAGAGGAGCAGAGGCAGGGAGCCTTGCAGGGAGCTAGGAGTGTTAGTTATGGTATTCACCATTTCTTATTGTTCACAGAAGCAAGAGATGATTTGGAAAAACTGCAGCCCTCCATACTGCTCCATGTGCTGGAAATCTCTGGTGCAAAACTCCTCTGAAGATTCATTTTCAGGAGTCACCTGGGAAGAACATACTGTTCTCACAGGAAGCTGTGTCAGGTGAGACAGCAGTATTACCACAGCCCTGAGCAACACTAGCTCCCATAAAGCCAAGGAGTACTAAAGAATTTCAAACTCAAAGAATTAATGATACAGCCAGCACAAATTTATTTAGCAAAATATCTTTGGTTTTGCAAAACAAATGCTTCCTGCTTGCAATGCTTCTGAAGGCCGGGTTCTGAGCAGGGGAACCCCCAGCTAACTCACAGAATGGCACGTAGTAGTCTCAGGTAGGACAATATGCTGCACTTGCCAGTCATTTTAAGCCTCACATACGGGTGGCTGCCTTTGTCTTCCAAGTGCCTGCTTGTACAATGAGATTTACCTGTTGTGCTATGACAGACAAGTGATTAACATGAGAAAGACAAGTTGGATCTGGTGTTGAGCTTCCTGTATATCTCCTTTGCATGCCCTCACAGACGTTTCCTCGGAAGCAAAAGGAGCTGTCAGTGCTCCTGGTTGCCCAGAGAAAAACGTTTGTGATGGGGTTGGACTCTCCTGAGTTGCTGCAGCTCTCTTGCCAAAGGAGCCTGTGAGGGCCCTTGTAACACAGACAGTGACAGGGCATTGATGGCTGCTGCCTGCACTCCGTGGCATGTTTGCAGCTACAAAAAAGAGCTTGGATTTGTGCCTGGTGCCAAGGATGGGCTTTGGTACCGTACTTTCTTCCACAGAGCTCCCATTCCCGCGGCCTTGCAGTCTCCCATCTGGCAGCGCTTCTCAGTTCAGGCCCAAACAAAAACTCAAAGCAGTGACAATTCCATAAGCAAAGGTGCTCTCTGTCTCTAGCCCTGGAGATGTAACTGAAAATACTTTTCTCCTATGAAAGAAGTATAGTTTGTAAGTAACAAGATCGTTTAAGTACATGCTTAACTTTTTTTTAATGAAAGTATTTAGGCTTCTTTATTGGATAAAGATGACTTCCTGAACATTGGACTGGGAATTAATTTGGACTGTTTTTGTAGCCTTTTTGATGGTTTTCCCATTCAGATTATTTCTGCAAAGATACATCTTTTGGTGAGTCCTCCAGTTTCAAATTCTTCATGTGGATCCACCAATTCATTCTGTCTTTTATGACTTAGTCCTTTTTTTGTTTTTATAATAATGGTGCTTTACACCTCTTATCTAAGAATCTCCAGTAACTTTCTCTTAATTAGTTAATAAGCCACAAGTCAGCCCTAATGTACCTGTATCTTTTTTAAGATGACACAATACCCATGTGTCATCTCCAGTATGAAGGAGAAGAAATTGAAAAAGCAAGTACCAAGCAAAAGAGCCCTGGAGTGAGCCTTGGGGTGAACCCTGAGGTAAGCCCTGGGGTGAGCCCTGGGGTGAGCCCTGAGGCCGACACCGTCCATGCCAGACTTGGTGCCCGCTGCAGCACTGCCTGAAGCCCCGCAGGGACCGGCTGTGGTGGCACCCGTGTGACTGTCCCGCTGTCCCTGGGGCCTGAGGGATGCAGGGCTGGAGCTGCCATTTACCACTGAGAACAAACAGGGGGCTGTGGGAACAGGAGCAGCTCCTGTTCCCTGCAGCCCTCAGGTCCCGGTGCCGCCTGGCCCGAGGAGGCCCGGACAGCCCAGGGCTCCTGGCACCAGGGGCAAGGGCACCTCCTGACCTCCGCTTGGCAAAGAATGCAGCTTGCTGTCAGACACTAGGGAAGGCTTTTCTTTCTTGCTGCTGCCTAAGATCCCTGAGGTTTCTGATGGGAAGAAGCTTATAGCATAATTTTTGTTTTCTCAAGTGTGTTTTAAAAGGGGAGATGCCAATGACATGGTGCAGTCACCAGAGAGCTTTGGAGAGTGGCTGTTCACTCAATGGGTATGCGAGGGCAAAATGCTGGGATTAGTGTTTCGTTATGCCATACAAAGCACCAAAGTCAACTCATGACCATAATATTTTAAAATAAATGTTGTAACAAAGAGGGAAATCTCTAAAACACTTCTAAGTGCAACTAATCTCTCTCTCAAAAAAAAATTGGGTTCCATTTCTTCCTTAAAACGATGTGATTCCATTGCCATGTAGGTTTTGTACCTATATAAGCGAGAGCAAAGTCAAGTCCCAGTGGGTGAGTCTTGGTTCAGCTCTTGTGGTTGGTTTGCGCCATCTTGTCTCCTGCCCTTGGAGCTGTCAAACCTGGAACCAGTTTTGCTGCCATTGTAGGATGAAAACAGGGCTGTGTGCTTTGGAAACTTTGATCAGTGGAAATTCGGAAGATATCCTGAGTGACTCCTCTGCCAGTCTTGACTGGAGGAAAGCTTTGTGGTGAAGCTGTTCTTCCCCAGTGTGCTTCTGTAACCCGTTTCTTCATCTTTACTGTCAAGAAGCTGTGACAGAAGTAAAAGGATCCATTTCTAGCTCCTTTTTCAGCAGAAAAACCTTCCCTCTGGGCCAATATCTGATACTGTGTCATGGCTACAGAACAGCACAGTCAGACTTGTCCCTCCAAGCACTTTGGAAATGTCAGCCCCTCTGAAAGTCTCTTTGCAGAAATATCCATGGCCAAGAGGCAAACAGCTTGATTTGAATGGAAACCTGCTGAAGAGCAAAGAGAAAGAGCGAGAGTTCCAGCAGGAAAGCATCTTGTACTTACTAATCAGCTCCCTGAAAAGAAGTCTGTCTGACTGTTTTAGGTATTTGTTTTCCTATGAGATAGTCAAAATCTAAATATTAGGGTTCAAAAGTATATTCTTACTTATGCTGGTGTAAATCTACTGCATATTGAACAGGTTCATGGATTTGCTCTGGATTAAATCCAGTGTAACACTCAACGAGCTTTGACCTTGGTCTAATTTATTGGAGATTTTAGGGGCAGAAGAGACCTGCTTTGTAACTGCAGACCAAAGATCTTCGGCTCTGGCAAGATATCCAGCAGTATCTATGGAAATGTAAGAGCTCCCCTGCTCTGCTGCAGGAAGATCTCCTCTTCTGTGTTTTAACAGTGTGAGCGATGGAGAAGCCACCTCAGTTCCAGCTGTCAATATCACTTACAATTAGAAATTAATGTCTTATTTCTCATATTAATTGAACTACTTGGAGCATAAATAACCTGAATTTCAGGATGCTTTTTCCTGCAAGAGTGAAAAGCTAATCCAACTCACTGCCAGTGTTTTCTGGATTTTTTTCCAGTGCTGGTATTGTATTTTCTTCTAGGCTATTGGAAAAGAATAGTGAAAAGCTGGTTGAACTAAAAGCACAAGAATACATCTTCCCAAATACTTCCAAAACCTCCCCAAATCCCTCCCTCTTAAACATGCTCTTTGTATTCTGTCTTTGCAGTGGTTTCAGGTTATGCAATGCACCCATACAGATTTTTGTCAGTATTTTCTCTCCCAGTATCATGAAGAAGTCACTGTAGTGTTCCCAGAAGCAGAGGTGCTGACAAGAGCTGCATTGCTAGATCAGTTTGTTGCTCTGCTGTTGTGGGCTCCGTGCCAGGAATGGTGTGTGACCTGTGCCAGGGGTGTGAGTGTCCCTTTAGCTGGCGCTGCCTGACTCCAGTGCTGACACCATTCCCAGCTCTGCCGCACAAGGGCTATGTCAGCAATGCTGATCTATTTACTTAGCTTTGCTACCTTCAGGAAAGGGAGTGATGCCATGATAATCACTGAGCTGGTCTAAAATTTTAATATATATTTAATTTGCATTAAAGAGTTCAGTTGTCTGATTACAAACTTGGAAGCACAGTTACAAAAGATAAGCCTAAGTAGGAAAATCAATTCTTAAAGCAGGCCCTTCTCATACCGAAGGATTAGCAGCAGAATTTGTTTAAATGACCCTTCACAGCAGCCATCCCCACCCAGTCATTCCTTTTACTGATCAATTTAATGACAAATTGCTAAACTAGCAGCTTCAGGGAGTGCTGCTCACTTGAGAGGGTGCACAAGAAACTTTGCTGATGTTTGTTTGTCAGTCAGAAATAACTTTGCTCACCCTAAGATTGTCCTTGGGTTTGGTATCTAGGACATTAATTTTATGTTCTCCCTAGACAGCATGATGGAATATGAACCATCTCACGATGTTTTTCACTTTAGTTTTGTTGAAGCTTTAAAGTAGATAGGAGCAGCTGCAGACATCTCTTCAGTAAACTTTTGGGAGAAGGCTGAGAGGTGGTTTTCCAGGATGACCAAGGCTAGTGAGAGACCTGCTGGCTGCAAGGATGTCTATAATGTTGTGGAGGTTGTGTTGGGCAAGTCAAACACAATTTAAGACACAAATCTTCAAACTTGTGTAGGAATGTACATCTCCACCCAGCTGGCACATGAACACCTACATCTGCTCTGAAACAGTATCTTGTTCAAAGCAGAGCAGCTCCGTGGCATCTCCACGTCTGCTGAGAACTGGGGTCTTTAGGGGTGCCATGGGGGGAAGAGGTCTCACACTCACGGTAGGCACTTCCTGTCTGCACTGCAAGCTGCTGGGCAGAGCTCAGGGTCCCAAGCAGGAGGAGAGAGCTGCCTCTTTCTCAGTGGTGACTGAGCCCTGTGTGTTGCCTCTTCACTCACGAGTGCCCACCCAGGCTGTAGGTGCTTGGAACTTTGTGGTGGAAGTGGCTGGGGACCAGTTCAAGGTCCCAGTGTTGCTGTAGTGTATCCCCTCTGGCTTCTCACAGGTCCAGACTCTGTTCTCTCTTCTTTCTGCAGCAGCCATCACTATGTTTTTGTCCTATTTTGTGGTATTCAAAATGCCAAATTGCTTTTCACACAGACAGCTCTGAAAGCAAGCAGCCTGCTGGGTGCCCTTCACCTCACTCTGGGCAGCCAGTAGGAACAGGACATTCCTTACCCCCAAGGAGGGGGGCCCAGAGGATCTGCCACATCTTTACACGTACAGCAGAGGTGGCTGAGTCAGGAACTCTGATCCTCATGGAAAGAGAGAGCTCCTTTAGATGCAATCTCCTGAAGTCCTCAGTTACCCTTTGAATGTCTCAATTTCCCTCTCTGGACTAGTAAGAACGATGGGAATGGTTGGGTTGGGTGGATCTGCAGCTTTTATCCTCAGCTGGAGATTAGGAAGTGTTGTCCCTCCGCTGGGCTGGGTGAGATACACAGGGAGGCACAGCCCTGAACTTTGGAAGAGTTCATACCTGAACTTTGCATCCCTGCCCAACCTGTCCTGTCCGGACATGCTCCGGGAGAGAGTTTGGTCAGTGCCTGTAGGGCTTGGGTGGGGGGAGGGGTGAGAGCTCTTGAATAAAATGATGATGATTAATTATTATTTCATAATGAGGGATTATCACAGGCTTTGCAGCTAAATAACCCAGTACTTAGCATTTCTGTGCTGTGGCACTGTGCACGTTCAAAGCATTGTACAAACAGCAACGAAATTACTAAAATGAAGAGATTATTTAATAGCCCGTGTCTTAGCATTTCTCAGGGAAGGGTGGGGAGGGTTTAGAAATTTGCCCTCAACATTACCATGCAGTCACATTCCAAGATTGTGGTTCATGTTGCCAGGCCTGTGATGTGATATTTGGGAGACTGTAGTTATGAAAATAAAACTAATAGGCTTACAAGTACAAGTGCTCCACAGGCCATGACAGAGCTGAGTAGCACATTACCTTCCTCAGCTCCTTCTGCTGTAGCAGTTCACCCTGTGCATGATTAGCTGTCCTTATGAGCGCTTTTAGAGGGCTTGGTTTTCTCCTCTGTACTTCGCTTCAGTGGACACTCAGTATAAGTAAGATTTTAGTGTCTGCCAGGGAACCAAACTGTGATAGCTGCAGACTAGATGAGCAGGAGAATGTGCTGCAGGGATACCGAGAGTGGTGCTGTGTAAACCACCTGAGATTTGGATGGGAGCTGGTTGCACTGGCCTGATAAATCCCAGGGTTTACGAGCCCGTCTGCAGTGCTTAGCTCACCCAAGCAACACGTCATGGCACTGGAGGTGCTGGTCTGTTCTGAGCCTCGGCTTTGTGTCTCTGTGGTCTCCAGTGCCTGTACCACACTCCATTGCACAGGGCAAGCTCACCACAGCTGAGATCTGTGCTGTTCCTCTCTGTAAATGTCCAGTGCCTTCAGTTGTCTTTGGCTGACTGTGTTGCTGCACATTAATTCCTCTGGCTTGTGTGGGGAGTGAGGCTGCTGTTGTGCAGTGCCAGGGCTGGCTGCTCCCACCGCGGGGCATCCGCTGGGCTTGCGGCTTTCACACGGACTGTGCAGCCAGGGTTTGGTGTGGCACTGCCATGGCTAATGTACTGACACTGAAGGTGAGCACTGCCATCATTTCCTCCTTAATACTGACAGTAAGAGCTCATCAAAAAAATAATATTTCAATGCCCCTTCTCGGCAGATTTGGTTTGGAATTACGTGTGGGGGGTTTTTTATTTGGCTTTTACTCAGCAAAAGGTGCAGTTAAGTTCCAGGAATGCTGCTATCCAGCAAATGGTATTTTTCCTGTGGGGAAATGTAGTTTCAAACTAATTTTGAAAAATCTGAACTTGGCTGATAAGTCAAAGTATTAATTGCTCGCTAATGAGGCTAATTGCTGTTGTAAGAGCACACCAAGGCACAACTCCCGATGCCTGTTGGAGCGGGAATAAGCTGACAGGTGCTGACGCACGGGCTAGAGAGTTGTCTGAGCTCCTGTGAGCTGTTAGAAGTCCCACAGACATTTATTTTGGTGGGGTTTCATATATTAATTACATCTGCTCTTGGGCTTTTTGGAGCACTTGGCTCTGTTCAGACTCCAAGGCTCCGGGCAAGGAAAGGTGAGGTTACACCTCAGCTCTGGGTGCTGATTGCCACAGCTCCACATTTCCCGTGTGGGATCTTTAGTACTTTGACAAGCTGGGAAGCCAGTAGAGTATTGCTTTCCCTTCTCTTTTCTAGACTGACCCACGCTGATTCCTTCAGCATTTCTTCAGTGAAGTTTCCCTCTAAGCCTCTGCCCTCTGTGCAGTGGGTCTGTGTGGCACTGGAGCCCAGCACGCAAGAACCAGGCAGCATTGGCTGGAAGCAGGGGAGCTGATCTGGCTGGGCCTCCCCTTTTCCTGCGGCCCCACACTCTCCTCAGGGGTGGAGAACTCCCCTCTCAGTCCCCCCTGTGTTCCCCAGCCCCAGCATGCTGCAGAACACCTCTGGGTGGGCCCTGCTCCTGCAGGGCTGGATACTCCCTGTGCCCGGTGATCCCAGGGGCAGATGCCCTTGAGCCTGATCGGGACTTTCTGTGCCAGTGCTGCCCAGTGAAGGCCACACAGCTGCTGGGCAACACCAGGCATGGGGGAGGCTGAGGCCTCCACCCAGCCATTCAGGCAGTTTGGGCAAGTCCTTTGTGCCTCAGTTTGCCTATCTACAAAGTATCTGTGTACTCAATGCCTTTGAGAGTCTTGAAAGAAAAATCTCTTTATAAGTACTCATTATTTATTAAATGCAAGTCAGAAGGTAGCACAGGGACTGTGGAAGATTTATGCAGCCACAGGAAAAAACAAGGCATCTTGTTTCCAGGACAGAAATGTACCGTTTATAATTCTATGAAAAAATTTTAAACCTTTCTGTAAATAACAGAGAGAATTCTTCTTGTAGACAAGATGAGTTTTACTGGAGTATCAGTATCTTTAAGAAAATCTGGCTCTTGCTCTTGTGTAGACTTGATAATCTACGAAAAGTAAGAGGAAAATATGAGAAACATAAACGTGGTCCCGTGGCTGATGATAATTATTATTTTGTTTTGATTTATCATTCACAGGAATTTTTTTATGAGAGCCTCACAGGCATAATTCTTTCTCATGCATAGTTTATTTTTTGCCAAAACGACAAGAGGACAGGATATTTAGCAGAATATGTATGATGGGTGGGTGGAAAACAGAGAGGATTTGGACTTGTGCCAAACATCGGGAAGGCAAAAGAATGAGAGGAACCCAGCTTCTTGCAGTAGTGTCTTGCTCTTTATCTTGGAAAGGGTGTTTGCCTGCAGTGGCACTCCTGAGCCATCGGGGGATTTCGTGACAGCTCTCGGTCTGGGCTCCGGCTCAGCCGCGGCTTCAGAGGGCTCCTCAGCCCTTTGCGTAACTGCAGAACCCTCGGTGATCAAGACGTGCACAGCAGGCCAAAAGAATCAAGGGTTTAAAAATATAATCTTCCTTTTGGCATCTGAGCCTTTAGGATATGTTTGTTTGGCATTTTTAGGTGTTTCCCAGTAACCATGAGGAGCAGCAAGGTGCTCTGCTGTTCAGGGCCTTCAATCCAGCCCTGAGGCAGGGGATAGAAACGAGCCCATATTGTGAGAGCTGCCCAAGTCCCAGGGTTGTTCCCCAGCAGCAGGGCAGGACAGAGCTGCCAGATGTTAGAAAATAAGCACAGGCGTGACCATGGTGATTTTCAAAGGGCGCTGCGAGGTGCCAAGTGTTTTGGAAGGGCTGTTTCTTATTTTGAATATTAAGAGGGAAGATTGAACTTTTGGGAGTGCTTTTGAAAATATTCCACTTGCATTTTAGCAGAGTGCCCGCTGTCAAGAGCAGGAATCTGTGCATAAGTTGTCCCAATGCCAGGTGAGGACTCAGCTTTCCAACCATATCATTGTGGCTACAACTTCTCACCTTGAAAAGGTCTTAATCCCATGTACAAGGTGCATAGGCACTTATGGGATTTATGTATGCAAGAGAATTGTGAGGCCTGCCCTTACTTGCAAAATAAGAAAGAAAAACTTATGTTCAGCTCACCTGCTCCCTGATCCCATAGTGACCTCAAATCACTGCAGAATGGACATGTTCATTAGAAGTACTGATCCATCATTTTCAAGAATGTGGCTGTTCAAGGGGTATTAATAAAATGCTCTGCAGTAAAATAATTACATTTTGAGCCTGTTTGTAGCCTCTGTAGAATATCCTCTATTGCTCCCATTGCAGACCAAGCCCAGAGTCTCCAGGACTCTTGTACACCTGACTCCAAGGAGCGTTCCTGCCTCCACAAGAATAGTTTTGGAGTGGGAACTGTGTCCTGGGATGGCCTTGGGGTTCCACTCAGGCTCTGAAAAGGGATCAACACAGAGCAGTGAGGAGGGGATGCTGGCACTGGGTGTCAGTGGTGGGACTGATGCTGAGACCTGCTCTATAGCCCATATTTGGGGTTAGCTCCACTTCTAAAAATGGAGGTGGGGAAGATCAGGGTATAAGGAAGGTGACAAACAGTTTTCCAAGCTGAGCAGTGTGAAATATTTAAACAGCTCAGTCCATCTGGCTTACCAAAACAGAGTCTGAGAGGTGACTTGACTACAGTTGGATGAGCAACACTTCAGAGGAAAAATACCAAGAACTAAAGGCTGTTTAATCCAGAGTGGAAAGGCAGAACAAGAAATTGGCTGAAAGTTGAAGCCAAATAATTTTAATATTGGGCACTTTTTTCCCCTTTTCACCAGTGAGAATAATTAATCATTAGAACGAGGTTATGTGTATGTTTTTGTGTTTCTTGCTTCTTCAAGAGGAGGTGCTTTTCTGAAAGACAAGCAATGAGTGGCCAAACACTGTGTATAAATACCAAGGTGAAATGCTGGGATAGGGAAGGGTTCTTATTGGAGTCTTTGATTCTTTCAACTGATTCTGTCTGACTCATTGCCATCTTCTGAAACATCTCAGTGCTCCACAGCTGTCTTTCAAGGCAGTGCGTGGATTTAAGATGGAAAGAAATGCTGCTCAGCCCCACGTGAGGGCTTGGAGCACTGCAACCACAGTGGGCACGGCTCTGCCTTGCAGAGATGGGAAGGCACTTGCACAGCTGTCCCGCCTCAGAAATTCCTGGTGCTTCTGCAGGGGTCAGTCCTTCACTCAAAAATGTGTTTCTGATTAGATTCTGCCCCCTTGCAGATAACAATGCAGTCAGTGACAAATCTAGGGGCAGAGAGGCTCTTGGAGCAGCTACCATGCATTTACCTTCCCCTGGGCTGACACAGCTCATCTGGTTTAATTGGGCATGGCAGCAGGCGCCAGTCGAGCCCCTTCCTTGGACAGGGCAGTGTTCCTCTCACCCAGCATGGCCACTCTGCCAGGGCAGTGATCTGCCCTTCTCTCAGTGATACAACAGTTACTGATAATGACTGATGCCTGGGCAGGGCAGAGAGGAGAACTCTTTTCCAAAGAGCAGTGCTTTTCCTCTGCAGCCAAATCTCGTACTGGACTGAGTGTGACAGAGAGAAAGGGCTTTATCTCAGAGCTCTCCATCTGATATTTTATAAACCATGCCTGAGCCCTCTCAAATGGGGCAGAAAAGCTTGGCAGTGACACTTATGAAAGGCAGCTGGGCCCAACTAGTCTTTTACCCTCTTTTCTGGAAGAAAAGTCTGCCTTGGACAGCTGCGGACGGAGAAATTGATGATCCTGCAATTAAGACCCTGTCTGAAGAACTGTGTGACCTGGATTCAGTAGGTCGGATCTTAAGTCTGGCTCTGGGCCGACTGCTGTGATTTGTTATGCCGCTGTTTTCCCATTGAAAAATGGGAATGGCAGGATGAATTTGTCTGGCAGAGGTACAGGGAGATAGGTGATGCAGCGTGCTGGGTTATAAAACAGAAAAACTGAAGAGTTCTCAGGAAAGCAAAGTGGCAGCCTGTGCTCCAGAAGGCTTTTGGGAATCCCAAAGCCAGCTGACACAGGGAGCAGCTCCACGCCAAGGCAGGCTGGCAGGTCCCTGGCAGGGATGGCTGCAGAGCCCTGCCAGCGAGCCCATGCCAGGCCGAGAGGGGGGCTCAGGGGCCAGGTCTGGGCTGCAGGCAGTCAGTCAGGGACAGGGGCAGGGCCCGAGGGCTCCTCCAGGACCCATGGCTGTGGGACAGCTCGGCAGGCAGGTGCTGCCAGGAGCCGCACACCCGGCCTGCCCACGGGTTGGAATGCTTGGCTTGGCATTCAGTCCAAAATGCTCCGTCCAGTCCTCCAGAGAGGAGCATTGGCATTCCTGCTCCGCTCTTCTAGGTCCTGATCAGCTCTCAGATATATCATTGCCGCTTTATAGCACTCGTTTTCTCTTATTTTACATTCACAACCAATTTTATCTGGAGTTTAACCTCAGAAAGTTGCCAGTTTTGTTCTAATTGCAGGTGACTCTGAGCCAAAACCTCAGATATTATCATGTGTGAGCGGGTGGAAAAGTCAGCAGGGAGAGCAGCGCAAGGGCTGCCTGGCCTCAGCACCTCACCCCGGGCAGGTGTGGGGCTGGGAGGCAGGGCCTGGGGTCCAACCCTTGCTCCCTGCTGCCCTAAATGCTGCTGCAGAGCCAGGCTCCCCCTCAGTTTTTGGCCATAGGGTATGAACACGATTTTTATGCTTGTATCTTGTCCCACAGAAACAAAATTCTTTGGATATAAGCCCTTAGATAACCCAGTATCAGGTGCAGAGAGAAATTAAAGGCAGGGGGGTGTGGAAGAGACTGCTGAAGGGAGACAGAGGGTCTCTTACAGGAAGAGTAGACAGGGAGCTGCAGGTCATGTGGAATCAGGTCTCACAGGCTTTCCATATCGATTAGCCTGAATTCCCAGTGGCTATTCTCAGTATTCTTTGTCCCTTCCCAGCTGTCTCATTTCCTGGTGGATTTTAGTTGAAGTGTTTTAATCTTTTTTAATCTCCTGTACTTCTCTGCTTGAAGATTCTTTCCTGCCTCTGGTCAGGGATGCTGACAAAGCTCTCTGAACCATCAGTTCCCCACTCTTTCCCTGCAAGATGACAAAAGTTTGTTGAAAGCATCAGGGTGGTTGATGCTGTTTTATTTTCAGCCTTCATCATGGGAAAAAAAGAGCATGGAGAAGTGCATGGAGCGTGTCTGTGGTGGTGACTAATGTCTATTAGGCCCTTATTGCTGTCAGGTGAACTAGTAGCCGAGCCTCAGACATGTGGTCATTGTCAAGAGGAATTTTTGACTCCTCTCTTAGGAGCACCTCCTCCTCCACTCCCCAGCCATTAATTACTTCCACCATCCTTCCAAACTGCCAAGGAGTGAGGAGCAGCAGAGCTGGAGATGAAAGGAAGCAGCGGCTGCCCCGGTTTCCAGGTCTTTCAAATAACCAGTCTGTAATAACTTCCACAGCCGAGGGAAATGGGCGAGCTGTGGGAGGAAGGTCAGCGCTGAGGGGAGGAAGGCTCTCGCCTAGCAGTGATGTAGTGGCTCCTAATGGAAGAAACCTGTGGAATTAATCAAGCACTGTGCCTCATTTGTTAATGACAGCATGCCTGAAACATTCACCAGCCCGTCTCGGTGGTGGGTAGCTGAGACCCTGGGAGCCCTGCCAGGCTGCCCGTGTGGGGACTGGTCTCTCAGCATGCTGGTCGAGCTCCGTGGCAGTGGGTGCTGAGGGTGCCGGGGCGCTGGGTGACTCCTCATCTGTCCTGGGAGGGAGCTCCGAGTGAGGCTGGGCTGACCTCCCATGCTTGGCTTCCAGGCTGTCATGCGTGACGCTGGTCACGCTCAGTTTGCCCCGATCAGCATGGGGTATGGAGATGACATTGTTCTGGCTTGCTCACTGCGCACAGCAGCAGCTCTGCGGAACCAGTTAAGGCAGTTTGGGCCCAGCTTCCATCTCCTCGCCCCTCACACACACTCCAGAGTTTGGCCTTGATTTCATGGGCCAGAGATGAGCAAGAATCAAAGTGGAATAATTACTGGTAGTGCAGGGGGCAAGTCCCCATTCCCTCAGCCCCAGGCTGCCTCCACGGGCTGAGCGTGCAGACTCTGCGAGCGAGGTGAGCTGGGAGAGCGGTTCTCCTCACCTCCCAGTGAGGGGTGCAGGCAGGCAGAGCCCACCACGCCTTCTTGATTTATGGGAGGAATTGGTAGCAGGGTTTTGGTGAGCATTTGGTGTTTGCACCTCCCAAACACTGTCTCAGCTTTGCACGTGGGTGTGCACGTCCTGGGGGCAGCAAGGTCACCCAGAGCTCCTGAAGGTTCCTGGGTGTTGGTATCCCCGTGGCAAACCAGCACAGGGGACGTGTCTGGGCTATTCGCACCCTCACATCCTGTACCGTTGCTCCCAGCTGTGCTCTCACCTCTGGCAGTGAATAACTGCTGCAAGTGTTGCTGAAGTTCCTGGGGGACTGCTCTGCTCCTGACGAGGGCAGGGAGACAGAGAGGGGTCTTGGCATCGTGACCCACCGGTCCTGCCGCACCACGCTGTGCTCCCTGCTCCTTGGGCACAGATGGAGCTTAGGCTCTCCATGTGTCTGGTGTAGTTAACGTATTAGGCCTGTGTGATCCACAGAGAATTGCAGATATGAATGGTTAGCAAGTAATGAGTCTTCTCAGATATTACGGTCTTCCTATGTATATAAAAAATAATGTACAGTCTTGTTATAGGAAACATATGTGTCCTTTCTCCAGAGGCTGGGCAGATTCCTGTTTGAAGAAATGACAGTCTGACCACAATGCCAAGCCCCACGTAGTATCACATTACACCCAAGAGAAGGGCTGAGTTTTCTGAACCTAAGGCTCTTTTTAAGCTCCAATCCCCTTCAAAGGGGTGCAGCTGCACATTGCCTGATGGGGAAGTGTCTTCAAAATATCTGTGAGGTCACTGTCTGATCTTGGATTAGTCATTTGCTGCCCCATTCGTACCTCAGCTTCTCTGCTGGTAAAATCTCAATGATACCTATTGACCTTTCCGAAACTTTTCAAGATCAATTGCAGAAAATGCTACAGGGCAAAACCACAGTGTAAAGAAAGGCAAAAGGGTGGATTTTCCATACGTGTCAGTAGTCCTGATTCCACTTTGGGTAACTATTAATTGATGCACTGGACTATGAGCTTTGAAAAGTCCCATGATTGGAAATGATTCCTCTGCAAGACCAGTGCATATGGGGGTTCTTTCAGAAGCACCTTAAAGCTCACTTATTTGTGGTACAAACAGGACTATGTAGTGCTATCACACTTGAAAAACTGAAAGGGAGATGCAGTGGCTTGGGTTCATATATCCCAGGCACAAGAAATATCAAGAAGTAGACAAACATCCCATCTGGGGAAGATGGGAGGTGCTGAGCTCTGAGCTCCATGAAAACTTGGCCTTTAAGAGCCAGCCAAAAGCCTGGCAGCGTTCCTGACACTGTGGTAACCCTGGGCAGGATGTTGAGGCCTTGGAGCTGGGGGCACGTGCCAGCGATGGGGCATCTTCAGTCACACCCTGCCCTGGACCCTGCTCTTGGGCTCAGGGCTTTTGCAAGTGCAGCAAGACCCCTCCAGACTCAGCCCTGGGCTGGAGCTGCAGTGTGCCTTGGGCAGCCACGGAGCAGGGCTTCTCACTCTCAGAGGAGTCTTGAAAGAGAGACAAAGGTCCCACGTACCTCTGAATGTGAGCATCTCAAGTTATGCTTATGCTTGAGGCAGTAGCAGGGAAATGTGAACAACCAGGACTTCCCCCTCGTGCACAGTGTGCTCTGACTGACAAACCTGATGCCCCGGGATTCTTCCATAATTGGCTGCTGCACGTATGTGCATCTCGGAGTGAGCCCTTGTGCTTTTTTTTCTTTTTCAGCCCATGATAAATTAAAGTCTTTAATCCCATTAAAGTATTAAATTTTAGCTAAGTCCTTAATTAAGCCTTTCTTGCTTTAATTAAGGCATTAAGGTTTAATTAAAAAGTTAACACATTGGCAAAGTCTCCTTTCTCTTCTGCCTTAAGTGCACTGGAACAAGTTGTGGCCCCAGATGTGATCTGATGCTATAAACTCAGGAGGACCTTCCTGATGCTCCCCGTGCAGGTGAGCAGGCTCAGTGCAGCCAGCACTCCCTGTGACCAAGCGGTGAGTCCAGTGGAGGTTTCACACTGGGGAGGGGGTGCTGCTCCTGGCCTCTCCTCCCAGCTCCATCCCCTGCCCCATGAGGCAGAGCACCCCCAAAGCCCTGCAGGGCAAATCTACATGAGCAGCTTCACCCCAGACCATGGGACAGTCACTGAGTCACATTGGCATTGCTGGCTCTCATCTTTAGGTGTATTTTGGTCCCTGAACTGATGAGTCAGATAAGTTCCAAGAAAGACGTTCTCAAACCAAAACCCTTGTCCCCTTCGAAAACAGTTTGTTGCTTTTTGCCTGGGTGCACCCAAGATGTCGGCTTTGCTTCAAGCCCCAGAATTATTGGGCACAATTTTGTATTTTAAGTGGCATATTGGAACCAGGCTCTTGGCTGTGACAAAGACCTACACTTGGAGCAGGGAACGATGGCCTTCCAGCTGGCCCTGGACAGCTTTGTGCAGCTCCCATGGAGGTATGTGTGGGAGTCACCCTTGGAGGAAAATCCCACCCTCAGTGTAAAATTAAAAGCAGAAGAATTTTTAGCAGCTAAAAAATGCAGTCTAGAAAGTGGCAAGTAGGTGTGAGAATCTGCCTTGTAATAAGTTCACTACCTGAAAACTAGAGGAAGTTGCAAGAGCTGAGATGATCCACCAGGACACAGCTCGCTCAGTTCCAGGCTGTCCAGCAAGAAGCCCAGTGAGAGAATACGCTGGAGAACTTGTCTGAGCAAATGTGCTTTTCTGGACTTGCTGGTACCTTGCTGAAATCAAGTGTGAACTCTGGACACTTCAGTGCCCATTGCCTTGGTAGTTTCAAGGGAAGAGGAAGCACTTGGGCACAGAAGGCAAAAGCGCTGTACACTATGTAGTCTTTCAGTCATGTTTCACTTAAATCTTCCATCAAAACCTGCATACTCTGACTTGTCAAAACCAGCTCATCCCAGCTGTCATTGCAAAAGCACCTTTCCTTGAAGCAGAATAGAATTGGCAAGGAGAAAATTGCATTTTTAATAGGTGCGTTTCTCCAACGCTTCTCTTCCAGGGACCTCCAAGATCTCTGCTGTGATAATGACACCCTTGCAGGTCATACATTACTACCGTGTTTTCAAGTCGAGGGAACCAAAGCTCCCAAGTAGAGCAAGCTTCCAGCAGTGCCTCAGTGTCACAAATCTCAGCTCCCAGCATCTCGTTTTCACAGGGACAGGGCTGCTCTGCTCTGCTCTGCTCGGATGTGCACACACGGCCAGTGTGGGCAGCAGGGGGGTTCTCCCCAGCCACATAATGGGTGATCACCTCAGCCCTTTGGGGAAAGAAATTGCAGGTTCCAGGAGCTTCTGGTCAGGTGTTTACTGACAAAGTACAAATCTGCGTGGCCTCTTCTCCACAGAACTCCTCAGCTCTGCTGCAGTGTCCTGTGTCATCTCTGTTCTCAGTGTTAACGAGGAGAACCACTTTTACACCCCATCTACATAGAACAGAAGGCTGGCAGAAGGTCACCCGTGTTCTGCCCTCCTACAGCACAGACAGCTTCCTGAGCACCGACCCTCCAGCACCTGCTTTGGCCAGCGGGCCCGAGCATCTTCCTGCCCTTGGCCTTCTGCCCGGTTTGCTGTGCCCTGCTGGGCTCCGGGCGCTCCTGGAGGCACACCGCTCACCTCTGCCCCTCCTGGGCAGGGGGGATCGGACACCGGGGATCGGACACCCCGTGTGGTCACAGGGCTGGACGGGCAGGGGGGATCGGACACCGGGGATCGGACACCCCGTGTAGTCACAGGGCTCGCCGCGAGGTGTCTCCGTGCGCTGCGCCACAGCCGCTGCGGGACCGACGGGGGCGACTGGGACGGAGCGGGGACTGGGACGGAGCGGGGACTGGGATGGTGCTGGGGTTGTGACGGAGCGGGGGCGGGGCAGGCGCGGGGAGGC
>VZRE01005624.1:67132-131871 GCA_013396775.1 Cephalopterus ornatus | reverse complement strand
GACTGGGACGGAGCGGGGACTGGGACGGAGCGGGGACTGGGACGGAACGGGGACTGGGATGGAATGGGGACTGGGATGGAACGGGGACTGGGATGGAACGGGGACTGGGACGGAGCGGCGACTGGGATGGAGCGGGGACTGGGACAGAGCGGGGACTGGGATGGAACGGGAACTGGGACGGAGCGGGGCCATGCCAGGGGCTGCCAGGCTGTAGCTGCTTGAACACGCACGGGCACCTCGTGTGGAACAGGCAGAAATATTTCCTGTAGCTTGGTAGAACAGGAGTTAAACCGAATCCCCATCACTTTAACACCGGGCCTCTCAGCACTAGGAAGCGAGTTTGTTTCTTTCCTAAATAACTAGAATTCATACAGAAATATGTTTAAGTGCTAGCAGCGCCCCTGGGAGCCCAGCAGTGGACAGCAAATGAGAACACAAGTAGCCAAGAGCATTTGGAGGCAGAAATGAAACTGTGCAGCCTATCAGCTGGTGACCTGTGATAAGCAGCCCAGCAGCTTGTAGTGAGCTTATATCCACCTCTGTGCATCTGTGCTGGAAAAAATGCCTGGAAAAAAACCCTGTTGCTTGCGGGCTGCCTTTGGCTCATTAAGAGCCACAACAGGAGGGTATTTCGCAGGTCTCAGCTCTCTGGGGAGAGGAGAGGGGCTGCCTGAGTGTGCAGGCTGCAGCACAGTCCTGGGCGCTCGGGGGGGAGGGCCCGGAGAGATGAAGAGGTGCAAAGGGCTGCTGCTCTGGACTGCACGTCTGTGCACTAGGGGAGAAGGCAACACAACACACAGGTTGATGAATTCAGCCAAGGTACATCTTGGTGACTGTTCTGGAGAAGAGCTGAATGTTCAGACACTCTTACCTGAGTTTGAGATAGAAAGATGCTTAGGCTGTGCTGTTCTCATGTAGCAGCAGAGTTCGTGTGTGTAACTGCATTGCCTTTCTCAGTGCCAGTAACTGCTGGGAACTGGTCTCTGCCATAAACTTGGAGCAGCTCCCGGCACACCGTGGAGTTTAACGTATTCCATCTGAAAGGCTCTTCCCTGTCTTATCATGGCTCAGACAGAGCTCCCCAGGGCTCCCAGCAACCCTCCAGGGGTGTCCCAGGTTGGAGCTGGGGACCGCACACCCTGCAGGCACCTGCTTGTCATCCAGAGGTGTCTGGGCACTCAGAACAACCAAGGAGAAACCTGCCCTTCTCTGCTCCCTCTTTGCACGGGATACATGTGATGATAGGAAGTGGGAGGCTTGCCAGGGTATGAAAACCTCTCATCCTTGAGGAAATAAGTCCCTGCAGGGAGCCATTCCTGAGGAGTGGGCAAGGCAGCCTGGGAAGTGAGTCCAGGAATGTGGGACGCCTGCTTGCCAAGGAAGGCCTCGTCTGCCTGCTCAAAAGGGAGGAATTACTGGAATGTTTGGGGGATCCAAGCTATGTCATTGCGAGATGGGAACCAACAGGCTTAGGAATAAACCCTAAATGGAGAAAGGTTACAAACTACCCCTGTTCCTTCGGTGATCAGGCTCTGGAGGAGAAGAGCCAAGATTTACAAGTGATCTGGGGCAGTTCAGTAAGTCAGGCACTCAGCATCAAGGTGCTTTAGAGGCTTGAGGTACGGGATGGCACTCGTTAAATCACACATCTTTATAGCACTTGATGTCAGCTCTTCTGCCTTGGCTCACTGGAGCAGCTCTCCCAGGTAGAGGGGCTGTCATGGCCAGGCCAAGGCGCTGGATGATGGACAGCACAGAGGTCAAAGAGCCTTTTTCTGGCAGTTTAGCTACACTGAAAAGTCTTTTGCCAGCATGTCCATGTGACCTGAATTTTTTTTCACGTCCAAAACCAGTTCCTTGGTTCTAGGGCAATGTCCCATGGTAGGCAAAGTCTGGGACACCACATTACAGCAGTGTTTGGGAAACATCTCTAACTCCATAGCCCAAAGAAAGACACAGTGTCTATGTTAACATCCCAACTGCCTGACACAGGTTCAGCACTGGCTGTTCAGCAGTTCCTGGCCTTAAGACAATACTGGTGCCAAAGGATTCAGAAAAGAATCACCAATATATATGACTCCCCAAAATACCCAGAATCCTAGTATTAACTTTAAAAAAACAAAACAAAAAAAAGTTTCCAAGCCTGCCTGCTCGAGATCCTACATGCAGCTTTCAGGGAACAGTGTAAAAGACAGTTTAGCCCCCAGCTGTCTGCTGAGAGTGTGTGGGTAGGTTGTTGGACTGTAACAGATAATTTCCACAGGCCATTTCTTGATTCCAGTTATCCAGAACTTAAAACCCTGCAAGGTGGCCTGTAGGTGGATGCTGAACACCTGAGAGCCACTCAGCTTTGCAGCCTTGTCCTAACAGCCCCTGTGACCAGCAGGAAGATACGATGCAAAAGCACATTGGCGTGTCATGCCCCTTTTGGGGACATCTGACTCCTAAGGATTCCCATGAGCTCTGAAAATCTTTTTGGCTGCTGGGATGCACAAACATGGCTTTGCTGCTGGGGGCACAGGGCTGTGCTGTCATGGAGCAGTTGTACACCTTGAACCTTGGTTTGAAGAGCGCAAAAATGAGGTGGAAGGATTAACAGGATGAGAGGGAAGAGCTTTTCAGTTAGTAGAAATGGGAGTTGGCTGGGTCAGAGTTGCCTGTCACATCTGAGACAGAAGCTAAGAGCAGGTCCCACTGAGTTACTGATATGAGTATATTTAGCAAAGGTGGCTTTGTGCCTTTTTCCCTGTAGAATTAGTGCGATTGAGCTCTGCTTTTCCACCAGGGTAAGATCTGTTTCAGGCAGTACTCTTGAGTGTGTCTCAAGAGAAAGCCTGAACAGCCTGATGGTGGGGATGGCTGAGGAAGTGCCTCTATTGCTTGTATAACAAGTTGGAAGGTGCCTTTGCAAATGGTAGCTCAGCATGGAACAGTGGGGATTTCCTTTGTTATGAGTTAATGTATCTGTCCTGGCTTCTCCCACCCAGACACCTTGCATGTAGTCATTGTCTCACAGAACAAATTCCAAAGGTGTATGGGGATTAGCACGATGCTAACAACCTAAAACCAATACTGGGGTGAGAGGTTGGTTTTAAAGAATAAAAACCCCAAATGTTTTGGAGGGCTTAATATATGATCAAACACTAGGACAGCTCGATGGCAAATTTCTTGGATCTGGAGTTCAGTTCTTAGAGCCTGTTTTTGATGGAATTGTGGAGACTGCCTAACCAGCAATCTGTTGCACAGGTGGAATTTGAGCCAAAAGACTTGATAAGATTTGCATCACAGGGCACCAGATGTTAGGGAATCACAGGTATTCCTGTTCTTTGATTTTGAACTTGTTTGTACTCAGTTCAAAGCCTGCCTGTGGAAATGGAGGGGGACAGCGCCCTGGGAGCAGAGGGAGAGAGAGGTGAAGAAGGGTGGGCACTGGGAACAGAGCAGAGAGACAGATACTCCCTTCTTCCCTGGGAGCATGAGCAGGAGAGTCTGGGAGGTGTTTGGAGCACAAGGAGCCAGTCAGATTTTCAGTGGGCTGTGCATGCCAGGCTGCAAATATCTATGGGGGAAGGCAGTCATGGGAAATTAATTCAATGGCCAGCTTTGTACTACAAATTCTTTGCTACAAGGTCTGTAATTGCCTCCCTTCCATAACACACCGAACTTCTCCACTGCCTGACGTCATCCTAGAGCTCTTTACAAGGAGATAGCAAAATTCCCAGACCTAAAGCAAATAGAGAAATCAAGTGACTCATTAATGTTTCATCAGGGATTCTCTGGCAGGTGACGTCAGATGTGAACTCGGATTCACAAATACAGTTATTTTGTTACTTATATTAATTTGGTGTATTACCATAATTCTACATAGCAATTCTATGGACTAATGACTATAAAGATATACCCCAAATTATTTATCTTCTTGAGGTATTCGAAGAAGACTGTCTAACAAATCTAAAGTCTGGGCAAAAGGATGTGACCTCCACTTAGGAAAGGTTCACCCAAAGACTAAAATTCTTCAAGTCATGGCCATCTTGAAGCTTGTAGGGAAGGGATAAGAGAATGGAGTTTGAAAGAAAAAAAGGCTCCTGTTTGTTAGTTTTATTAGGAAGGCATTTTAATGATAATTTTCCCCTCTGTTCTTTCACAGAGTGATAAGAATCTCTTTTCTTCTTGTTCCTTGGAGGGCACTGGAAGGCATCATGGGTCAGCTAGACTGCCCTTTATCCTCTCCCATCCATCACGGTTCTGGCTGGTGATGGGTTCAAGGTGTTGCAGGTTTGAGATCCTAAGCAGTTCCTAATGCCTCCTCCACACTCTGAAGCTTGCCTTGTTTTTTCAGTAATCCAACCTTTCCCCTTCACCCACGAGAGAGTTTAAGGCATCTGCTACCACAGGTTTCTGAGGAGAACAAGGAAACTGATAAAGAGTGTTCGTTGTGCTTTGATTTCCAGGGGAAATTTCACCCTAGTAGTAGTGTCACACATACATTTTTCTTAAAGGGTAAAAAGGAAGCATGAGAAATTCCAAGAAAATAACTTACAGCTGTCTTCAGTGTTATTATACTGTTATAAAGGACAAATAGGGTACAATCATAAATATGCCCAAAGATTTTATTTTTCAGGATCATAGATGAGACATGAATATTAAATTCTACCTTGTGCAGCCTGAGAACTTTAATGACTTGTGAATTGTCATGTCTTGATATAAACCAGGACTGCCTACATATTTAGCTCAAGGTATTTAGCTCAGTCTGAAGGGACTGAGAAGCAACTGAGAATGACATTGTCAGCATTTTAGCACTGGGGTTGTGAAGCAAACCCCAAGGCTTCCAAAGCCCCAAGGCTGTGTCAAGGCAGTTTTTTCCTTCACAACCCAGCCTTGCTGTAACAGCTTTCCCTCCCCTTGTGCTACATCAGACTGCCTGTGCTAACACAGGGGCACCTGGAACCTCAGGGAGAGAATATCATCCCTAATTTGTTCAACCTTAAGCATCACACCCTTGCCATTATTTAACTTTACCTGATCTTTAGTGGGATAATTGGTGTTTAACATCTGTATTATACATCCCTCTTGAGAATGGTGTTGACAGTGCAGCCCTGACACAGCCTGAATGGCAAATACGCTGTGGGGTGCCCTGCCCAAGATAGAAATCTCTGATCTTTCCTCCAGCCAGACTTGCCTGTTTCCTCTCTGACTGAGGTGTAACTTCGCAGTGAGTTGAGAAACTATGAGGTTGCTGTTGTGAATGTGATCAGACAGAAACATGTGTTAAGCAGGGAGAACTTGCCAAATAGATGCTTATGCCACTGCCTTGAATTTAAAGACAGTAAGATTATAAACTTTCATACCCCAGACTGCAGGTGACTCTTTTGGGACCAAGCATGCTACACCTGGATCAACCTGATCCAAGGTCTCAGTGGGTTTCTGCGAAAGCATGGTTGGAGATTTTAAAGGCAAACCATCATAGGGATAGTGATGTCAGAACTCCTCCCTGTTCCTTGAAACAGCCCCTAGACACCAGGCTGCCAGCAGTCGGATCTGGAGGGGTCTGAGCCATGTGCTTGGAAAAGCTCCATAAATCTTGCTCACACCTTTGGAGCTCTCCTGGTCTCAGCCTGCAAAGGGAGCTTTCTGCAGGATCCCTTTGTACAGAGTTTGCAGACAATGACATTTTTGTCTTGGTTTTCATTTCATATTATTGCACCAGTTGTCCTGGATAAGATCATAAACTTGTCCTCACTGGTAATGTGCTTTCACAATGTCTGGAGGAGGCGAGAGGAGGTTAAAATTAATGCAACTCCTAGCGTGAAATTATTCATGGCTCAACACTTGTAATTACCAGGGCCAGTTTTAGGAAGCCCATAGTTATGAGGAATTTGATATTTTAAGACTTAAAACAAATGTTTTGCAAGCTTTATCCTTTGCCCACTGCAGAAGCCATTATGGTGTGGTAAGGTCGCAGTGCATGTGCAGCATGCCCAGCGTTCCCATCAGCTGATCACACCTGCCAGTCTGCATCACCAGCCACTGCCCCTGGATGATAAAACTCCTCTGGGCTGGGGGAGGGCAGCCCAGCCACTGTGTTAATTCCCCACCAGAGCAGGGCTCCTGCAGGCAGGCCCAAGGCATCCTGTGCAAAGTTCAAAGCTTTTGGAAAAAGTAATCAGATCAGGCCAATTAGGGCCTGTCTGCCTACACTGACAACCGTGTCAGGAGCCCCCGGCCAGCCCGTCCCCTCCTGGGCATGCCCTGACCACACTGCTGCCCTGGCTACAGGCTGCTCTCGCCATCTCAGGCGTGTTCTGACACAACTCCATAGCAATTCCTCCTCATTCCCCTTAAAGCAGGAGCAGAATTTGGCCCCGGTGCCATTTTATACCAAAGGGACTGGCTGTAGGCTAAATGGGGAGCAGGGCTTAATTCAATATTTAATCCATGTTCTTAAACCACGTATCATATTACCACCTTTTAATTCCCTTTGTTACTCCATGATTTGTTATGTGCTCTGGGAGACTCCCACACGGCTCCTAAGTGCTTCTGCAGCTGAGTCAAAGCAGTTCTGCTTTCACTGGAGACCAAAATCCCAGGGACTCACAGGGTCGTGTGGGTGCGTTTTCACAGCAGGACTCACTCACGGCTCCTCTGCCCCACGGAGAAGGCAGCTGGGCTGGCCAGTGCCCGACACCCATTACTGCTGGCTCCTTCTTCCTCCAAGCTGTGCCACTCTGCTTCCCTCTCCCACCATTTTGTTCAGTGAAAAGAGATCTGTAGTTCAGTTTGTGTAAAGAAATTGTGGTTGCATCACTGTCAGTTAAATATTTTTTAACAGCTCCTGGATGTGCATTTCCCTTCAGATGTCCCCTTCACAGTCTTCTCACACTTTCAAACCAGGAAATGTATGATTGTCTCAGACCTGTCTGTAAATGTTAGTAAGTCAGTTTGGAACTGTGTTCCAGGTTACCTGGATTCTTGACAGTGTCTAAAAAGGCCACCAAACTGCTTGGTGTGTTGGACTTAATTTGCTTCATGGTTGTGATTTGGGCTGTGAAAAGAAACAGGTCAGAGCTGCTGTTCCTACTTTTGTGTCTTGGGGTCTTAGAGGGGATCCAGCAAGTTAGAATAGAGGATTCCTCGGCCTGCAATATTATCACCTAAAAGAAAATCCAGTTATATTTTGTATTTTCCACTTCTACATGCAAAGTAAGTTGTTACCAAATGATAAAAATAGAGCAGTTGATCCTTAGTGGTTGCAATAGTGTTCAAGAAGTTCTCCAAACCATTATGTGGCAACTTCCTCTCATCTGGTCATACCCATTCATAATATACCCTATTTATAGGTATAAAATGCATGGGTTTAAGCATTTACACTCCCTTTAGAGGTCATTCATAAATGAGCCCTTCACATGAAACCCAACCAGAATGATTCAGTGTTGCAGCATCCTAAACCAAGCCAGCATTTATGGAGAAATCACATGCCACTGCCAAAGTCGAGCTGTTGAGGGCGGCGGGGTTTTTCAGGCCCGAGGAGGGCGAGGTTTTTCAGGCTGGGTGGCAGAGAGCAGCACTTGGGCACTGCAGCCGGTGCAGCACAACAGCCCAGCTCTGCTGGGGTAGGGCCCGGCCCGTCCTTCATTTGTAAATGAGAAAGTCAGCTGGCCTACAAAAACCCATCTGTGTTCTTCAGTTAATGCTCAGTTTGCCACAAGTCCAGGGCTCACACCTGCGCTGGGATGTGTGTGGGTATCACAGCAGACAGCAACAGGGCATGTGCTGCTGAAAACTGAGGGAAACAACCATGTGCCCTGTTCATTCCCTGAGCAGCACCATAGCACAGCCTCTCACCAGGCTCTGAGGCCAGGGGCCTGTCTGCCAGGGCAGGGGTCACAAGGCATCAGACACCAGGGAAGGGAAGGAATCAGAAACTATTTAAGAAAACATGCCCCACTCCATGAAGTGCCCTTAGGGCAGCCAAACAGCATCACTGAGAGGCTTGTGTTCTTCCAGGAAGGACAACTCCTGGAAAGGGTGCATATGAGAACCACACGAGCAGACAAACATGGTCCCAGACAGTCTGAATTAATGCCGTGGCCAAGTGTTTGGATTTTAAAATGCCTCTCCCAGTTTCAGACTGCCAGATGCCAACTCCCAGCTTTTCAGGAGCAGGACTTGACCCTTTGTAGGAGGACCTGTCAAGATCTCTGCTTTAATCATCACAAATGGCCAAAAGAAAAATTAATCTGTCATACTCAGAAAAAAACTTTTGAGATCACCCCTCAAGGAGGATTGCAAGTAATCCCTGTGCAAAGGCCCTGTAAAGTGATCTCTTTCAAAATCATATGTATGAAATTAGTTATAATCTGCATGGTAACAACCCAAATTTTCAGCTTGACTGTGCAGGGCACAATAAGGGGAATACAGATGGTTCTGAAGGGGAGTTCTACACACCCTTTCATTTGGCCATGGTGAGGCCTTTGCTGCACCTCAAAGGCTGCCCCATAGCAATGTGCACAATAAATCCGGAGTGACTCTGTTTTCCTGGCAGAGCCTGACCCTGTGCCCTTTGAAACTTCTGACTAATCTCTCACTAATTTTCGTGGTCTAGGATCAGCACTTCATAATTTAGAGCCTAATTTTTGTCTGCTTGAAGGTGCTTTTACATTCTCAACATTATGAACCTAAATGTCAAAGCAAATGAGCCTACAGCAGGGACTGTTTGAGGAGCTTGCCTTTACAAGCAAGTCACCAGGGAGCTCTTTGATGCTCGCTGATTCTTTCAATTTTATCTAATTTAATCAGAGCAAACTTTTACTTAACACTCAGGGTACTGCAGAAGGACAAAGTGCAGCGTGATGGTGGATTTTTCTTACGTAGGGCACTTTATGTTCAGGAATCACATTGCAGTGCCCCCAGGAGCAAACAGCACAGCTCTGAGCTGGGGTGGGACACGGGGACATCCAGTAACAGAGATACTGATGAGCAAGAAGGAATTTGGGTGCTATTCCATATGCACCAGACATGTGGATCCCTGGACAGAGATCGTGATCTGGCTGCCAAGCGTCTGGGTTTGCACAGCCCTGGCTCCAGGTCCTCTGCCAGCTCGTGTCTCATTGCACACAAAAATGGCAAGGGAAGGAGAGCTCTGTCTAACCCTGTGCCTGCAGAGCAGAGCACACCCTTTCCTCCTCGGGAATCATCCCATGGAAATGCACAGCTGAATCATGAAATTGCTCTTTCCCAAGTACACAAAAAGGACTATATTATCTGTGATAACCAAATGCTTATCAGACATAGAATGGAGTTTTGGATGAAGTGCAAATCATCCCATTTACTGCTGTCACTGTCAAAAACCTATCCCCTAGACCAGCATCTGTGTTGAGAGACAACAGAAAGCAAAGGACTGTAAAAAAAGTGCAATCAAAACAACCTGAAACTGGGATAAAGGGGATCTAAACGAGACAAAACAGAGCAGCCAAACTGAGGACTTCAGAGGGCAAATCCACTTACTGGAGGAGGAGAAAAGACAACCTGTTAAGAAAAGGGCAAGTGAAAAGAACCTGTCCAGGAAAAATAAAATGCTATCAATTTTGTATATAATATTATCAGTAAATTATAATAACAGTGAGGGAGACTTCATAAAAGAGCTGATAAGATAAGTGTTCTATCTCCTCTGCTATCTGACTGGAGCACCAGTTTTTGCTAATACCCTTATCTCTTGTGGCCTAACGTCTCTGATAAGAGGCAGAGCAAATGCTGTGTTTTCTCCTGTTGTTTGCAGCAGGCAAGCAGCTTGCTAAGCTTGTTCCCTGTTCTTCCATAGTCCTCAAAAGTGGCCATCTTCCCAAGTGGAATGGGGAGAGGTGAGTGGCCAGCTCGGTGCGGTCAGGGCACAGGTCTTGGGCCGGTCCCTGGTTCTGTCCCAGACCTGCTGGGAGCCTTCAGCCAAGTCTGTCCATCCCGTGCTCCTGCAATTCCCTTCAGTCCCTAGCAGAGACAGTTCCTGCAGTACTGGCAGCAGGACTGGGGTCTTGCAAATAATTCATCAGAGGAGCTCTTGGGTATCGGAGGAGATCTTGTCCCACCAATCCGAGAGCCATGGGATAGTCTCTGGCAAGACTGCTGCAGTCCTGTCTGCCAGGACCTGCTCAGCAACTGGAAGGAGAACCCAGGAGTTCTGCTCCCAAGATCCTCACTCTTGCATCACTGGAAATATTTTGTGTACAACCCTGTTAATTAAAACTTTACTAGTAGACACTTGAAGTAATGAAAACCAATACACACCTGCCAGGTCTAAAGACATTTTCTTCAGTGAAACTATTAGATCAACATACACTAAAACCTGGCCTGTAAATGTTTTGGCCCCAGGGCTTTTCTCATAGTACATTACAAAAATGTCAACCCAAGTTAATCCTCCTTCTAACAGTTGGTAGATATGGTTTATCTGATCGAAGCAACAGGACAAAGGGATTTTACTGACTTTATTTTCATTATCATTAAAGTAAATGTTTTTGCATCACTGAAAAAAAAGTTGCTGGAAAGTTATCTGTGGAGTAGAAATTGTCCCATGCAAATCTTGATTCAATGTTATTATACACTACTGTAAACAGCATGGTGTTGATTCAGAGAGATGAGGAGAAGGTGTATTTCGGTTAGTTTGTTCATTTGTTTCCAGTTCCTGCTGGGGCAGTTGAATTCCAGCTGCTGGCTCTGCAGGTTACACTCCCCTGGCCCTGAGCCTGCAGGTTCGCAGGTCAGGCAGCACTGCTGAGGACATTCCATGTTCCATGATTGTTTTCTCCTGCTCCTTGGTTTGTAATCCCACCCCCTCCCACAGGAAAATACAGGTAATGAGAGAGTGAAGCTTATCTGCCGTATTTATAGTGCACTGACCACTGAGTTGGTCCTGAGCATAAATTTAAATAGGTACATTCAGCCCTATGCAGGCAGGAAAACACCACAGGTAGATGAAGTAAACCACACAAAGAAACCTGTTCTCAAGAGCTCTTTTAGGCAAGGTAAGTCCTGCACAGCACTGACCTTGCTAAACAGTTACCCATCTCACTTGAGCTCATTTAGATAAAAGTTTGTTACTAATGAATGAAAGGAAAAATCCCACTCATTCCCAACACGGGAAGACAAGGCTGTGGGCAGCTCTCAGGAGGAGCCTGTGCAAGCTGCTCTTGTATTGCATTCCACCTTGAGGTAGTTACCCACTCCTTGACTTTGCTGCTGGCACAGCTGCACTGGAGCTCAAGATGTTAATCCTTTCTTCCCATTAGCACTGGCCAGTGCTGAACTACCTTCCAAGGTCTGACACGTGGGTGTCCCATACACCCCAGGGCAAGAGTCCAGTTTCCTTCCTAGTGGACAGCACAGCAGGTAAAACACAAAACATGTTTGCAGAAATCTCTGCAAAGCACAGGCACAGAGGGGAGAAATGGCCCCAGAGCTCCTTTTCATGGCACTGCTTCTTGGCCCCATAAAAAGGGATCATTAGTTAAAATCCCTTGGCCTCCCAGGCTTATCTCTCTGTAGGGCTGTATTTAGGAATAGAAATGGGATCTGGCAATTTTTAAAGATTCAGATTCCTTAATCATTCATGGTGGGAGAATGTCACTGAATGGGGATCCGCACATAAGCCCCCAAGATGGGAAAACACAGGGAGCTTTTGGTTGCTAAGGAATAAATGAGGTTAAACAGAGGAAATATCTTTTCCTCATGCAATGCCTGTCTGGTGGGAATGAGAAGCCCTGGGTTTGGTATGCAGTGGTTTGGTGTCTCTCGAAACATCTGGATGGCAAGACAGGACTGTGACTTTGAATATTGTTCTGCACGTTTCTGGCTGCAAAGCCCTGTTTCCTCCCATCCTCTCACCATGAAAATACCTCTCCCCATGATATGATGGGGGAATCCACCTTCCAATGGGTTAAGAGATTTATTTCACAACAGCTGTGACAGGGCTGTAGGTAGAAAGTACATATGCCGTTACAGGGCACCAGAGCCCGAAGAGCAGCTGCTCTGTACACACCTGCCGTGGGGACATGAGGGAGGGCAGTGATTTATCTGCCATCATCTGGGGAAAAACGCGTGTACCAACCAGGCACAGTCAGCTGCTCCTATTTCCCAGCTCTTCTATGAAGGCTGTTCCCTTCTCCCAGTCTCCCCCATGCTTTGAGCCCATTGCAGTTGGGTTGTGCAAGATATGAAGCCACAGTCAGTTCTCCACGACAGAGGACAGGATGTTAAATCCACTAGAGGCATTCAGATCCCCTGCTGTGCAAGGCAGCCTCCTTCCCATGCAGATGTGGATACCAAACACATGCAGCACTTAAGCAGGAACTTGGGCCATTTTGAACCCAAATGTGCAGATCAAATTTCTGCTTAAAAACACTTAAACACAGAGGAACAAGCCAAAAATGGCCGTATGGGAACAGGAGAAGCAATACTACAGCACAGCTGAGTTTGGGGACTCCAGCTTTCCCTCGGGGGTTTGTGGTTGTGTTCCCTGTGCAGTCTCCAGCTGTCTGACCCCACGAGCTCGGGGGGTGTCTGTGCCCGGGCGGGTGCCTGTGGGCTCCACATCACAGCTGCCCCGGGGCAGGGACATGTCCTGGGGCTGGGCTGTGTCAAGGGTGGCACCAGCTGCAGCTCTCCAGCTGTGGGAAACATGTGGAGAGGCTGCTGAGGCTTGTGGCAGTGCAGAGAGCACAGCATCTATGTGGTGCTGCTCCCTTTGAGAGCCTTCATATCCCCCTTTGCACAGGTAGATGGGTTCCGACTTTCTTAAATACAGCATGAGTTGCTATCGAGCTGTGGAGGGAATTCCAGCTATTTGCCAGGCTGAGGAAGGGGCAGGGTGACGTGAATGTGGAATCCGAAGGCAGGGTGGAGGGAAAGGCAGTTTCTGGGAACAGCTTGAGGCTGTGGCAAACACTCACACAGACTTTCACAAACTGGCATTTGCCCTTCAACAGAGCCGTGTGTTTGCAGCGTCGCACATCTCCCTGAATACAGAGTATTCTCTATGCAGGCTGAGGATGAAGAAGTCAGCACAAGTCAGCAGAACTAAGTGCACACTGGGGCCTTACCCAGTAGAAAGAGTCAAATAGGAGAATGGAAAGTAAGTTTTATTATGGATGGAATTAAATGAGCTAGAACTAAGCTTTCCAGAGACAGCAGGATCTGGCCTCCTCTCTTACCAGACCTGTGTGCACAGAAGAACAGGACACAAAAACAAATTGGCACATGATGGAGGGCAGCATCAGACGTGAAATACATCACCGGTGCTCAAAATATATGAAACCAAAAAAATCAAATAGCCATAGTCTTTTAGTGACTGCAGAAGGCTTATATCAGGAACCCTGTCATTTGAAGTGCTACAAAAAATAATTAGAGAGGAGCAAAAAGGCTCATTAAAAACCTGATTCTGTTTCTACATGTTTTAAATGTTTGTTCCTATTTGCAAAACTGGAATAATAGCATTTTCAAATGTTTATGAGAATGGGATTTGTATCAAGAGCAAAGGGATTTTTCCATGTGCCAACCACTTACAGGATCTTGAAAATAACCGGGAAGAACTGAAGAGATGCTTAATATTCCAGATACGTTTTCATATCAATGGTCACTTGACCTTAGTGAGGCCACATTTATAAGGCCATGTAACCTAAGACCAAAGCTATGGAAGGTTTATGGTTGGAGGTTTTATTCCTGCCTTCTCCCTGCTGCAGTTCAGCTGACAAACACTCGGGCAGCTGACAGAAAACAGTGCTGGCTGCTCACAGCACGTTCAAAGGTGTGAGCTACAACAACGGCTGGTTGGTGAAGTGTTAACTTCAGTGACTTTAGGCTTTAGACTTTACGTATTGGTACATATGTAATGGTGCACATGGATGAGGTTCTACATCCTCTGATAAAGTTTTCTCCCTGATGACGATTTTCAGACTGGGACCTTCCCCAGAATGCAGAAAGGTGGCTGGGAATCTTTGAGGCCAAGCTTGCTGGCTTCAGTTCACTGTGATATCAGGTGTACAGTCCCACCCAGGGAACTGGGGTGCTGCCAAGCAAAAACGTGTGAAAAGCTCTGAGTGGGACTGATGGTACAAATACAAAGCATCAGCTGCCCCATCAAAACTTGCCCTTCTTGGAGTAGTGTGTGTTCAGCAGCATCAGTAACAGCAATTCAAGAATAGGTGTAAGGAAGCAAATTATCCACTGTAAACCCCGGTGGGAGGCAGAGTTACACCAGGTTTGAGCAGAGGGGGGAAGCTGGTGTTTCACCAGGGAGGAAGGAGCCATGGGAAGTGGCCCCAATGGCAGAGCTTGTTTAAGGTGGGAACAGGGCGTCTATCCTAAGAAGCGCTATAATGTGCACAAAAGCCAGCTAATCGTCACAAAATCTTCACTGTTTAACCGTAACTCAACTTAAAATCAGCTCCCTGCCAGCTGAGAACTAGAGATGCCTCAATGTGCTTAGTAAAGAGAAGTTTAGATGGGAGGGTGGCAGAAACTTCCCCGTCTGTTGTTAAACACAGGCTGAAGCCAATGCAGAAGTCCACCCAGAGGTGGCTTTTCCATGAGCACGGGCTTCAAAGAGGCTGGATCCAGAGTTATTCATGGGAAGTGTTTGTGCTGCTGAGTCAGCACTGCCACTCCTGGTAGCCCTGAGTTTTCCATGGATGGTTCCTGTGGGCTGAACAGGACTTGTTTATCTGCTGCAGCCCAGCCCAGCATGGCAGGATTGCAGGCAACATGAAAAATAAACAGGGGATTCTGGCAGCATTATGTCACTCAGGCCAGCCCAAACACCACAGAGTCACTGCCAAGTTAGGTCACTTAAGCAAATACTTTGAATGGGTTTAAGAGACAACTAGACATTTTTATGAGGAGAAAAGAGATTTGCAGATGCGAAGACAAAGCAAGGAGGTGCATTTGAGATAAACTTAAAGGGCCAGGCTCTTTGGGCCAAGTGGCTGTTTCCTGCATGCAATTCTTTGCTTCCTCACATCTGTCTCCAGAGGAGACCATGGTGCAGGGCACAGCCACTGCTTTGGGACACGCCTGTGGCAGAGCTGGCATGGGGAACCATCACCAAGAGAAACACTCTCCCTGGAGGAGGTGGCTGAAAGTGGGCAGTAGGACAGTCCAGACTGAGTCAGGGTTGCTCTTGAGATTAGATTTGACTATCTCATGAGTCATTTAAAAATTCCTCACTTTCTGCCCTAGAGCAAACGAGGACAAGATGGCAGGATGGAACAAGTCGCCACAGTAGTGAGCCCCTGAGGAATCATTCCTCCTGGGCTGTACCCGGCTGGCACTACAGAGACAGCACTTCCTGACATGGTGGAGAAAGAAATCATGGTGCTATCCCTTCTTCCAGAGTTTGAGTTTAGATCCTTGCCTAAATATTTCAGAACTATTTAAAGAAAGAGAGCAAAGAGAAAGGAAATAACTGTGCTATATTTTTAGCAAACAAGCAGTACTGACTTACATGACAGTGCTACAATGAAATTCTCTGACTGCAATACTTGGGTAGAGGTAAATTATTATTGACACAGAGCAAAAGGCTGGAAATAATTGAAATAAATTCTAAACTTATCTGACCCTTTCTTAACTTATCCCCTTTCTCTGTGTCTCTGGGGTCTTCAAACTGGTTTAGAAGTCTCAGGAGGACTGTGAATTTCTGTTACCCTTACTTTGATGGAGCTACAAATACCTCAAGATGAAGTGTGTTGCTCTGTTCATTTTTGTTCAGGTTCTGTTGAAAAACGGAAAATGCGCTTAGAAATAAAAAGGGAAGGGAGGGAGCTGCCTGGCCTTTTCTGGCTGAACAGCAGAGTTTGGTTCCCGTTGATCAGAGCTCAGAGCATGGGTGTGTTTGTGATCATTAACACATTAGGAACAGAACTGATACTGCAGCAGTGAGGACGTTCAGCAGCCCCCTGTCCTGTTGTCTTGTCAGCTATCGGGTTTACAGCCCTTCTCTCAGCCCCGGGCTGACCTTTGTCCCCTCTGCCTGAGACTGTAGAGAAAGCATCACAGTTTACTCTGGTGCTCCATCAGTTCCTTCAAGGCAAAGGTGTAGAGATCTGGTGGGTTAAAGAGGGATCTCTGTGCCTGCCCAACCAGGGGAGGCCATGACGGCATATTCAGTCCTCTCTTGGGAACGAGGGAGGAAGTGGAGTTTTCCAGGATGAAAACTGTTTGTGCTACTTCCTTTCTGTTGTCCAGCTTTGTATCAGTTTGTGAGATGAAGCTAATGCACCTTGCATTCTGCAGCACTGCACCTTGTGACAGAAAACCCTGGGATACCTGACCTTAGATTTTGAGAGACATGTTAGTTATTCCAAATGTACAAAGACAAGATCAGTTTTGAAACTCAGTTCGCTCTGCAAGGGACATTCAGTCCTTCCCAAGTTACAGTTCTAAAGATTCATTCCATTGGGGATAAAACATGAAAAAGAGGGGCATTTTCAAACAGTGAATACAGGGAAGAAAATTGTGATCTAGTCCTGACATTCCATAGCAACAACAAAAAAACCACTAGCAAATTATTCTGTGAGTAGCAGAACTAAGGAACCAGACCTGCTTCAGATTTGTGGGTTTGTACAAGTGCCGTATAAGACCTGCAGCTTCCCTGTGGCCTCCGTGAACCTCGGTGGGGCAGGAGCAGCCTCTGCTGCCACCAGCCTGGGGACAGTGCCCGTGGGTGCCACATGCTGGACAACAGCCCAGTGCTTCCTGCCTTCCTCTGGTGGAGCAGTAATGGAGTCTCTGATCCCAAATCCCTGTTTTCACAAAAGTCGTGGAAGTTCTGTTTTCCTTGTGTCATTCATCATGGTTTTAGAATTTTGCATTGATGGACCAGGAAATAAAATAATGTTCCAATGCCAGATAGTAATATTTTTAACCAAATGTTCAAAGTCCCTAATGTAATGAATGTTATGAATTAGAGAAGCTGTGCTTAAGAAAGCCCTAGTTTGGAATCAGTGCCTAAAGCAAACAGCTGGGCAAGGGGTGGTGTGTGAGGTCAAACTGATCGAGGCACAGGCGCCGAGTCTCCCTTGCGTGCCGAGTAACGTCCCTCACTGCTACACAAGTGCAGGGCAGGGGTTGATGTAAAGTAGGAAGGATTTTGTATGTTACTGCCGTTAAACTAGGATTATGCTGTAAAGCTGGGGTGTGACTGCAGTCATCTTTCTCTTCTTCATAAAGGGAAAGACACTTAAAACAAGGGAAAGCTTCATCTAGGCACAGTGGATATAAACTTTATGTACTGTAACTAACTATTTAACCTCTGCAACCTCATGTATCTGGAGACCAGACCACATAGTAGCCATGAAATGAAGGCCTCAGGCAAATGGTTTGTTGAGTGTCTGTGCAGGCTCTCAGATGTACACAGAACACCGTGAGACACACAGAGGCCTTAAAAGCAGGAAGGGATTTGCAGAACAGGACAAATCTGCCAAGCCCTGCCCTGGGACCTCTAGTGAGCATCATTTGCTTTTGTAAGAATTTTTTATTACCCTTACCCACAAAAGTTTGATAGAGAGGTAAAGGCAGATGTTTGAATTTTTGTAGTTTTTCTTGCTCCCAAATGTTCTTACTTGGGCTTTTCTACCCATCACAGATACTCCTTTGTAGATCTGACGAAGCCAGGTCACCCATTAGCTGAAATCCAAAGAGGATTGGTCATGGAGACTGGGTTTTGTTCCTTGCAGAAGAAAAGTGATCTGCATCTCTCGTTCACATTTCAGTAATGTGGAGGACTGAAACAATAGCCCCTCTTTCCGCTGACTTTGCAAGCCACTGTGTGCTGCTGGTGGTGGTTTCCCAGGGTAACAATGAGGAAGTTACTGGTGTTATTGGGAATGATGTGAAAAGGGGAATGTACTGCAAACTGAGATGAAGTTTAGTGATGGTGTGCAACTGCTTCTGCTGCCAGGCTGGGTGCAGAGGCACCTTTACAGAGGGGACTGCAGCACCAGAGCCTCTTGCTGCCCTTTGAGCCCACGCAGTCTCCCTAGAAAGCTGCAGCCAGATGTAGCTGGGGGAATTGCATCCCTCAGGAGTCCCTCTTGTTTGTGCTCTCAGGTGTTGTCTGTGGCTCAGCCTCGGGGGTGTCTGAGCAGAGCTGCTGGCCTGTCCAGCCTGGCTGCCCTCTGGGCTGCAGGAGGATGTTTGCCTGGAGAGATCTCTTCCCCTCTGCTGGACCTGGGACGTACCAGAAGGCTGACAGGGTTTTGGCTGGGGTGGCAGTTGCTCTTCCCTGCTCTTTGCTTTCATTCAGACTGATTTTTGCTAAAAGATCTGTGTTCACCCCAGCTTTGTCCTACAGACACTGAGTTAGCTGGACTGCAGGAGGGAGCTCCCTTCCAGTTGCTAGCAAGCCTCTGTCAATGAATAACATTAATGGGCTGCCATTATTGGTGGCCACTTCCCCCATCAATGATGGGGAGCCAGCACCAGCAGCTTTTGCAGCAGTGAGAGCATCAGCTCCACAGAGGAGCATGGCGGGAACCCCAGTCAGCCAAGCCTGACAGGCATTTAAACCAGATCCCTTTACAAATGGGAAGAAGTCATAAAATCTGCTGTGAAACCTTAGTCCTGGCTTCAGCTGTCAGTGCCTTTAGTGGCAAAAGTGCCCTGTCTTCACTATAGGAGCCTTTTACTCCGTTGTCTAATTCCCTGAGAGACTGGGAGAAGATTGACCCCTCAGTAGCACTTCAACTAGTAGCAGAGCAATAAAAAAGGGGAAAGGAATAAGAAAGAAATCCCATGTGCTAAACAGCAGCCATTCTGCTGCTGGCTTTCAACACAGGCAGGTGCTTATGAGGTTTTCAGATCCTCTTTATGGGAGCGCTGCAGTAATGCTCCTCTCAGGATACGCAGAGCCCTCAGCCAAGGAGGACCTGCCTGTACCTGTAGAGAGGAAAATAATTCCTACCCCTCAGTGACAAGCCAAAATTCTTCACAAGTATGTGCTAGGAATTAAAGACCCAGCCCTATTAAGAGCAATAAATTTGTACCAGGGATGTTCTTGGCCCAACAGCGAGAGTAAATTGACACTCTGATGTTGCGGCCTCCTGCCAAACGGGGAGAAAAAGTAACCCAGGTAATAGTAAAGTGATCCCAAAGGGGTTTTCTGTAGCCTGGCTTTCAGAATGAAAGCCAAATTCTAGCCTTGCGTGAGCCTCTCCAAGGATTCTTGAAGCTAAAATACTGTGCTTTGTTTATTACAAGTGATCAGGAGTGTTTCTGGATCCAACACTCTCAGAAAGGAACAGAGAGAATGAGGGAGCAAAGAGCTGCAGGGGAGGGGGCCAGGGCAGGCACAGCCAGGCGTGGGTGCAGCACCCAGCTCTGCAGGGGAGAGCCGGGCAGAAGGGCCCTTCCCTCACTTGCCCATCTGACCCTGTGCCAGCTCACCCGGGGCAACTGAGACGTGCCCTGACCTCAGGTGCCTGGAACAAGAGAGGCACCTCCTGCAGTGTGGGACCTACTGCACCTTCCTCACCTCCTGTGCTCAGAGAGACATCTCCACAGCACTGCTCATCTTGCACTCATCTATCTCCTGGCAGAGAGCACAGGGCAATGAGCATCAGCATCCTCCTTCTGAGCAGCAGGGGAGGAGGAGGCACTCCTCCAGCCTGTGTCTTCTCCAAATAAGAAGTATTTAGACTCCTTTTCCCAGAGGGCTTAAGATTCCTGGAGCTGCAGCAGCTGAAGACCAGGCCCAGGCTCTGGCCCTAAAAGCTTTGCAGCTCCAGGGTACTGCACAGGGGCTTTGGCTCTGCAGAGGAGATGGCTGGAAGGGGTGGAGAGAGGCTTTGAGGCTGGGGCAGCTCCCCCCTGCCCCCGCACGAGTGCAGCACTGCCAGCCCCACCCAAGGGCACATGCAGGGGGCTCAGGGCTCCCACCCCGCTGAGCGCTGTGCCTGGGTGTCCTGCCTCCTCAGGGAGGGCTAACCCAAAGGTGCTGCTGAAGGGCAAGGCAAGGGACGGGCTTCTGTTGTGGGAAACAAGTTGCTCCTTGGACTCAGCGTCAGCCAGGGCTGGGGGCTGTAAGTGATGCCTTCCTGCCGCAGAGGATGGTGTTTCTAGCATCTCCCTTTAGGGTACCACAGCGTTGATGGCTTTGTTCTCACTCCCATTTTTCTGTTTGGGGCCAGGTGTAATGTCAGCTGCTCTCAGGCATCCTCAGTGGGTTCCTTTGCTCAGAGCTGAGAGCAGTACAAACCTTTTCCATGCATGGAAAATCATTTCACGGCTCATGAAAAAACAATTTTAATGAGATAAAAGTGCCCTGGGAAAGTCCCATGGACAGGAGCCAGCAGTTCCTGAGGATAGAGATGCCTCTTCTACATCTCGGTCTGCCCATGTACTTGCTTTTAAAATTATTGTTGGAATCACTTCTCATGCACAGCACATAACATTATGGATAGTTTCTGAGATCTATCCATAGATAGATCTATAGGATCAATCTCCTGTGCAGGTGGAGATGGAAGGGCAAGATCATTTCAAAAGGAGCTGCTCAAAGGCTTGAGTAGTTCAAACCTCACGTATGGAGCCAGGACAAATGATGCCTGGGGTATTTGGTACTCTGGGCAAAGGATGGTTGAAGCTCAACAGCCTTGCTGTGCTCAAGCAGGGCCTGCTCTGTGCCTGGAAATGGTGCTGTGAGACTTGCAATGATGTTGCCTGACTCCAGTGCACCAGATTTGAGACCCATATTTAGTTTTTCCCCACTCCCAATGACATGGGCACTTCTGCACAAGCTTCTAAGTGATGTAAATGTGAGGGATCCTCTCCTCAGCTTTCATATACGTCTGTGTCATCTTTATGCTGACATCAGTTCACTGTCTTTCCGGTCCTGGGAGGACAGGCTCTTCAGAATGAGCCCAGCAGCCTGCCACACACTGGAGTCTGTGGAACATGTCAGTTTGAATGCCAAGAGTCTGGCTCTTCGCTTTTGGAAGTGTCATAACCCGAGTTACAGGGCTGATTCCTTCGATCCTCCCACACCTTCACCTCGTCCCTGCGTGTGGACGGCAAAGCCGCAGCATCGGTTCCAGGCTGGGGTCAGTCAGGAAGCAGCTGCTGGGAGGGGATCTCCCGGGGATTTGGCATTCCATGGGAGTGTGGACTCTCCCTCACCCATGGAGATGCCATGTACTGCAGGAAGAGCCCTGAGCAAGAGTTTATAAAGTGTAACATCACCCCAGAGCCCTCCACCTCCACCTGCAGCCACCTCTGCACCATCCTGGGGCTCCTGCAGGATCCCAGCTGGATCCCAGGGCTTTCCCTTTACATCTGTATCTCACCAACGTGCACCCAATGTGTAACCCACACTGGGGCGTATGGCACCTCTGAAAAGGTAATTCAAGTAGAAAATACGCCTGGCAACCTGGAGTCCTGGTTCCTTTCCCTGTCCAGTCAATGGGTGACATGTTACTGCTCTCACAGTGCTTCCTTCTTGGAAGTACTGTGGGGCTGTAGTGAAAAATGATGCTTGTTGGATGTGGTTGCTCACGGTGTAGTTGGAGCTGAGATAACATTTCCCAGACAAGCGCCAGCCTTGCACCTCCTTTGGGAACACATTTGTAAGAGAGGCTGTTTCTACCAGCTGTAGCTTTTCAGGACACAAGTCCTGGTCTCACTGAGTCTCACTCGTCCTGCTTTTGCTCCATCATGGGATTTAATGGTCAAATAATATTAAAAAGACTTTAAAGATATTTTCATGGTGTGAATAATGATAGAGGGATTAGTGAGGAGCAGCGAGTAACATGCTGAACCAGGACTGCTGAACCAACAAGCTGCTGTGTGACCTTGGACATCTCTCCACCACTCTCTGCCCTGGCTGCCTCAACTACTCTTCATTCCTCTTCCCTGCTTAGTGGTGAACCAGTTCCTATGCGGAGGCTGTGTGTTCCTGGTGTAGTGACATGCAGACTTGCGATGGGGCCTCCAAGTGATACTGGAGTCATGAATGTTTCAGTGTTATTGGTGCTATTTGTTAGGCTTGTGTGTAAACCACCCACAGCAGCACTGGTTGTTTCCAGAGTGCTTATAGGACAAATAAACACCCTCTGCTCCGCTGTGGGGCCTGCCAGCCCGGTCCCTGCCATGCCTTCAGAGACCAAGTACCTTCAGCAGGGCTTGCTGGAGGAGAAACCATTCCTTTGTCACCAATGTCATAACTGAGCACAGTTGATTTATTGCTTCCTGAGTCCCTCTCTGCAGTTGCAGTGCTGCCGAGGCCAGTTGTGGTGTGTGCTCTCCGGCAGGGTGACTTAAACCAGGACCACTTCCTGTCGTCTACGTCAAAAGGAAGGAGATCAGGTTTTATTAGAAACAGCGTGTGGACGTTCTGAGCAAAACCAGTGTTATGAGCATGGCTCTGGCACTGCAGGCAGGGAGGATGAGGCACAGTGGCACAGGCTCTGCCCAGCTGGGCAGGACACAGCCAGGCTGGGCTTATGCGGTGCTCAGTATCCGGAGTGAGTGGGCAAGGAGAGGCAACCACATATAGAATGGATCAAACATTTTACCTTTGTGTTCCTTTAGTGGAAAAGGGACTTTTTTGCCTCTACCTGGAAATCCCCAGAGGCAACATCTTTTTTTTTTAACTTTTCCCTTAAAAATTATCTGCTCTTCTCCCATCACTGAAAAGAAATTAATTTTTAAAAAAATCAAAGTTAAAAGAAAAGCATTTTTTCTTGGGTAGCTAATCAAATTGACGGCAACTTCTAAACCAGATACTTTATAAAGCCACATTTTTCCTCACAGTGTGGAATACACAGTACGTAATATGTACCTGTGCAACAGCACCAGTGTCTTTTTCATATGTGGGTGACATTCAGTGCAAGTACAAGTAGAAAGCTCATCTCCAGCAGAAGAGCTGACAGCTTGATAAGTATTGATCTCACTCTCACTAGCCTTTGTCTTGATATTTATTTCTTTTGTCAGAGCAGATGGGTTTCCTGGTGGAGTGTGGAATGTGTATTTATTGATCCCACTGCCCTAGGGATTTTCATTTTGGCAAGGAAAGCAAAGACGACGCCAGTAGACAAGAGGGGTCTGAAAACACTCCTGGTAGGTTTGAAGGGATGAGCAGCACAGTCAGCAAAGTTAAATGGTTTTATATGACACGGTTGTCTGTGATCACAGAGGACCAGACTCAACATGCAGACGATCTTTCCATGCCAGCTTGGGCATGTCACGTGCTTTGGCTGTGAATGCAGCCTGGAGAGCCCCTCTCTGCTGTCTGCCACCAACCTGCTTGGGCAAGTCACTTCCTTGCTCACAGATGCTCAAAGAGGAAATAATATTGGCTTCAGTTGAACTTTCTTCTTACAAGCTCGTGCGAGCTGCCGCATTGACAGCTCTGTGTCAGCCTGGGTCGGTGTGACCTGTCTGCGGGGACATCCACACGCGGGGCGGGGCCGCTTGGGCCTCAGGCGTGAAGTGGTACCTGGGGTTGAAGTGGTGATGGTGGAGACAGACTCTCCAAAGTCAGACCTTCCTCACCTAGGTGCCATCTGCTGAGCTGAGCACTTGTGTATGGGGCAACTCCCAGTGAGGCTTTGCCAGGCTTAGGCTTTCTCTTAACAGCTATTTTTAGGGTTGATACTATAAATCCCAGTCTCTCCCTCTTGCTGCTGCTTCTTATCTCCTTAAATCATGCGTGGTAGCAGCTGTTTGGCTCTACCTCTGACTTCTCCCTCCAAAGGGAAGGGAAACTATTTTGAAATGTAATCCTTTTCCTCTTTTTTTTGGCTGGGAAAGACCTGACCTGTAAAATATAGGCCACTGAGTAACACCACCTCAGTTGGCACCTCGAAGGGCAGCCCTGCGGTGGCCAGGGGAAGGACGGTGGGTTGTGCCCTCCGGGAGGTCTCTGCAGAGCGCAGTGGGCGCAGCCTCATCTGGGCTGTTGGCCCTGAGCACGTGGTGCCAGGAGCAATGGCAGGAGAGCTACTCAGCAGCTCCTCGTATCTGCTGAAGGCAAGCAGGCTTCCCAGCTGGGCCACGCTGTCCCCACACCTTACACTGACTAGCTGCCTGCACCCCAAGGGCACTCTCTGCTCCCCAGCCTTGGTTTCCTCCCCTCTGCCTTGGGCCCTCCCAGAGGCCCAGGAGCAGCGCAGGCTCCCAGCACTGGGACTGGCAGGCCAAGGCTGGGAAGGTCTGGTTTGTGATTGTTGAGGTTTGGAGGAGTTCTGGGGTTTTTGAGGATTCACAACACGCATCAGAGCTTGGCCTGTTGCGTCAAGCCCACTGCGTCACTCCGGATGTTGAGGCGGGTGCTTGGGTGCTGGGCCACCGTGGCGTGTTCCTTTTGGTGTCGAATTATTTGTGATTCATGTGTTGCCATAACATCACTTCCCATCAAAAACCTGGGGTAGTGACCCAGCTCGTCTTCCGCCCAAGCACTGGCAGAAGGCCCAGCTGCCTGTGTTCCTTTCACCTGCACCCTGAGAGTGCAGCGTGGCACCAGTCCTTCCTCATACACTGGGCTCCTGACTCGGGGCTGGTGGCTTGTTAAGGGTGGCTTAAAGTGCCTGGTAGAGTGGGAGAAGAGGCCAGGCTGGGTGGCTCTCCCAGCGTGTTTGGAAGGGGTGTTTGTGCCCTATGTGAACGCACGTGCAGTTGGGTGTACGGGCTTGCCGGGTACGGCTGTGGCTGGGAGTGTAGGTGCGTTTTTGCAGCTCCCTCTGCTACTGTTTGTTCAGCTAACACAGTTGCTTTCATTCAAGAGCTAAATCACAAGGGGATAATTTGCAAATAGCAACTGTATGTTAAATACTAATTTGTATCTACATGTTTGGGTTTCTTTCCAAAGTCCATTTATCATCTCGGTCCCCTTGCATCTGCTGCTACAAGGCTTTCTGCCAGCTCAGCAGAATGGGAACTCCAGCTAACCCTGCTCTCACTTGTCTTGCGCCCAGCACCTCCGGATGAGAACTGAACAGGGCTGGGTCTGCCCTGAGCCACAGTAGTCTCGGAGCACGTTAGGGTTTCTATCCAACAGAAAATGCTAAACATGTAAAGTTTATCTGCACTTGCTGAGATCTGTACCCGTCTCCTGTTGTCACTATGCTAAACATGGAAAAACAGCCCCAAAAGAGTAGCTGGTAGAAACCATGAATTTCTCAGGACCCCTAAACTTGGTAGAAATTCTGGATATACGGAGAAGGCTGATACGAGACCCTCAGTCTGTGCCAGTGCCTCAGCCTGTGGATTTGCAGTTCTGTTTCTTTCCACTGGAGCTCCCACAAAAAGCACAATCCATGTCGTGCTCAGCACAAGCCCAGAGCCAGCCCCTTGCCTGCAGAGCTGAGGTGCTAAGTTATATCTGGAGCAATATCTAATCTGGGCAAGTCTAAAACTAACCATGAGAAACAACAGCCCTGCTATAAAACAGATGGAGGCGAATGTACTACTGTTTCCTAAAAACCATCTAGGATCAAATGCAAACGGTCTCTGCTGCCTGTGAGCATGCAGGTGTGTAATTGCCAGCACCACCAGTTCCACAAAGCAGATCAATACAGCTGAGCCCAGAGCCCATTTTCTGGGGAGACTGGCATTGTGCGTGAACTGGAATTTCCTGTAAACCAAGTGGCCCTGCAATAGAAAGAAATGTCCAGGAAACAGCTGCACACATGCAAAGCACTTTTACTACTTGCCTGATGTTTTCCTCAGCATCACGTTTTCATAATTTTTTTAAAAATGCTTAAATCCTGTGCAAACAACCTTTTTCTCACCAGCTTCCTGTATGACAGTAGCCAAGAGAAACAGCTTCGTTTAGGGTGATCCATTTAAGCCACACACCGTATTGTCTGGGAATATGGGGACCAGGGATTATTCAGTGGAGGTTGAAAAATGTTAATATTTTATCAGCCACAGAATAAACAGATAAAGCGGAAACCACTTTATATTTTTCTGAAATGTTAATAATGGGCTGATAATCTCCAAAGCCTACATACTTCCTGTGATTCAAAAGGGACTGCATGTACTCGACATTCATGGTGCAGACCTGGCACAAGAGACACACCCCCTTCAAGAAAGGATACTGTTGGTCTGGATGGGAACATGGCAAAGAAACCAAAAAGCTGCTTTCTATAGTTTCCTCATGGAAATTGGAGAGCCACAGGGAAAAGCAGACAAGGGGACCAGCAACCTTACATACCCCACACACCACCTTAGACCTGGGGCCCAGCAGCACTGGTTTGAATCCGACAAAGAGCTGTAAGCTGTGTGGCACCTCTGTAAAGATTACCTTGAACTGCCTTTAATTGCTGAATTGTGGAAGGACTGAAGGGTTTGGCCCAAGCCTGAGTTACAGAATGAGATTCCCAATGAGGCCCATGTCTGCTGCAGGACAGCTCCAAGCTTCCCTCCGTGGCTGCTCCAGGGCTTGGCATCGAAGGCCCCATGCCCTCTAAGAGGCAGAGCTCTGGTGTGAGGGGTGTGCTCCCTCAGACGGGCTCTGAGCCCGGGCAGGGAGGGCAGCAAACAGCACAGATGGCACCATGGGACTGGAGAGCACTGGCATGAGCAGGACAAAACTGCAGGTCACCTTTTGCTTTGTCCTTAATGACACTGGTCTCCAGCTCCAAGGTTCTGGCTCCTGAGAGGTCACAGTAGACTTCTCCCAAATATCAGTGATTATAAGTCAGTGTAGCTTTTAGATATATCTCCTAAAGAGACTTATTTTGGATCTCATATGCTACAAGCTGATGATCTGAGTGCAGAAATGGAAGCTGTGAATCTCCATACCAAGAATTATTTCCATTTTAGGTTATATTAAGTCTCTGCAAACTTATTCAGCAGTTATGTCAGAGTGACTGTACCAAAATCAAAATCAAGTTCTTGTATTTGGTGTAGATATATCACTTCTCTGGCTTTGTATGTGGGAACCCTGATGCTTTTCTGGCAGAAGTTGAAAGTTTCTGCCATTTACAAACCTGTGCAAAAACTGACAGGAATAGAATTCCTTTCTTGTGCCAACTTAATGCCATTTTTCTTTTGCAATCAAGGATCTAAACACACAAACACATTTTCTGTAACTATTGCCAAAGCCTGGGGGTGTTGCAGTCTCCCCTTTCTCCAGGGTTTCACTGAGACTTGGCATTTTTTGACAACAGGTAATGTCATACTGAAAGACTAGAGCCTGAGCAGAACAAACCCTGCAGCCCTAACTGGCAGCACCAGATGACCTTCCTTTCAGGTTAGACTTTTCCTCAGGTTTTTACATGCACATCCCTGTATCTTTATTCAGGATGTTCCCATTGCCAAGTGCAACAGATAATAACTGGTCCTCACTGTATTGATGGCAACTTCCTCCAAATCACAGCCAGATATCCCTCTTCCATTTCCAAAACAGACACAAAAAAGGCTTCCCCTAATTTGTTGGTATATACGAAACAAATAATACTCTTTAGAGATCACAGTCACTGCATTTTCCTCTTTTTATTTTGACATTTAATATAACTGAAATATAAAACCTACAGAGTTTTCCTATGTCCTTTCTTGTAACTAAAAGCCAGTATTTTCCCAATATAATTTTGGTTTCATTATGCAGCACATATCAGCAGCAATTTAAATGAAGCTTTTAAAAAGCTGGTCAATTTGTTATATTACTCACTGAAACCTCTTTTGTAATTAGTGTTTCCTAGTCTGATCAACAAAAGTCTTTTGAGTGTTATCTTTTTGTCGTCGCTGCTTTTTCAATGCAAATTGCATAGGAAGGGGAAGGTCAGGAGTCAAGAGCTCCAGTGCCTCTTTGCTGCTGCTGGATGGCTGGATGGAGGGAGGGATGGAGGGATGAATGGATGGAGGGAGGGATGGAGGGGTGGATGGAGGGATGAATGGATGGAGGGAGGGATGGAGGGGTGGATGGAGGGATGCTCTGTCTCTGATCTTTGTTTGCCCACCTTCAGCTCCCATCCAGCCTGCCCAATGTCCCAGAGTCAGGAAGGGAACTCCCCCAAGGTCAGGCTATACCCCATAGGGTCTGCAGAGTAGAGGAGGTGGTTGTAAACACCACAGCTCTGCTGCGGCATTGACCCCAGGCAGCGATTCCAGGGAGCTGTGCACACACAGAGGATGCCTGATGGGATTCCCAGACGTTCTGGCTCCCACTCTTGCCCACAGTTTCAAGTAAACAGTTTGTTACACTTCCCTTCTCAATTCCTGTTTCCCTTTGCAGGCACATGGGCAACACAAACTCACATTCCTGAGTCAAATGGGCAAAAACCAGCCAAATTGGTTGTGCCTTAAAATAATGTTTTCTATTCTTTCCCTCGTTTTTTTCCCCTTTTCCTTTGCACGTGTGTTGCTGTTTCCACAGCAGTGACTAAATATTGACATGCAACATTCACCAAACAAGAAAAACGAGCACATGAATAAATATGAAGTGAAACCTAGGGCTTTGCAGTGGCAGAGCTCACTGGCCTGCTCCAAACCAGGAGCAGGAAAATGCCTGCCAGCCGCCACCCCTGCTTGGGGCAGTGGGGCTTTCCAGGCTGCCAATCCACAGAATTCAGATCTGGCTGCAGGCACACTGGGAATTTGGTGCTGGGGATGCTACTGGAACAAACTGATCATCAGGGAATGGCCTCTCCCTGTTTATCCCAAAGCATCCATGTGAATAGTGTGAATTTACAGTTTTGCAACAGTCTCCATCCATCCACTTGCCCACATTCCCAAGCAGGTCTTTTAATTGAGTTCTTTCTAGAAATAAATCTTAGCTGAGATGCAACATCTGTTTTTCAGCAAGATCTTGATTTTTGCCCAGTTCTACAGCTGGGCTGGAGGCTGAGGGGCTTAAATGACTCACTCAGGTTCGAAATGTTGGGCAGGGGCTTAGGTGGGATTAGAGCCCAGGATGCTTACAGCGTAGTCCTTGCCTTCACTAACCACTCCTCAGCCACATGGGCTCTTTGAGTGCAAGGAGAACTTGTTCATGACATCAGGGTGTGTAATTCTGCACACACCAGCAAATGATTTGTCTAGAAAGAAATGTAATCAATCTGCAGCTAAAATTCAGCTCTCTGTTACCCTTGGCATAGGATTCATTAGAGTTTAGGATCACTGTGACGAGAACAGCTCCAAGAGCAGGAGATCAATTTCATGAAAGATGTCAGGTTTTAAAATTTGGTTTCACTCCAAGCAAAAATGAGCACAGAAAAAGTTGCAGCTTTCCTCAAAGTCTCTGCTCGGCTTCTCCTCAGTGGATTACGTAGATTACGTTCCACAAGCCCTTTAATTGTCTGGGGTAGCTTCCAAATCTTGTCTCATGTAGATATAAATTTTTGAGTGCATCCCAGGTTTTTTTCCACATTCTTTAGAAGGGTAGATCCAAGAACAGGATAGAATATTGTTGAAGTGGTCTCACTAATTCCTGAGGCAAGGATCATATAATTTTCACCTCCCTGATAGCTTCTTCTTTTGGATATCAAATGCTCTTAGCCATAGCTTTGCACTGATGTTTTTGTGCTCCCCAGGTCCCTTCTAATGTTTTTAGGACTTCACATCCTGGAAATGGGACCTCCTGTTTTCCCATTGTCTGTTTGGGGTTTTTTATTTGCTCAAATTCAAGTGCAGATTGATCAACCAAGGAATCTATGGAGCTGCTTTTCACCCTTGTTGCCAACTCCCACATTTCCTTGTTGAGTGTTTCTGGGGGATATCCCTACTTAAATATGCACTTGGTCCAATAACCTTAAGAAAGGAACTGGGTAGTGCTTGGTCATGAGCAGGATGCCACCAGAAACAGCCCCATTTCATCACAATGTCTGGTTTACAACTATTTTGTGTTCTGTCCGTTCCCTAATTGCCTTCAGCTGAGGAACTGCTGCACTGCTTTTGGAGTGCCTGCTCTTTTCATCAGCGTCGTGCAGACAAACCTTGTGCCTTACAGGAAGCTGTATTATATCAACAGAAACATTTTTATTAATGAAGCTGGTAATTTCACTGACAAAGGCTGCTTTGGCAAAACATATTTTCCACTCATCTAAGCTGACTGGCACTGAAATATCCTACCTTTAAATTCCTCAGTGCTTGTATGCAGGATCAGTTTTTTCACAGCTGAACTCGGAACCAGTATCTGATTAACTGAGTTAATACTGCCTGGGGTTTTCCATCCACCCCTCTCCAAATGTTGGCACAATTTGCAATCCTCTTCAGTCTTATGGAATTTCCCTCATGTTCCAAAATTTCATTAAATCTAACAGTAGCAGGTCATACAGCTCCACTTCTGCTGATCTTTAAGCAGTTGGCTGCTTCCTATTGAAAGTTCTCCCTGGTTTCTGATGGACCAGAGAGGATGTCATAATCACTGAAAGACAGAAATGTGCTGCTTCCTTTCTTTTCAAAATCAGAACAGAAGCAGGTATTTATGAGTGCTTCCTGGCTGAGGGACTCGTCATACTTGGCTATGACAGGGTTCATTAGTTCTGGATATGTTTCTTAATTTTCCATTGCTGTTCTTACTTGAGAGGCAGTTCTCAGTTTCCCTGTCACCCAGGGTAAGAGTGGTTGTATTAACCCCAGTTAACTGCACTCTTAAGCACCATTATACCAGAGGGGCTTGGTTTCCATTACAGTTTGTTCTTGAATAGGTTTAATTAAGCATATGTTTAAGTACTTGGTATTGGTATGACCTCTTCACTCCAAGCAGGACACTGCCAAGTGGTGAACTTTCTGACAGAATGACTGAGTCCGTTCTGCAGAGCTTAATATTCATTGTCTGTGCTCAGCATGATGTTGTATTACCTGATCTCCCCTGGATTTCATGCTTCAGTTGTGTTTATTGAAACAGATCTTACTTTATGTAGTAAATACTTGCTTTGTATGTGCCACTTTGCACTCTTCATTTCAGGTACAGACGCTTGTGCACAAACATTTTGTCCCACTGCCAGATCTGTGGGTTTAGACAGGTATGGGGAGGTGTGAGTAGGATCTGGCTGACTCAGTGAGTCATGTATTTTCATCCAATAACCAACATGGAAATGCAGTATTCAAAATTTGTTTCTGTTGAGCACAGAGAGTAGTTTTCTGTAAGCGGAAGTTTTAGGTTTGACAAGCCAAGGAAGCTGTCTGAAGCTTATCTCATCTGTCTGATCATACTTTTCACTGCAAAAGGCATGATTCTTTTGTCAGCTCATGTCATGGCATAGACATCCACAGAGACTCTGAGAGATGCCCTTCAGAATGCAGGGAGAGAGCTATGGCTCCATGCAGCTCTTTGTGTGCGACACTGCTACAGGTGGTGCCAGGCTCTGCAGAAGTGAGGAAGCCCTTTTTTCTTAATCTGTTCCTGAGCAGACTTTGCCTCTTGCTGATGTTACCCCTGCCTGGGTTATTTGCAGATGGTGGTGTGTGGTTTGCCACCTTAGGCCCACGTGGGTGTTTTGCTCTGCTCTCACATGGCCAGTGGCATTGTTTCAAAAGGGAGGATATGCAGAATTGTTTGCTCATAAAAGTCATCGATAATCATGTGTGTAAAGTTCGTGAATTTCCTGACACTTGCCAGTGTTTTCACGTTAAGCCAGGGGCCGTCCAAATTCTTGTAAGTCATAAATCACATGCCTCACCCTCCACACAACGGCAGAGCCAAGTTTATTGAGTAAAATCTTCACATGGTGCCAATTCATGTCCCTGTGGCTGGGACCCACGGAGGTGAGCACAGGCACACCCCTGGGGAGCTGCGTGCTGGCTGTGCAGTGAGGGTGTGCTGGCTGTGCAGTGAGGGTGTGCTGGCTGTGCAGTGAGGGTGTGCTGGCGGTGCAGTGAGGGTGTGCTACCTGCTGCAGTGAGGGTGTGCTGGCTGTGCAGTGAGGGTGTGCTGGCTGTGCAGTGAGGGTGTGCTGGCTATGCAGTGAGGAGCTCTGTGTGTGCTGGTGCAGTGAGGAGCTGTGTGTGTGCTGGCTGTGCAGTGAGGAGCTGTGTGTGTGTGTGGTGGTGCAGTGAGGAGCTGTGTGCTGGCTGTGCTCCTCAGCCCTGCCGTGGCCAAGTGCCAGCAGTGCCCTTGGTGCCTTGAGAGTGGGTTTTGCAAGGGCAGAAAGAAGCCAGCAACCAACCTAAGGCTGCTTTCTATGTCTGACAGAGGTGGATTTAGTGCGTTCCTCTGCTTACAAAGATGCCATCAGCAGACTGTTCACGTCGGGCTGCAAGTGCTTTAGTCCTTTGTGTGTGACTGCAGTCAAACAAAGCAGGTCTGCATCCCGTAAAGCAGACTGTCGCAATAAAGGTTTAACAAGAACATTATCGTCATTGGCTGGAAAGAAAGATGCTGTCTAAATGATTGTTTTCCTTGAGTATTTTAACAGAAGTTTTAGTTCAGCATGAAGAGCAGTTTTGCCTCCTTTTATAAGAATTGGCAGGAGGAGGTAATATTTTAGCTGACGCGTAATCTATCTTGACTCTATTGCTTTTTTATTGTTTGTCAGAAAGGCCCTGGGGGTAAACATTATTTCTTTGTCTGTTTGGGCTCTGGCTTTGTGCCATGGACACATTTCTCACACCAAGCATGTTTCTGCATACCGGTAGGGAATAGACTGGGTGAGGACAAATTACCAGCTCTGCACACAGGCCCCTCCGGTGCCATTTATGCATCTGTGGAGAGGTCGTGGGAGTCAGAGAGTGTGAGAGGGAACAGACTGCAGGGAGCTTCCCGTACTCCCTGCAAGTTGTCAGCTGGCGATTTCAGTTCAGCATCTCACACCTTGCTCCCAACACTTGTGGCTGAAGAGCTGCGAACCTCTCAGCCAGCACTTAGGGAGCCAGCGAGCAGACAGATGCTCTTGCTGAGTGTGTAGATGGGCCCAGGCAATGACTTTGCAATGATCTGCAGATTCAGGTGAAACAAATACTCTCACTTGATCTCCTGCAGCATTCAATAAAGAAAGAGCTGACTTACATTTTCAGCAAAGCTCTTGAGCTTTACAGTTTGGAGGGCTCGTTTCCCCACGTGCCGTCTCTGGAGTCAGTGTTCCTGAGACACCAAATACACAGCAGTTGCCCAGCGCATTTTTTATCAGCCTCACCTAACAGAAGCTTACAATTTTATGCCTTCCTTTGTTGCACCATCTCTCTGTCTCCCCCTCTGTGAGTTGTTGAGATGTTAAACCTCTGCTTTTTGGGCCTCTTTGGTCCTTGGAGTTTATATGGGCAAAACTCAATCTGAATGTGAACATCCCCCAAGGCACAAGCTTTCCCATTCAGGAGATCACTATAGCTCTGCTCCTGAAATCCAGCCCAGTTCTCATCTTTTACTGCTCCTACCACTGGGGCAGAGACTGTTTGGCCTTGTTTGACTAATGTGAATACTTCTCCTCTGTGTAGCAAAACTGAACAAAAATGAAGCATTCAATAGCTGGAGATTGTTAGTGAAATCCTGGGCTTTCAGCAGGATCAAGGTCTTCCAACTGGATCAGAGGCCCCAGGTATCCACAGCTTCTTGAGGTTTCTTCCCCAAGCAATGAGAGACTTTTTGTTCAATGAGCACCATGGAATTCAAAGTAGAGCCAGCCAAGCTATAGGAAAACCTCTTGAAAAGGAAAAGGAAAATGAGGATTAAGAAGGAGAAAGGAGAAGGAAAGGAACACAAGAGGAAATAGTAACAGGTGCTGAGGAGTTCACTCAGCAGGGAGCTGTCAGGGCCAGAACCTCCAACTCTACATAAATTTACAAGAGTCTCAGTCAAATAAGACATTCCCAGCATCCTTCTGAGTATGTATTTAGTACCAAGAAGTGTCAGGGGATAAAAAATTGGAGAGTTATTATGAAGCTCACACCCCAGTTACGAATACTCTTCATTATTTCTGTTCACTCAGATTTCTTTCAAACAAAGTCATTTAGGGAAGTCCCTCTCTTTTCACAATAGGGGTGGCAACTGGCATTTTATTAGAATGAAGGTGAAGAAACAGGCAAGTCTACCAGTCTAGGAGAATATAAAGAGTCATCCTTCAGAACTGTGCTCAGTTCCTGGCTGTGCCACAGACTCCCAGGGTGAGTCACAGTAGCCCTGCCCGTCCTTATGAGGGTGTGTGGTGGCTGTAGAGTCCAGCAGGTCTCGGAGGAATGCAGCTCACATGGCCACATTGCTAACCTCTGCTTAGATCCATGGATAATCTGGGTAGAGGTCTTGTCTCCCGGGCCCCCTGTGCTTTAGTACACCCGCAATCGTCAGGGAGCCTCAGAGCAGCCCACTTTGCAGGCTGGCAGTGCTCTGCCAAACAAGGGATTACTCATTCCTCACGGAGAGCGGACAGTGATGAGAGTGAGCAGGAAATGGGCCTTTAGATCAGGGGGTTTCCTTACATTTCTTTTACTACATCCACTAAACTTGCTTCCCCCACATCTGGCACGTTGGGGCCTTCTAATCCTTAAATCAGCTATAATAGCAGGAATGGAAAAGGAATTGGAGTTACAAAGGAGCATATGCTCAGAGGTTCTCCTTTTGGGGGAGTGAAAACAAGGAGAGAGAAGCGGGAACAGACTTCTTTAATGTATTTGCTCTTTCAGGGATGGGTGCGAGCACTGGGCTGTTGTTTTTGTTGGGAGCTCTGGGGGCAACGGGGTTTTTGTCAATGTTTTACAAGTCTCTGGATGACGGTTTGAAACTGCAGCAAGAAATGTGATTCCTGGCTTAGCAGACAGGTTCTGCAAGTCAAGCTTTCTGTTTATTTTAATATTTCAGAGATCCTTCAGTGTTTGTCACACGGACAAAAAGAAAGGGGGAAACTCCTCCTCCTGCATGAACACAGCCATAGAATTGTCTTAAAGGTGCCGAGTTCCTGTGAGCCACATGCCAACACACACTGTCCGCTCCCCAGTCAGACCATCTCAGCAGGGAATTCCTGCTGAGCCAGCTCAGATCCACGGATACACCTGTCTGTGGACTTGTACTAACAGCATGACTGTGCTCGAGCTAAATAATAACCTAGAACTAGCGGACATGCAGCTGATGGGTTCTAATCATCTTCCAAGAGAAGTGAGAGAAACCCCTTGTCAATGACGTTTAAAACTCTGGCAGCAGCAGTTGCACACAGGACTAGGACTGCACGGAAGGGTTCCGTCCTGGGGGCTGCAGGGAGTCCTCTCCATCCCTAGTGGAGGTGACCTGAATCAGTCCCAGGAGGTCTCCAGAGCCAGCTGTGAGCATGTAAAATATGTCCCTTGGAGCTCTCTCCATTGTGTTCCTGGCTGTTTCTGGTGGCTGTGAGTGGCAAGTGCTGCAGCTGAGGCTGCAGTGTAAGGAGTGGGCTCTCCCAGGGCACGTCTGTGCTCAGCCCATCCTTGCAGTCCATGTTCTCACATGCACATCTTCTGGAGACGCTCAGGAAGGCTGTGACCAGAAGGCCACTACCTGGTTGGCTGCATAAACTAAACTGGCCAAGCTTTTGCCTTCCAAACTGGGAAGGCTTTTGATAGGGATTCTACCATTCTGGTTGTGATTTCTCCATATTTATAGTTAAGTGATTAAATTAAACAACCGATGAGCTTCTTGGGAAATTCCTCTGACTTTAAAATGGCTTTCAGAAGTATAAATGCCAACTGGGCAGTCAGCTGTTGAGTGTGTATTGTTTTCAGAGTATATTTTCTGAGGAACTAGTTGATTTTTGTAAAGAAAGTTTTCCCCAGATCTAAACTGAAGTGGCTTCTTGAGTTTATACAGTTTCCTTCAGAGATCTCTGTCTGTTTTGCACCTATTCTTTCCTTCCACGTCATGATATCCATTACACTTTATGCTTCATCACTGCATTTTCAGCATATTCCTGCCAAAGTAGAGCTATCTGCTGGGATAGGTTATAGACTCTTACAAACAAAAAGGAAAGGATGTGAGGGCAGATCAGGTGCTTTTCCTATAGGATAGGAAAGTCATGTATCGTTCTCAGAGAAGGGCAAAAAGTGAAGGACAGACCTCTTAGATAGCAAAGTGAAATGATCATCCAGATTCCTTCTCCTCAGGAAGTTATGTGCCAGCTCTGACCATCTCCTGGCAGCCTGTGGAGGAGGTTTTGCTTTCGGGCTCTGAGCTATGGAAAGGGCTCCAGTGACTGTGAAGGGAAGGAAGGTGGATCTGAGTCAAGGAAGCACATGCATTGTCCCTGTGCCCCCCGAGCCATTCCTCTGTGGCAGTGAGTGATTGAACAGCTCCATGATAAGGACAGAGGGGAGCTGCAATGTTTGCAATAGCCAGCGGAAATGCCTTTAGCCTTGATTAATCTGATTGAGTTCCCAGTTTCAAAGGGAACTGGAGGGCAGACCTGGGAATTTTGGTCAAATGAGGGGAAAAAGGAATCCTTGTTCCCAACAGGTAATTAATTTAATTTTATAGGAATGTTGATGCTCTGCACCTAGAAGTGCTCCTTCATAGACCATAAAAACTTCCCCAGTGCACACATGGTTTGCTCTTAGAAAAACAAGTAAAAATGTGGTCCATTTGGTTAAAATAAGCCTCCCTGTTGGGGGGAATTACAGGACAATAGAGTAGAAATCTGTTAACCGCATAACCCATAATCACTGTAAAGCAAGAAGATAACAGAGCTCTTTGTCCAGGCATCCATTTTCCACTGTGTGTCACACCTTCATGTATGAACATCATTTCTGGAGGGAGACCCTGCCTTCTTTGGGCTTCTGGGTCTGGGGAGAGTTTTGCCATGAAGTCTTTAGACATATCAGTGTTTCTTGCCTGGCTTTCCTAGGGAGGTTGGGTGGATTGACCCAGTACTGAGCAGGAGGGATTCAGCCCTGTTTTATGAACACAGACATGTCTGAGTGGGCCCTGGTTTCCCCACAGCTGAGGAGTGTGCAACTCACTAAAGCCTGGGGCAAACGGCCAGAGGCTGTTCTTTGCTGACTGTGTCTCTTCGCTGGTTTGTGGAAGGACAAAGAGAAGGTAACAGAAATTAATGCTACAAACTCCCCCCCACAGCTAAAGTGGTAGAGTGGCAGCCAGGGAGATCACTAGGAGAGCTGACACAAACCAGTCACTCCATGCCCAGACCATTAAGACTGTGAGAGACACAAATGAAGTCCTGAGAGAGCCTTGAGGTATTTTCTAGCTTAAACTGTGGCCTTGTGCAGTCATGAATGGACTTAAAACTTGAGAAAAGTCCCAGTAGCCACAGCACTTTGTGAATATGAAAATATGAGCCTCCCACAGTGCAGGGATGTGGCTGGGGTGCTCAGACCGCTGGTGTGTGAGCCAGACAACGACAGGCTGATGGAACAAACACCTGACAGATCCCAGAAAACAGCTGGATGGAAAAAGGACAAGTGAGATGATCCTCCCTCACACCAACTTGGCAACAACTCAAGTTCCCAGCATGATCTCAACCCAAGCACCTGCCAGGGGTGTGTAGGCTCAGCAAGAGCCAGCCTGCAGTGGCCCCTCTCCTCTGCACGTGGGAACAAGCCTCATCACCAATCCATGGTCAAGAGGCTCAGGCTCTGGAAAGGTAAAGGTCTTTTCAAGGCAAGGAACAAATCCTCAGATGGTCGATGATGTCACCTTGGGACGTGGACATTCAGCCAACAAAAACCCAGGCACCTGCAGATGGGCCACGAATCAGGGAATGTTTTTATCAGAAAAATAGGGCCCAGTCAGGAAACCGAAGTGTTTTTAAGCACCAGAGTAAATGCAAAGTAACTGTTCAAATGGCTCTTCAGACCTTTGTACCTGCAGTAAGGAGCACTTGCTCCCCCTCCTCTTTTCTGCACCAGAAAAATATCCAGCGATGCCAAGTCAGTAGCTATGAAATTGGAAGAATTCCCTAACCAGTTACCAAAGGACCTTCACGAGACCTTTTAAGGACATGAGAGGTTAGTTATTTCCATTGGCAAAAGGAAGGAGAACATAAGAAGAAATTTTTTTTGTTGTGGCAATTTGATCACAGTAATAATTCCTAAAAGATACACTGGAGACCAGATTCCATAGGATAATAAATGGTCATTTTATATCAAGAACACAAACATTTTCTTGTATGAGAAAGATAGTTACATTGATGGAGTTAGGGCAGAGATAAGTAGACAGGACAGAAGGATGCATGCTAGAAACACTTGTGCCTCCAAGTTAACTGCTAACTGCCAAAAATGAGAGAATAATAGAAAAGCTGTGGTAACAACTGCTTAAAAGAGCAAGACAGTGAAGTCACTGGAGTCTTCTCTGCAGCTGTTTTGGGAACATCAGAGCAATAGGGGCAAGTCAAAAAACTGCATTCTTGTGGAAGAAGGGAGGAGAGAGGTCTGAAGGTCCCTAAAACGAGGGGCAGGTTAGCCTGGTGTTGCCCATCTCTTTCCCACTGAGTCCCCTCGAGTTCATATGGAAGGTGTTGAGATCCACAAATCATTTGAAGGCTTCAAATGAGACAGTTTTGCACATCAGCTTGTGGAAGAAGCTGCCAAGAGCAACACTCTGGTTCTGGGATTTACATACATATCAAACCATTTATAACATACCCCTGCACAGATTAATAGTCTGGGTATGAGTGAATGGGTGTCAGGAGAGCAGGTACCACATCTGATTCTCATGCCAAGGCTCTTCCGATGGCACTAGGAAGAATGGGCGGTATTTTGAGCAAAACTTGGGTATTCAAATAGGAACAAGAGAGGATATTTAAGGTCAGGAGAGACCATGAGCCCACCTGTGATACCAGATCAAGCTCAGGGGCTTTAGATCAGCCCGGATTAGATCAGCCCAAATGTGGCTCCAGTCTGTCAGAAGCTGAGCAGTCTCTGCGTCCTTCGAGGGCCAGGAGTGCCCAAGAACGCTGCAGCCCCGTTGTGCTCCAGCTGCCCCGGCTGTGCCGATGGAGGGGCTGGGAGCTGCAGGACCGGGACAGGGGCTGTCTAGACTGCGCGTGCGGGATCACAGGCGCTGCTCTGAGAGCTGGATCACAGCGCTTCTTAGAGGCAATATCATATTTTCTGTGTTGCTCGGTAGCAGCGGCTCCGTTTTGGGAGGACCCTTGTGGGGGCAGCCGAATTCCTGCGGGAAAGCTGCCGAGCGCCCTGGGGCTTTCCCGCGGTGTGTGGGAGCTCCCAGCGCTCCCCGGAGCCCGGGATGCTGCAGGCTCAGCCCGCCCGTCAGCACAGCGCCCCTCGCGTGGTCACAGCGGCTTCCTCCGCCCTCACCCCTCCGCCACGTGTTTATAGTCACCAGCATCGAGGGTTACGGAGCAGAAGCATCCTGTGCAAATCAGGGATGCCCGGGGCAGCTAATGAATTGGTTACACCCTGTCTCTCCAAGAAAACCCAAGCCCTGGGAGGGATACTCACAGTGTGCCGTGGGAAATGCAAATGCACTGGAACCATGAAGAGCTGAGGCACTTTTTTTCATAGCACAGCTTTGCCCGAAACACAGCTGAGTTTGAGGTGTAGGAGCATCCTGGGTTGCAGTGGGGTAATTTGAGGAAGTTTTCCTTGGTCTCACACTTCCATCCCTCAAGTCTCACTCAGGAGATACAGTCTGGTCTCCTGCTTCTGCACTCACTGGCAGCACTCCCACTGTCATCTCATTTCCCCTTAGCTTCCCCTGCCTATAATCTTCAGTCACAGTAAAAAACCCTTTCTCAGGGCTAGGCAAGCCACCCTAAATATGAATACAGCACCCAGTGCCAGTACAGTCCCAGCAATGCTATTGCAATTCAAATGGAGGACATTTTTTTTCTTAAAGCTTTAGCAAAGTCAGTGCTTAAGAAGCACAACAGCAGGACAGCATTCCCATCTGCTTCCCCTCTTACTTGTATAGGAGAAGGATGACTAAACATGACATATGGCCCCTGGGATGGTGTCACGACATATCAGCCATGCCAACCTCATCACATGTGTCCCCACACCGTGCCCAGCTGAGCAGAGAGTTCTGAGCCTCAGCTGTGTCTTGGCTTTTCCACAGGGTTTGTAAGATCGTCCCCATTAGCAGAACGTGTTGCTAAGGTCGTGCATGTGATTTTATTGAGCTGTGCCATCACCCTCTTGTTGCTGCAGCCCTGGATGAGTGAGCTCGTGTCCCGGATAGCTGTGTGGTGAGGACTGGCTCATCCACATGGAGGCTGGTGGGAGCTGGGAGGAAGGGGAGCCCTGCAGCCAACAGAGCCTGGCTACCAGTAGTGACATGCAAGCTACTTGCTGAAGTGGCACACAAATACCACCCAGGCGTCTGAAGCCTTTCTGTGGCACCAGCCCCTTACCATGGACCTCAAACACATTGCTCTGGGGCCCCAGCAGCATGTGTCCAGCCTGGACACCACTCAGCAGTGCCCATCCCTGTGCCTTGGTCCTGTCCCACAGCACCTAGGCATCTCCATGGTCAGGGTGCCTGTCTTACTGCCCAGCCAAATCCCAGCATCACGGTGTAGGCAAAGGTCACCCCAGGGGTAGAACAGGAGAGTCTGTGGTCCTGCTGCCGGTGCAGATAGAGCAGGTATCTGGATGACATGTTGTCTTACCAGGAAAGGCAGGAGACACTGCTCAGGACTCATTAAGTACATGCCCCAGTTAATTTATGTGACCTGGCACTCTGAAAACTAATAAAAACCAGTTTATACTTTAGCTTCCACATGATTAATGGCAAAGCTCTCCATCATATATCACAGACCATGACCTAGCTGGGACAAAAATATACAGATTATGGGAGAAAATAGGAGTTAACAAAACAGCTGTTAACTGAGCTAGAAATGCTCTGCCTCAGTCCCATTGTAAATCAGAAAATCACCCTGTGACAGTTCTCCCTGGCTGCATGTTGGGCTGTTCAGAGCACAACAAGCAGACTAGAGCAAGAGGGTTCCTATCGCTGAGGTCTCAGTGTGAGATGTGGTTGGACTCGTGTTATCCATGGAATACATGTCCCTGTCCTCCAAGAGCTTCTGCCCACAGCAGAGGAAGACAGTGGCACCAAGCTGGTGAATGTCTCTGCTGTATTCAAGGGGCAGGCTGGCTCTCTCTGGCTCGCAGTTTGGTGTGTAACTTTCAGAAGGCAGTTCTCTTGCAGTAAGATTTTATGTGCTTCCAAGGATGGGAAGCTTTCTTTGGAAAGGGAGCTTCCCTCTCAGCGTAGGCAGGATGCAAAGTGCAAAGTTAAATTAAAAATGTTGTGGTAAAGGTCACTCCAGATAGGTGCAGGTTTCCAGGGGAGAAGGGGTTGGTGTCAGTGACCTGGAGTGGTGCTGGCTCAGAACAGCCAGGTTTGCATGAACTCCTTCTCACTCGTCTCATGGTGCCCATCTTGCTGAGGGCATTCAGCTCAGGCAGCTTAATAAAAGCCTTCCTGCCCCTTTCCAAAAGGCTTATTTCCTGACCCAGGCAACATCATTGGGGCAGCAAGAAAAAAACACTGGCAAACAGGCACATCCTTTGCCTGATTCTCAGAGGGACAGAGCAGACCTTGCCTGGCAGGATGTGGGAGCCAGGGCACTGTGACTGGTCACCTGCCGCCAGCAGAAACAAAGCAAAAAAGATGCTTCACCAGGGTGAAAAATAAAACAGAGAGCAACAAGGGTGTTTATGTCATTTCCTGATGGGCCATCGTAGAGCATGATAACAGGATGGGGTCCACTGTCAGTTCCTGGATAGTTCAGGCTATTTCCCATAACCCCAGTGACTAAACAGTGCCATGAGGGGAGCCTGAAGCTGTGGTGCATCCTGCTTCCCCAGGCAGACACCTGGTTCATGCAGGAAGTGAGGAACCATCCCAGAGGGGTTGGGTGTGCCCTGTGAACCACAGGCCTTTCACTGGCTTTGAAAGAGAGTCAAGAGCAAGTAAAAACATGCAGTTTGCAGAGTATTTGCCCTTCAAAATGGCCTGGAGACCCTGGCTCCCTCCCACCCACTGCCTTGCTAGTGAGGGAGTCAGCACTGAGCTCAACCACAGCTCCACCAAAGTCTGTCTCTTGCCTCCAACAGTGGCCGATGCCTGGGGAAGGGCAGGGCAAGCTTCCACCATAAACACCCCTACTGCTCAACAATCTGTGGCTCACATCTCTCTAAATTCCTGACCCAGAGGTTATCCTTGTGTAAACTGCAGGTTTTCCACTTGAAGGGCTGCTTAGACTTTTGAGGGTTGCTGTGCCTGGGGAAGGTTTGCAGAAGGGAGCCCCATTTGCTGATCATGGGCAAAGGCAACTTTGGTCTGTGGACGATGAAAACAGCTGCAGAGAAAGCTGGTCCTTCACATCCACATCATCTTAGGAGCGAATGACAAGACTGTTGCCACATCTCTGACCAGAGGTGGTCCAAACAGCATCATCCAGGTGACAGACGAGGTTTCAAATATCTGCCCATATCTAGCAGGGAACTTACAAGCTCTTATTTTCCAGTCCGATTACCCTACTTGTCTTTTTCCAGTACTTTGATGGCAGAGAGCTGCAGCCCTGTTCCATGCAGCTACACCAGCAGCCCTGAGCTTGGCTGTGCTGGCAGCTCTGGCCCTGCAAAAGGATTTCCATCCCTTTGAGAGATAGACATTTTTTGCCTTGTATATGATGTAAAATCAGTTTCATAATGCAAGTAAAATCTATCATAATCTCTTCATGCTCGGTGCTTATTTCGGAGCCAGCTGCAGCTGTCACAGCCTAATACTCTCTGCTTAGGGTCTGTGTGTGCACAGCTGGCCCTGGCCTGAGCACCTGCCCTCGGCCCTCAGAAGTGAGCTGGGATCCCCCCGTTGGGTCTGGGCTCTGCTACTTGACTGCTGGTTTTATTTTGACACCCCCCCGTTAAAAACGTGCCGAGGGGAGGGTGCCCTGTTCCGAGACAGCCTGGTTGGATTATTTGGGCTTAGAGAGCAAAGTGTCAGGTTTGTGTTTAATGAATATCTCCATCAATCATCCTGGCTGCCCATGGAGTAATTACCTTGCAGAGCCCACAGTGGCAGGTAAAGCACTTGGCTCAGGACACACAGAGCAGGCTTTATTAGCAGCCCTGCTGTTATATTGTTGTTGTCGTCGTTTGCCCTCGATTACACTCCTCTTGGTGCTTTGCAATAGCTGGCTGGTTACTCCCTGCTGGGGCTGCTGCAGCAGGTACCTGACACTGCTGTGGTGTCACAGGTGCTCCCCCCAGCCTTTGAGGCACACAAATAAATCTTGCCAGAGGTGTGAGTTGTCTCCCCAGATGACGATAGCTGTCTTTGGAGAAGTGCAAGGCAAAAGCACTTCATCTGTGTCCTGCCTCAGCTGCACTGCCTTGGAGTCTTTTGTGCTCACATACCCATAGCTCTGAGGGACTCTCAAGAGCTTCAGGGGAGACAAGCTAGGCTAATCTTGTAAGGCTAATGCTTAAACAAACCCAAGGTCATTCCCTGTGTAAGCTCCAGTACCTGCAGTCATCTCAGCAGTGAATTTGGCCCCTTTCACCTCTGCCACTGCTGGCCTTTATCCCTAAGCTTCAGGAGGATGAAATGCCCAAGCTATGGGCTTTAAAGGACTTTACAAGTTCGATTTACAAGCTCCATAAAATTACAAAGTCTCCCTCCCCACTGCAGAAGTACCTTGTAAAACATGTCCTGTATTATTTCAGTCTGACAGGTCAGGCTGCAAAGGCAAGGCAGCATCAATGGAGGGAGGGCGTCTGGTACAGAGCAGAGTCTCTGGCTGGGAGAGGAGAAAGCAGAAGGTGCTCATGGTCAGCAGCAAATAAAAATCATTCTCTGCCTTGTGCTATGGGAAAGCCCAAGGGCTCATCCCACCTTCTGTTTCTCCCTCTTATTGAGCAACTATTTGCATGGTACATTTTGTTCAGTTCCAGGCTGTACCTGGGACCATGTGGCTTGATCCTTAGCTGAACACCTGGCACTGCAGAAAACTGCAGTGACCCTCCACAGCAAATGCCTGGCACTAATCTGACACCAGGGCAGTAATCCACAAAGCCTCTTGCCCCATCTCAGGTAGCTCCTGCTGCTGATTGTATGCCAGAGGTCTGCAAAGGTTGTGTGCTTCATCTTCGTGTGTTTGGGCTGCCTTGGATAGCGTCAGTAAATGAGCAGCAGCTTCGGCAGATGCATGCAAAAAACACTTTCAGTTCCTACTCACATCTACACCCAGAATTATTTGGTGTCAGGCTGAGCACAAGGAGTCATAACTCACCTTTTCACTGGAGCTGGAAAAAACACTCCAGACTTATTACCAGTGTCAGCACCATTGCTGATATTTTTAACACCAGGGGAAACTGTTAGTTGAAGAAGGAAGCAAATAAGGTCCTCCCCACATCAGCTGAAAGACTGCCAGTAAAGGATGGAAAGAAAAATTCTGTGTTCTGCTGATGGCCTGTGCTGATCCCTCACATCCAGAAAAGCCCCCAAGGAGCTGCCCGGATGGCTGCGCTGTGCCAGCACAGTGCCAGTCACACAGGGCTGGCACGGGTAGGCATGGAGGCACTGTGGCACCTGCAGCAGTGGCAGAAGTCAGTCAGCTGAGACAAAAGCCTGAGAGAGCAGAGGCGGCCTCTGGGAAGAGCTGTGGTTCCATTTACTCAAGCACACCGCGGGCGGAGTGCGCAGGGGGCCTGTCACTGGGCAGCTTAAAGACGTCTCTTAAAATACACTTGTTCCCAGAAATGATGACATGTAACACAATCTGGGAACAAAAAGAGGGGGAAAGAGCTTTGCCAGCCCAGTTGTGCCCGGTACTGTGGTCCCTGTGGCTCTTCCTGGGAGTGACAAGCTCTGGCTCTCCTAGATTGGAGATCTTGTGTCAAGGCCACACAGACTTGCAGAGTCCCCCCTTTACAGCAGCTCAGGTGTCTCCAGGGATCACCGTTGCAGCAGCTTCACGCAGTGGGACTGAGCTCTCACAGGGGCCGGTCCATTTCAGACTGTAAAGGAAGGCAAAAACCTTTCAGAACCCAGGTATCCTGTATGGAGTAATGACAAGATTGTATCCTTGGGGTTTTTGCAAGTTTTCTCTTTTCAATACAAAACTCAGCTGGCTCTGAGCAGGGACCCCTGATGGAAAGGGGGACAGGAAAGGGCCCAGGGTCTGTATCTTGTTTTCAAGGCTGGATAATGTGAGGGGCTAGGGAGGGTGGGATGTCAGGACTTGGGTTCAAGCCCGGCTTTATTCCACCCCACAGCCACACAAGCCTTTTGCAGAGGGACACCAGGTTTTCCAAAGTGCTTATCACTCAGCCTCCTCAGCACATTCTTGCCCTGCAGCTCCCCAACTCCAACAGCTCCTATCAGGCTCTGCCCCTTTCCTTCCCCAGAAAACCTCCTTCTGCTCTGCCTGGCCCCAGGCTCAGAGATGAATTTCATCCCAAGCAAAGGCAGCATATGCCTCCAGCAGGCATCCTGCAGGGCCTCATCCCACAGGGCCTCATCCCATAGGGCCTCATCTCACAGGGCTCCCTCCATCCCACAGGGCCCCCTCCATCCCACAGGGCCTCATCCCAGAGTCCCGCTCCAGCCTGGCTGTGTGTCTGCAGGCTCCCTGGTGGCTACTGGCCTTTCCAGCTAACTTCCTAAATCTGCAATGGCAGTGCCAATGTAGCTGCAATATTTTTTAGATGTTCAAGAGGACAAAGTTGATATGTGATTCCCCTGCTCACCCTTCTGCTAACTTTGAACATAAACTGTTTACAAACAGCTGTTGTAATATCCCTGAGGTCCGTAGGAAAATACTGTGATACAGAGAAAAAGATCTTAGCATGGACTATGTCCAGGAATTTCCTGAACAGAGCCAGGAGCTTATTCAGATGTTTCCCTTCCAGGCTCTGGGTTACCCAGGTCCGTGGAGATGAGAGGGTTTGTGGTTCACAGCAGCTGTGACTGGAGCAGGGATGCAGTGTGGCCTGGCATGGAGGGAGGCCATGGGGGGACAGCCCGGCTGCAGGGGCTCCCATGGCAGCAGCAGCCACCCCTGCCCAGGGGACTGCTCCTTGGCCAAGCCCTGCAGGCTGCAGAGGCAGCTCTGCTCTGGCCACCAAACCCCGGTGCAGGGCGAGTGTGGCCCGCGGTGCCCAGGCTGTCACCAGAGGAGTAATGACAGCTCTGCTGGCAGCAAAACTGGCTGCCCACGTTGTACTGCACGGGGGTGGGCACAGGGTCCATGTGAGTGCTGGTGCTGCCTCCCTCCCAGTGGGCAGCACACCCACTCCTCAGGTGGCCACATAAGGGTGTAATTCCCACTGTATTTAAAAGAGAAAAATTCTTGTTTTCTTGTCCCTTTATTTGACAGATTTCCCCTCTCGTTGCCTGACTGTATTCCCTTTCCATCAGCAGGACTGGCACAAGGAGTTGCTTTCTCTCCCTGCAGAAAACCATTGCCCAGTCACACAACAGGGGGAAAAAGTAGCTTGTGAAAAAAGGGCAGTCAGATCCCTCAAGCTAAAGTTAACTTTTTTTTTAAAGAGTCCCCCCTTTCTGGAAGCAGTTTTCTGCTTTTCTAACTGGTGTTTCTGAAGGGAGAGAAAGAGGTCCCTGTTCCAGGAGTATTAAGCCCTTTAAAGATGCTTTAACTAACAAAGCAAAGATTAGAGAACACGGATCAGATGTTTTTCCTATCAAAGCCTTTTCTTTCTTTCCTTTTTTTTTCCCCACTGTGGATGTTTTGAGTCTCCTCTGGGCCGGGCTTCATTAAGGCTGTTAACTTCGCAGTGCTGATGTCTCTTTGCCCAGCTCACAGTTTGGGTGGCCTGAACTAAAATCTCCCAAAGGGCTTATTACAGGTGGTAGGCAGACAGGGCTGGAGCCTGGGCCACACCACATATCCCTGAGAGAAATGTGTTTCCCTGACCAAAAAAGCACAATATTATATTCTTAAAACATTCCAGCCCCGTCTGGGTGTTCTCTGCATGCATTCCTGTACGTGGGATTATTATTGTAGAGAATTTATAAAGTCATTCATTTCTCTGGAAGTGTATGACATGGGTTTTGGTTGAATGGGCCCAGTGCAAACTTAGAGCCATGTGGTGCTATAAAAACACAACAGTAAATAAATCAGCAGGGAGAATTTACACTTCAGCCTTCTGATTGTTTTTACATTCAGAGGCTCAGACTCAGAGCCAGAGTGTAAAATAAATACCTGTAGCACCGAAAATGCAGCGTCACACTCGCCTGCTAGCAATCACAGCAGCAAAGCCAAGATACGTGCAAAGCAAGGGTGTTTACAGGGAGCTCGTGGTGACCTTTTTTTCCTTTGGCTGCTTCCTATTTTTCTTGGTGATACCTCAGATCTTTATTATGGTATTGTCAGTCCGAGTGCTCCTGTGAGTGAAGGTTTGTGTCAGGCCTTCAAGGCTTCAAGTGCTCAATTTTTTTTCCTGGGGGTTATTTTTATCACTGCTCCTTAGAGAAAAAAAAAAGAAATCACTCCAAGCTGAGGCTTGCCAGCTCCTGGATGTTACCAGGAGGAAATCATGCTTTTCATCTGTGAAAACCAGGAGTGAAAGGAGCCAGGAGATGGATGTCCAGGTTCTGCGCTGCAGTGGTCCTGCCCTTGCACAGGAGCTCAGGGTGGAAGAGCCAAGTCCTGGGAAGTAGCTGTATGGGGTGAACTCTCAAACCTGCCTTTGGGGGGAGCCCAGAGGGGATCTCCTCACAAGGTGACCCTGCAGTTTAGTGCTCCTCAATCACAGGAGTTTCTGCTGCACTTGTCCCTGCACAACGTGAGAGTGTCACTCAGCTGCAGTTTCACCTGTGGAGAGACAAAGGGTGAAATCATCTTTGATGACATCAGATTGTGTTCTGAAAGCCAAAACTATTCTGAGACGGATGGAACTTTTCCTATACTGAAGTAAATCTTTTCTGGGCACAGAAATGGATCACAAATCCTGGGAGGCTGTAAAACCACTCCTGGGTGAACCTTCTCCCCGGGAGCCCCCCTGCATGCCCCAGGTTGCTCCGGTTGAATTCTCCTCTGCTGACCATTGCACAAAAACAGATTTTTGCTTTACTGCCAAAAAAGCACTGGGGTTATTCACCACCTCCGAGCTGGGCCACTGCCAGTTCCGATGGTGCGTTTCTCATCAGCAATTAGGATCTCTGGCCCCACCCATGTCTCCTCCAGGACCCATCTGTAAGAGCCCAGATTTTACCTGCCAGGCTGCAGTCACCTCTTCCCACACAAAACACCTGCCAGGGGTCTGTGCCAGCGTGGAGGTGGCTCTGGGTGACCTGTAGCAGCTCAGTGCTTTTGTAACCCTCTGGCTGCCTCTGCCACAGCGAGGGGCTCCGGGGCAGTCCCCCTGGGGACAGTAGCAGGGGCTCTGCTGAGCTTTCTTGCTCCAAGAGCCTGCCATGATTTTTGCACACTGGACAAAATACTGCTGCTGGTGAAGGTATCTGAGAGCATAAGGGAATGTGGAATTTGGCTCAGCTAAAGGAATATATTACTGGCATTTGCATTTTCCATGTTTTCTTAGTAAAACAAATCTCTGGTCTAATAAAAGGATGAGAATTAAGATAGGTGGCTCCATGCCCTTAGTAAAAAGAGGTGGTTGCACACATGCACCCCTTGACTCCTGTGCAAGCCTTAATGTTCAGGCTTGGTTAAGACCTTGACAACTTTATTCTGGTGGCTGAGATCAGATTTAAGTCTGCAATTCAAATGCACACACAAAACCATGAACCCAAATGTTGTTTGCAAGAGAGCTCATCCCCACCATCACACCGGCATTGTGAGGTTTAGTCTCTCTGAAGGTATAGGAGCTCTCAAAACGGGAAGCACATCAATCTCAATGAATGCATTATACAAGCCAGATTCCTGTTATCTTTAATAAGGGATTATTTTTGTTAGCCAGGCAGTAGAGTTATTGGATAGAAAAATGGAAGTATTTTCCTCTGGGGGGTCCCAGAACGCTGCCCTCCAGGAACAGCTCCCCCCTCCTCCAAGCCCCATCCCCAAGATCGTCCTCTGCTGTGCATACACTTTTCATGGGTGAGGAAGATTTTGTTGAGTTTTTGGGTAATGGATCCTCTATGCTCACTTGCTCTCTGTTTGGATTGTGAAGGAGCCTTTCTAGCAAAGCAGTATTCAGTGGTGGTCTCCAGGAAAAGGCATTTCTTGCATTAAAAACAAGAAAAGGCCCAATGTTTCACAGACAGATGTCCATCAACAGCTGGCGCTGGAGTGGGAAGAGAACACCGGATCTTCTCCATCGTCACAGTGCTGGGGCTATGAACAGTCACTTGTTTATTTAACAAGCTACATTATTAAACTGGACCTTGGGTTGTGAGTGGAAGCTCAACCCTCTGAAAAGCCACACAGACGCTTTGATCGTTTCTCAAGATCAACTTGAGAGACCGTGCACTTCACCAGGACTGCAGGGAAGGAAGGGGGCCAAGGCTGTATTTCACCAGCTTCCACTAAGCTGGGCCATTGACTCGGCTTGTCATTGACTCACGTCTCTGGGCTTGGTCTCATGTGCAGACTGAACCATTTCAGAATCAGGTCATTGTGGCAGCATGCTCTCGAGGGGCACGGCCACCCAGATGGGTGCCACCGTCCCTGTCCCAAAGCAAGCACTCCACTGCAGGCAGTGCTTTGGGCAACAATGGCCCTTACCCAGCCTCTCCAACCCCACTTGCCCTTGGCTCTGAGCCCTTCCCTATCCCTCCCCTTCCCACCAGCCAGACACTGGTTCAAGCTATACCAAAGCCCAGACAGGCTCCCGGTGTGCCAGGGCTCCCTCAGCAGCACTGCCTCCTGCCACCAGGTACCTGCGCTCAGCCAGCCCTGTGCCACGAGTACATCAGTCCTCTCCTCACAGCAGCTGCCCCCTAACTTTGTCACAGCAGCTGTTTCCCAGGACATGGCAAGTGCTCCAGCTAGGAAGGGAACATTTTATCCAGCTGAAACTGGCCAGCAGTTTAAAAGGGAAAGGTAATTACCCACACTTCAGTTTGGCCTTGATGTGGCATCTGATGTCTCCGTTTGCAGTGAACACCCCTCATGCCCATTGGAGGCTGTGCAAGCACTTGAGATGAAGAATCCCGTGTCCAAAGATGCCCTGATAATTCTAGGCAGGAGAAGTTAAACCAAGACTTTCAAAACTGATAATCTGTCATTGTCCCACATTGTACCTATTCTCCCATCATCTGCAGGGAGAGTCTTGTGAGGGAAGCAACATGAGGATTGTGATGGAACTGTTCTGGGACAGTGTCACCCCCTGCAAAAACAGCATGAGACCCCTCATTTGGGGCCCCAAATTACTCCCTTTAAGTCTTGTTCTCTTTAGTCACAGCCAGGGTTGCTTTTGTTTGGGCATTTGTCCCCTGGATTTTCTTCCATTAAAAGAGTCTCTGGGTAAAGCTGGGGTCAGCTGAGCTGCTCTTTGCTGTGCCCTCCCTGCCAGACCCCTGCCTGCAGGGGCACAGCGCGTTGCTTCAGGGGCAAGGCAGGCTCTGGCCCTCAACACTGCTAAGCTTTTCCTACTGGATGCCACAGTAAAACCAGTGCCCTTCCCTGATGCTCTCCACATGCCTGAGGTCAAATTTGTCTGGCTCAGCCCCCCACAGACACTGTGAATACCTGCCAGATGCCTCCCGAACTCGCTAAGCCAAACCCTGCCCTCAGTGACACAGCACCCAGCCCAGCCTGCCGCCCTCGCCAGAGCAAGCTGTGCCCCTGGAATCTGACACTTAGACGTGATAGCATCATTGTGCCCACCTGTTGAAGCTCCACAGGCTCCACGAGCTGGGCATGGCAGGCCCGTGCCCAGGCTGCTGTGAGGACCTGCTTTGTGGCAACCTTGTGCCTTGGACAAAAGATTTTGCAAGGAGGCAGATTTTCAGTAAAGGAGCACAGAGCTGATTCAGTTGCCAGGCCGAAGGGGAGGTTTGGACAAGCCTTTGGTCTTGGAGTAACCGTGGAGAAAAACTGTCCTATGCCAAGATCTCCATGCACAGCAAGAGAGAGAACGGGCACTGCTCCGAGCTGAGTGTGTTTTCCTGCCTCCACTCATGGGCAGAGCCTCTTGCCTCTTTTGGCACAGCACAGCCCTGCACCTCAGAGCAGACAAAACCCCTGTAGGTTCATCAGAGCATGAAATAAGGTGGAAATTGCTGAAGCTGGCATTGAAATAGAAGTGCTCTCAGCACAGCAACACCCGGAAAGACAGTTTCTGTGGATTATTTTGCAATGACTGCATATTCTGATCGTTTCAGAGATTTTACGTTTAATTTTTTTCTACTTAGCCAATTTATTCTTTGTCCATGTTTTCAAGAAGTCTAAAATCACTACAGCTCAACCCAGCCACTGGGCTGAAAATGTGATATTCCCAAAGCTGTTATGTAGTCCTAGGTATTTTGGACTCTACTCCTGACACAAGTAACAAAAACAAACACTTGGAACACATATGTAATTTTAACTAGAAGCCAATCTAAGTTTTAGGACCATAAACAGCATAATCATTATTTACACTTTCACTAACTTGTATTTCAGTGAAACCTAAAACTTTCTGTTGTGTGCTCACAAAGGTTGTCATTTCAGGTTGGCCACAAAATGCCTCTGCTAAAGAAAGCAAATGGAAAATAGGAAATTCAGACTCTGATACTGCACCAAGGCAGAATAATTCAGCACTGCATAGGAAGCTTGTGTTTACCCACTCTGGAGTTAATCCTATCCCATAGATTGGCTGCTATACTGGAAAGGTTGCACTGGACAATTCAGTTTGTTGGATTAACTGTGTGTGGAGAGCCACCAGCAAGCCCCATTCCTGGGAATTTCCGTTATTCAGCTCTAGACCTGTGCCGCACTTCCTTGCAGTCCCATATTTCTCTTTCTGTAGTTTTATTCTTGATGAATAACCCTCAGAATATATTTGGTCTGGTGAGCAGCAGGCACTTGGCACTGTTTCACCCCTCGTAGGTTCTTTGTGCTGGTGGCAGGGCCTTGGAGAGCTGCTCTAAGTGACAGGCCTGTTCCCAAGACGTGCTGCAGCTGCAGTCGGGACAGCCAGGGGAGTAAAGGGGCTGAGAATGGACGTGGGATCTGACACCACCAACTCACACATCACCTCCCGTCAGCTGAGCTGCTGGAGTGACTTTTCTCACTTCTGCCTGCTCCTGGAGTCAGTGCACTTCAGCTGGACACTGGAGAAATGCAGCTTCTTGGCTGATGTTTCCAGAACAGACTTAACAGCATCAGTCCCACTGAGAGTCAGGGAGGAATACACTCTTAGTGCATATTCAAGAGAGTGCAAGCATTTTGGCAGTCTGCATCACATCCAGAACTGTGTAAGGTTCCTATTAAGTGCAGATAGTGCCTAGTGAAACTAATAAACTGGTCAAGAGGTCAGGACCAGTATTACTCTGATTTATTCATCTTCACTGGTCTTTGTTTTCTCTCTCTCTGTCACTGATCAGTGTCTGGATACCTTCAGATGGCAAACCCGTGGATACTCAGCAAACATGCACTTAAATACTTTCTCACCTTTGGAAATGGAACTCCACCTCCTACATCCCCACGGTCCTGTTGGGAAGTAACTGTCATGTCTCTTGAGCAGAGCCCCTGAGTCTGCATGGAAATCAGTGCAGCTTCACTGACTCCTGACAGCTTTGGCACCTCCATCAGCTGTCCCATGTCATAACCAATTTAATTATCATCACTTCTTCTGTAAAGCATTTAATGCCCCAGCCAGACACATGGATCTGGGAGAGTTGATCATTGCATGCTCTCTACACACTTTTTTCTCTGTGGTTTCAAAAGACCTTGCTGTACCTCTAAGGAACTGCACCTCAGGGAGCCCTGAAGTGCCTGGCCCTGCTGGGAGGGGTGTTTGGGGCTTTCCCAGCAGGCTGAGCCCTTAAAGGGGACATGGCCTGGGCTTGGCCTCCTGCAGACTCATGTTTCCATCAGCAGACACAGGCTGCTGCAGACTCCTCGAAGCTCCAGGCAGATTTTCCGAGTGCTGCGCAGCTCTCACATAGCAGAGTGATGCCACACAGGGGTGCTAAAACTTCTTCTATAAAACGTCTTCTTCCAAACCCTGTTGTTGGGCTGTGGGAACCTACTCTTCTGTCTGGAGGGCAGAGCCAGCAAAGCCACTCTGGGGAGGCTGCCCCTGACCACCCAGGCTCCTGCCTTAGCCCCAGATCTGCAAAATGATCTGATACCTCTTAGACCACAAAAGTAGAAATAAGATGATTAGTGGGGCAAAGCGGGCTTAAAAGGGATAGGAGGAGATTTGCTTTTCTCATGAAGCCATGGTTAGAGATCTCTTTGGATAAAAGAAATCTTAAGTCAGTGAAACCACTTGTGAACAAATGCAGGTCTTGTGCAGTTGTTTCAGAGGACAAACTCAAGCCAGACAGAGGATTTTCCTATCTTAGAGCACTAATAATCCGACAGCAAGTGCTGTCTGGTTGTGAATAAGCCAGTCTACAATACTGCAATATACAATCTGTGGAATAACTCTCACTCTAATATGGCTCAGGGATCTACGTGGATCCCTCACAGTGTGGGGCTGTACACTTCATCACCTTAGAGGCTGAATTCACCTCCTCAGGGCTGTCACCAGCTGAGGGTCTGTGTCACCCGCTGTGACGCTCATGCTTGCTGCCACGGAAGGACAAATGTGTTTTCCAGCAGCAGGGAGTGCCACCAAGACCACTGCAGCCTGAGGGAGCCAGCCCCTGGCTTTGCTGGGAGACAGGCTGGCCCTGGAGGCCCCGCAGCGCTGAGCAGTGCCCGGGCAGTAACGCGAGCCCTGGTGATGGCTACACTCACGGACAAATGGTAATAAATAAGCAGCAAAGCACTGTGGCTTGACAAGCCTTGAGCATCCCCAGGGAGGTGTAATGGGATATGGAGGTTTTCACCTCCTGGTCTCTGGTTCACATTTCAAATCCAGCCCTGCTCCAAAGTGACCAAAGGTCATTGCCAGACTCAGTTGCCCGTGTGAAGACATAAATGGCCTCATTTCTCTAATTCCTGAAGCGAGGCTGGGGGGAGGACTGGATTTGTTTGGTTTTATGATCCTGGTGGAACAGCCCGACAGCAAAGGCTCTCTGTGAGCCTCTCTGTCCAGCCCATCCTGGCTGTGTCTGGTGCCTGGACACCTCCCCGGCAGCTCCCAGGCACTGCACTGCTCCCAGCCCATGGAGCACAGGGGGCTGGCCTTGCTCTAACACCTCATTTTACTTTTTCTGGATATAAAGCTAAGCAAGAGTGTGCGTTTTTGGTGTGTCCTCTGTGCAGGGCCTGGGAGATTTGCAGAGGTTGCTGCAAGTGTGAAACTCCACTATTTAAGCACAGATTTTCAGCCCTTTCCCCAGAGCTTGGCCTTGGTCCCTGTGGCCCAGATGTCACAGGAGGGTGACAGATGAGTCCTTCTAACCAAACTGCATAAAAGGCGATTGCAGTGGTGCAATTGCCAGCTGCACCCCTATCCCGTGGTTAGTCCTGGAGAGCCTGGGTATGGACCATGTTGGCTTTGATTTTCTTAGTAGCATGTCTCTTCCCACAACCTGGGAACAGAGAAAGGGCCTCTGTGCCCCCTGTTCTGTCCCTCTTTTGCTCTGCTGGCAGGAAGTTGGCTGGGTCTAGGCTACCCCTGCCCAGGCACCCTCGCAGGGCCACCGTGCTCGTGTTCCCGTCCTGCACTGGACCATTGCAGCAGCCCCTCAGCTCACACATTTCTGATACTATTCAGTGGGGGATAGGGTTCATTTTCCCTTTGTGGTGATGACCAGAGCAGCTCGGGGCTGCCACATGGACCTGCACAGGTTTGTAGATTGCTCTGGATTCCCAGGCATAGAGGTGCTTTATAAATATCCCTTATTATCATGGTGCTCTATTAATAACCACCTTGGGGTACAATGAGAGCATGCAACAGCTTTGGTCACCCGATGCCAACCAGCCGAGCTTCTCGGGGCCGTGGAGCATTCCCAGAAAAGCATCTATTTGGGGAAGCATAGCATTTGCACACAAGCCCAGGGGATGCACAAGGCCCTGGTGGAGGCCAGACCTGGTCTCTGCTCCTAGAGATGTGCTGTCTGGGAGCAGAGGTGCTCCCCACCGTCCTGGGCCCTCCCCACACCAAGCATGGGGAGGTGTCTGGGCCTGGCCACAGACCTCTCCTCACCCACAGTGAGGGATGCACCAGGGCTGCAGCCCCGGCAATCCCGTTCTGCTTGTCCTCTTCCCCCAGCTGTGCCAGATGGGCAGGGCAGGAAGGGAAGGAACGTGGCTTGTGGTAAATTTGGTTCTGCCCAGACACTCTTGTGGTTGCAGCTCTTGCAAACTTCAATGAATGTTCCTGGGGACATGTCCTGGAGATTGTCATGGCCGTCATGGATATTGTCATTGACGTTTACGGTTCGGCTTTTGGGCAGCCCGGATGCTCAGTCAAAAGGCATTTTGGGAGAGAGATAGAAATTAAAGAGGCTGATAGAATGACCAGTATGTGTCTTTCTGCAGGCCACTGCTTCCCACTCGGGACAGAGCCAGGGAGCTCGTTGGGGACCCCCTGCCAGCCCTTGCTGCTGCACGTGCCCCCAGCATGTCCAGGCAGAGGGACACATCCTCCCTTGTCGTGCTGGGTACAGGGCAGCAGTGTTCCACAAAGGATGAGGAGGAAAATGAAACAAAGGAGCCCAACACTTGTATCTCCAGGAGAGGCACGAGGGAGCCTCGCTCCTGCTGGGTGTTGTGGTCCCTGCCTGGGATCCTGCCAGGTTCACCAGGGAAAATGGTACTGGGTTTTTTTCACATTGTTCCTGATGGCTGGGCACTTCCTGAGCCTTTCCACTGAGGTGGGGAAGGGGAACGAGAGGAAAACGGAACCTTTTTTTATTTTCCTTCCTTTCACAATATCTCTGTGATCACAAAAAGCCATATTGCAGCTGATTTTCCTGCCTCCGTTCACACAGGCATTTTGCAAGGGCACAGGAATTCCTCTATGAGGGACATGGGCTCTTCTGATGCCCTGCTGCCAGCACAGTGCCTCCCCGTGGTCCCCGAGCTGCCAACTCACCAGCTCCCTGCTTCCAGGAGCCTGGGATGCAGCATTGGGCCCCACATCCCACCTGCTGCCCTGGTCTGTGGTGGCAGAGGCAGGGAGCAGAAGCAGAAGCAAGCCCAGGGCCCACAGCCCCGGGATCCTGGCAGGGGCAGAGGTGGGAACGCAGAGAGGCTGCAGCGCAGAGCAGGGACTCCCCAGGCCCACAGGGTCAGCAAGGGCTGCTGTCCCTGTGGGGTCAGGGAACAGGATAGTGCTGAGAACCACATAACTCACCAGACACCACTTGCAGCTGCTGTAGCTGCAGATCTCCTGTTTTCATAAACTCTGCACTGATCCACCCAGCTAAGCAGAGAGGTGTAAAAATATGAAGAGAAGTGAAGGCTGCAGAGGTTTGTGCTGTCTGTTCACGACTGAGTCACTCAGCAGACTTAAAAAGAACTTGCAGAGCTCAGCAGGTACCCAAGGGGACTTTCTGTGTGATACGAAGATGAAAAATCTCTCTGTTCATCACTCCTGGAAAAACAGACGTTTTGCTTGACCTGAGTACTTGCAGGGTCTCAGCAGGAGTGCAGCCCTATCCTCGGTGCAGGCAGGATGCAGCATGGAGGATCTTGCCCACAGGACAGTGCGTGTGACCACAGTGGTTCCCTCCTGTCATGTTGCAGTTTGCCAGCGAAGGAAAGACAGTGACCCCTAGGGTGTTTCAGCAGGTCTGGGCTGGGAACAGGCCTTCTTCTTGCCCCAAGCATGATCAGCACCCTGAGCTAAGCAAGGGGACCCAGCTCCAAGCATCCAGCACCCCCTAATTCCTCTCTGGTTCAGCTTTCACTTGCTTTCCCTTAGTAAGGACATTCTTTTTCTCTTTACCAACTGCAAAGCTGGGAGGAAACCTAATGCCAGTATTAAGAAAAATACTTTTCAAATTATCCTTTAGTTCCAATAGCTTAATGTCCTTACACACGCTTAGTGTGGAGTTTCAGCCTCATGTGTCTGCAGCGGGACAGCCTGCCCTGGCTGGGAGCAGCAGGACCCCTTTCATGTGGATGTGTCAGTCCCTGGCCAGCTGCAGGGAGGAGAGGCCACATGGAGCATCGGGCCCTCCCAGGAGCAGTCTCCTCAGCAGGGCTGAGCACCAGGAGCTGGTTAGGTTTTTAAGGTTGCATCTCCCCGTGTTGGAACAGATGCAATGGGTGGAGTGATCCCTCTTTCACCAGTGGAGATGGTGAAGGTCCCTGCAGCCCCTGTGCTCCCATGTGGGCTCTGAGGACGTGGTGCCCACGACCTCAGCAGGAGCATGGCCGTGCTCCGTGCTCTGTGTGTGTACAGCGTCAAGTGCAGGAGAGGACTTACCCCTGGCACGAGCTGGGGATTCCTTGCTTGCCTGGGTGGAGGCTCTGTCACTGTCCCCCTGAGGTGGGACTGCGACTTTGTGCCAGATGAGCCCACAGAGAGCAGAGTGGTTGTCACAACGACATCCAAAGGGTTTGTGCGGCGACCGAAGGGCCTTTCAGAGAGTGACAGGACAGGCAGGAGCAGGGGTAAGGGGATCTGCTGCTGAGCCCTACCTACCTACTCATGCCACTGAAGGCTGGAGGAAAGCAGCCATAAGTCCATGGGGGTGGCTGGCAGCTTGTCAGGTGCCTTTCCAGTTGCAATGGTTAGAACTGCACCCTCACACCACCCCACCTGTGCAGCTCCTCTGCAGTGCCCAGCCAGCCCGCCTGCCTTAGCCAGAGTTTTCTGGGTGAAGGAATGTGTCACCCCAAAGAGGGGCTGCCCTCCACCCCCTCTCCCTGCTCCCCCTCCTGCCCCCTCTTGCTCCACAAATAAACAGGGAGGTGCTGACAGCTGCCAGGTTTGGCCAGAAGACTTCTGACAGAAAATTGAAGCCCCCACTGCGAGGAGGGCGAGCTGGGGGGGCTGTGTGTTTGCAGGGTGCCCAGGAGTGTGGCCAGGCTGAGGAGGCTCCTTTTTAAAGCAAATTCAAATACCAGTCTGATACTCACCTGAACAGGGGGCAGCTGGGAAAGCCCAGCCCAACATTTAATTTACTTTTCTTTCCTTCTTTTTTCCCCTGAAGTAACTCATACGTAACATCTGGCATTCATCTCTTCTTTCCTTCACATGCACAGCAGAAACCCTGGTGTGAGTCATGTCCATTTAAATATGGAAGCACATCATAAAACCTAATGGAGAGTCCAAGAGGTGAGCTTTTATGTGGTTAAAACTCATAGAGAGGTCAAGATTGTTTGGTTTAAACATGGGGGGTCATTCTGCACATGAAGGTGGTCCTCTAAACCTTTAGAAGGCCTTGTTTGCTCAGTGCAAGAGCTCAGTGCGGTGTCCCACAGTGTTCCCCTCTGCTCCCAACAGCACTGGGACTCCGTGGAGGGGAAACACAGGGCTGCAACCACAGCCGTGGGGAGCTGTGGCCTTGTGGAGCGGTCCCCAGCCAGCAGCAGGAGTGGGAGGTGGGGCTGTGCTGACGATGGGGTTTGGGTTTTCGGCTCGCTCACGACAAGAGGCAGCGACAGCCGCGCTGCATGTCCCACGAGGCCAGGGGAGCTGGGGACCCACCAGCCGCCTGTCAAACCCAGCCTGTTTTATGGGACAGCACACAGGAGGGGTGTTAACAATCCATTTCTCCTTGTTAAACTGCTTTTTTGTTTTATGGACTTGGAAATAATTTCTGGTGACCATTTATTATTACTTTATTGTCTGGTTTATTGTGACTAAGCTCACAATAAAGCAAACCTTCTGCTCAGGACTGACATAAAGATGCGGTTTGATCTCTGAATTCGTTTGCCTGATATACGCTTGCTTGAGCCAAAACCAGTCATCTGCAGCCCGTCTGGGGTCAGACAGTCCCTGCCCTTCTCTGGGACTGAGTCTTGTCCCAGTGACTATCCCAGCCATGGGCTTGAGTGAGTCCCAGCCTGGGGAAGCAAGGACAGGATCTGCCCCTCTGCTGCTGCAGTAGGCCAGCTCAGAGCTTCAGGCTCCTCCTTGCTGATCCCATGGACAGGGATGATTTTGAACTGTAAGGAAACAAGTAATTCAGGGTTATTAACCCTGGATTATTTAAATGTGGATGCTCAGTATAGCCAACATGACATCCAGCTCTCTCTTCAGCTCTGTCTGGGCTGTGGCAGGCACCAGAGCTGATCTATCTCATGTCCTTAAACACCTGCTCTGACCAGTGGCTGCAGATTTAGGATGCAATTAAAATAACGACAGCCAGGGGCAAAGTCTCCGACAGCTTAGAGGCATTAAACACTTAGGGTCTGCTCTGTGGTCCTCCTACCCCGTTGTGTTTCCATTACCGTGACAACGTCTCTATTTACTGCCGGTGTCCCTGATCATCTAACTCTAGCCTGCTGTCTTGACTAATATAAGCCCCTTCCTCAGCTGTCTTTTGAATTTTCCACTATTTAATCCCCAGTTGTCAAGTTGGCACTGGATTGGATGATGGAGCCTGCACAGTCACCTCTGAGAGTGAAGAGGAGGTGATGTCCCTGCTCGAGGCTCTCCCTCTGCCCCTGGGCTCTGCCCCGGTGCTGTATGGCCACAGGGGTCAGTGCAGCTGGGGTTTGGTGTGGGACCAGCTGGGAGCAGTGGTTGGTAACCAATCAGCATATCCCACTCCTGACCCCGGAGTATGGGATCAGCAGAGGCTGGACACCTCGTCTTGCTCCAGGGATCCTGGGCATGCTCTTCACACCTCCTGCTCCCTTCCTGCAAACCCAAGGGACAAACAATACCCACATCTTACACCAACCTGCTCTGTATCTGCTGTGCTGGTGTTTATCCTTCACCTGCCAGGCTGCTCCCCTGGAGAGCAAAGCGAAGCTGGGTTCTCTGTGCTCTGCCTAATTGTGGTTTCTCCTCTGCTGAAGACATTTAAGTGCTTGGGAGAAGGTGCAATTTCATTTACCGTGGCTCTGTCCTGTCTTTTGCTGCTTCCTGCCAAGAAACTGTCAGCTCCAGCCGCCCTTCCCGTTTGCTTGTTCTTTGCCATACCATGAAGTCTGGGCTCAGTTTGTAGCTCCTATAGCTGCAGGAAAACAAATCCATCCTGCCCTCACAGCCCAGGGCTGTGCCTGAACTTTCCAGGGCCCTGAGTTTGCTCCTCCACTATTCCTTCTCTGCCATCCTTGCCCCTGCTTGCTGCCAAGAGGCAGAGAAAATGGGATCTCATGCTAATAAGCAATCCTGGTCGAGGTCTTGTTTGAACACAATCAAAAATGGCCCTTGTTCTGCCTTTTGCTTTGCCAAACCTGAGAGAAGAAGAAAAGAGTCTGTCGAACTGGGCTGCCTTTAGACCCAGGCTTGTGCAGCAAGGAGACAGGCAGCAGGTCACTGACAGCAAATCCCCACTGCTCTTCTCAGGAGGGCATTTTTCTTGTTCCCTCAGCCCTGTTCCCCTGTCACTGTCTCCCCTGCTCTTTTTTCATTTTCAGGTACAAGCTCTGCTAGTCCTTCCAAGGGGTTTCCATGCAGGTCTGGCAGAGACGCTGCCATATGTTTTTCATTTTGATAACTCCCCTATGGTGTCTGTTATCACCCAAGTCTCTATTAAGATTTATTCCTGTTATTGTAGCAGTCATTTTCCCCCAGTACATGTGCATTGTATTTGGAGAGAGTCATAACCACTTTCCACATCCAACAGATGCTGTAGTCAGAGCGACTCCTGCTTCCATTTACCAGACCTTTCGACTAATATGGGATTTCACTAATAACCACAAGTGCTGTTCGCTCCCCAAGAGTTCCACACTGTCAGTTCTTGACTGTGTTAGTGGCAAAACACCGCCCAGAGCTCCAGTCCCTCACAAAGCAAAGGTTTTGCTTGGCTTGGCTTTTCAGCCACTTTCCCATTCAAAGCAGTGAGAGACTCCTGCTCCCAATGGCTGGAGGGCTGAAGGAGAATGAGGGCACACAGACCTGGCGTGGGCAGTGGGTGTTGTGAGAGGGGAAAATGGCTGGTTCCCCTCACTCATAGGATTTGTTGAAGACAGGCTGGGGAAGGAGATGGGGTTTGTTGGGTCTGGGATATGGATTTAAGAAGAGGCCGAGGTGCCTTGGATGGGGATGGATGCAGTCAGGAGGGGTCAGGTTTCACTGGCATCGGTTTGGTAGTGCCCACCACAGCTCTGCCTCTTGGCAGGAGGGTATGAAAGGTATGTCCCTGCTTCCCAGGACTGGCAGCAGCCATGGCCCAAGGCTGTTTTGCTCTGGTCCTTATCGCAGGCAGCAGCACCACTTGGGCTCCAAAGCGAGGCAGCCTTGCCTGCAGCATCCACAGACCCTTCCAATTTGCCCCTCTTTCATCCCGTGGCAGTTTGTTCAGCTCGTACGGAAGAAAGGAGCTCCAAATGCTTTCCGGGCCTAATAATATCCATCAAAGCATTTCCAGGGCTGAGGCGAGGATATACACTGCAGCACGCAGAGCAGGAAATGGGCTCGGGTTTTCCAAAGCTGCCTCTTCCAACCAGAGCAAACCACAGGATCACGGGAGGACAAGAGCGCTGCGCTCGTGGCTTTGTTTGCCCCAGAAGGAATTGATTTGATGAGAAAGGAAATTTGCTTTCTTTAATCTGTCCTTGTGCTAATTCCGCAGAGGAAGGTGAGAGCATTGGCAGTTCCTGAGCCTGAACCACCCCTCAGTGCCAGTCGGGCCGTGCTCTCTGTGGGCAGGGCACTGTTTTGCGGGCCGTGGGAAGCGCCCGAGGATCACAGTGAGCTGTGCTTGGTGGAGGTGGAGATCCCTCCCCTCAGGGCCAGTGGCCCCGCAGGGACAGTCGCCAGCACAGCTCAGGCCCTGAGTGTGTCACAGGTCCCCTTCCGTGTGCCTTTCTCAGGTGACAGAGGTCCCACTACTGGTTTCACCATGCCAGGTTTTCTCCAGCAAAAGCCAGAGGAAGGAAACAGCTGTGCTGCCTCTCACCTCTGGGGAGCCCTCTGTGCACCCTCACACCCCGTTTCCAAGCCCTGTCTCTGAGACCAGTAGGACAAGAAGGAGGATGTTCCTCACGCCTCAGCCGTGTGTGTGAGTACAGGTTAGATTTGAACAGCCTTTTCCATTAAAACTATTATTTGATCAAATCACAAGAAATGTAAAAATTCCTTGGGAATGTGGATTCCTGAATGTTTCCAGGCTGGCACTTCAACTAGAAAGGGGGAAATAAAATTAATGAGTAGGAAGAACAAAAACTAACTACAAAGTCAGAGAAGAGCTAGAAATGGTGCAATGTTACTTTGTACAACAAAGCCTACAATAAATAACTTATACAAAACCTAAGCCAAGATTATCCTGGATCCCTTTCAATGCCAAACAGCTCTCCGAAGGTGACTAAACATCATCGCTGTTGTTTGCCTGGAAGGACATTGAGATGCAACCAGCAAAGGGATTTAGATGTGCCAAGCAATCCTGGGCACCCCATGTTGAACTTGCGTGAGGCATCACTGGGAGCTGTGAGACTTGCTCCGCTCTGCTTCATCGTGCTTATTTAGTAACACACCATTGCCCTTCTCAGGGCTTGTGCAAGGATTACAAAGCCTATTGTAAGGGCTTCCTGGCAGCTGGTGAGGTCCCTGCCCCTTCCTTTCTGTGAGATGCCTGTTAAGGGGTGCCAGGTCTCTGGCCAGGACTCTGCAGGCAGGAGCCCAGGGGCTGCAGGGCAGTCGTGGCTGCAGGCAGGGCTGGTCACCCCCCAGCTGGTCTCTGTGCCTGACAGGCCCTGCCTGCAAGTGCCTGCCTGCTCCAGCAGCCGTGGGCTCCAGCAGAGACAATCCACCTGTCCCCTGCACCCGCAGCAGGATGTCTGCCTGGGCTGATGAGGTGGTGGGAGCAATGGCCTGAAATCCTCAAAATCCTGGGGAGAGGGATGTGCTGTCAGTATAACTGGTGTGGCTCTGCAGGCAGACAGAAAGGACCACCTGTCCTGCCTCACCTGCCCCACCACAACACTCTGAAAAGGGGTTAGGTGTCCCCCAGAGCACAAGGAGATAAATGGAGCTGAGAACAGCCCATAGGTCACAGAATCCCCTGAAAACAGGCCCAACCACAAGGGGGTAAAGTGACAAGGAGCAAAAGGGGCAAGGGGAAGAGAAAGGACCAAAGCAGGCTGGCAGAAGTATCACTGCTTTTTTTTCAGGCAAACATGGGCTCCAGGAAGGATCTTGGGCTTATCCTCAGGTCTGGTCTGTGCTCTCAGAGACTGCACTCTCCCATGTGACTTTAACATGTGTGAGCTGCCCTCGGTGACAGTGCAGAGCCCGCTGCCTCTCAGCTGGACACGTTCCAGGGGGTACAGCTCCAGCATTGACGCAAGAAGAAAAATCTCCATGATGTAGCCAGTTTTTATGCTAGATTGGATTTGAAGAAGCAGCTGACATTGGCTGAAGCATCCATTCCTTATGGCACTTGGGTTAAGTTTGAAACATGTGCAAAGAAACCTAGCAGTGAAGGGAGAAGATTTATGCCAGTGGGAGCCTGGTAGATTGTGCAGCCTCCCATTGGTGTGCTGAGCTCCATGGTTTGTTGTTTGTGTTCATTTGTTTGTGCTATCACACTGTGTTGTGTTAGTGATTAACATGTATCATCATCCACCACACCAAACCCCATGAAAATATCTGAGCTCCACAACAAGTGATGTTAACATGTTCTTTTCTGTGACAGGAGACAAGGTGGAACAAGCACTGTCCAGAGTATTTTACTGGCCTAACAGAAAAGGGGAAAAGTTCTTGCAAGGAAAAAAAATCCTTATAGGACAGTCCACAGCAACTGCAGACAGGGAGCCCCGGGGACACCACATCTCCCAACAGGGACTGAGCTCCATAATGACCCCACTGCGAGGACGGTGCTCATCTGACCCTCGTGCTGGGTGGAGCTGTCTGGGCTCCTCAGGGTGGAAGTGAACCCACACACAGACAATCTGCACGGCCACAGCGGCTGCGCCGGTGCATGGGCCAGGCCTCAGTGACTGCATCCAAACGAGAACCAGGCTCCCTTTAGCCAAAATAAATGTCTGCACAGGATGCTGCTGCAGCACTGAGCGAATATAAACCCTCGGTGCAACAACCACAGCCGAATCATGGAGAACACCCAACCTTCCCTCTAGCGGCGCTGCTGCAAGTGGATGGCTTGAAATCAACCCTCGCTCCACAGAAAGGATCTAACAAGAAGCAGTGAGGCAGCTGCTCTCCCTGCGGATGCAGCACAGCAGCAGTGTCCTCCCATGCTCTGTGAGATTTCTCTCCCCTCTTCCCCAGATTTGTGTCGCGATAAGGAAATATGCCTCAACTCAGCCATTTTTGGCACCTCAGCACTCGTGGGGGTGGAGGGAGGGCTCTTCTTTCCAACTAAAAGTGCCTCATTCTCCTGTAGCTGCAGCCCCATTTCTCTGCACTCAGGGAGCACAGGTAGCCACGCGAGAGCTTCCCCCTCCAGAGCCAGGGTGCGCCAGAGGAAAGGGCCAGCACAAGGGGATGGGCACTAATTCTTCCATACATTAGTGGTACATTGTGTGTCAGCCCAGGAGTGACAGAGCAACTGCTTTTAGAGGTAACTCCTGGTGCACTCAAAACCAGATGAGCTGGGGGGCTCTCCTAGAGGAGCCCCAGGCAATGACCCCAACAGTGAGGTCTCCTTGCCCAGGCCACCTTGGAGCTTCCAAGGGAACTCTGCATTCTGGGGCTGGGCAAGGGTCCCAAAAACTTTACAGCCCCAAATCATGGGCTACGCAGAGCAGCTGTACTGCAGGAGAGCATGGATATCTCACTGGAGAAGCACGAGCAGTTGTCGGGGTGGGGGCCAGGGGGCAGGGCAGGGGGAAGTA
>VZRE01005624.1:0-51294 GCA_013396775.1 Cephalopterus ornatus | reverse complement strand
CCGCTCGCTCCCCGCGCTGTCCCGAGGGCGGCCCGCGGGGCCGCGGGGGCCGCGGTGCCGTGCGAGGCCCTGCGCGCGTCGGGGCTCTCTCGCCTGGGGACACCGAGACCTCGTTCGCCGGTGGCTCAGGTGGTTCTTTGAGGGAAGCAGAGTTGAGCTCAAGGGAACGCTTTGAATCCTCACTGCCAGAACAGATTTCCCACTTCTCCTCCGGCCCCGACCCTCCCGTGGGTTTTGGGGTTCACTGGGGTGCCTTAACCACAACAGCATTTTCTGGCGCTGTTGAGAAGGGCCCGTGGCCAAGAGGACAGCCACGTACAGCTGTGTTTGCGTCTTGTTTTCACAACAATAGATGCAAAGGTTTAAAAACCAGCCTGGGGTGGGGGATACCTGCAGAGTTGAGGCTGTGTGTTCTCACCCACGCTCCTGCCTTCCTGTGTCCTTCCCCGAGCTCTTGGTGCTCTCCCATGGAGGTGCCTTTTAGAGGGACTTCAGGGTTTTTTCTCAGTCTGCCTCACCCCTTATATTTGGCTGACCCAAACTGCAGTAATCCCAAAGCACCTGTTCTACACCTACCTGCTTGCTGCATCTTCCCTCTTAATGCTGGTAAGTACTTTTTTCTTCTTCCTTTAATATCTTCCTTCAGTAGTCGTTCGTTGTTGTTGAAGGGATGGCCCTGTTCATCACCATTTCTCCGGTGATGTGTTTGGAATAGTTGGTTTCTGTTTTTTTGGATGCTCTCCGAAGGCAGTCCCTCTGTGTTCAGAGAAGGTTTTGAGCAGCCCCTCAGCTGTGTTGGTATACAGTATTATGAACAATTTTCTGATTCTTCCACGTGATTCTATGAAAAGAAGGGGGTTATGTTTTTTTAAAGTCCTCTATTCACCCATGTTTGTGCATTTTCATTATAAACCCTTTAAAACATGTTCGTTCCCTTGCGCAGGTGGCAGTGTTAATAGCAATGTTTATTTTGTCTCTGGCAGTGGGCTTTGGGCTTCCAAAACTTTTTTGAAGGGTTTAAGAAGGGATACAGGCTACCCTTAATATTTTATGTAATTTTTTTCTGTTTAAAAAAATATATCTGGATCCATGAAAAAGTCTTGTGCAAGAAATATGTATTTTATTTGACATTTGCAGTGAATTTTGAGGTTCTTAGTGTCTGACTAAACCATAATTAATGTTCTCAGAAAGGCTGATGTCAAATAGCCTTGTGCTTATTATTAGTCAGTGGGAAGTGGCTCTCGGATGTGCTCTATTGCTTTGCCGCTGTTATTTCAGAGTTTTCACTATGATTTGTTATCTGTGAACTGATCAGTGCCAAAGCTTTGGTCAAACGTTTAATGAAGTTGTTGTATTTATTATTTCTTTCAAAGATGATACAAACACTTTTTTTTTCTTAATAGTTGGAGCATAGGAAAAAAAGTGAAGACAACCAAAGAAATCATATCTGCAAACAGTGTAGATACATGTAGATATTTGTAGATATATGTAGATAATCTTATTTCATTTAAATTGAAAAGACATTGGACAGTGACATTTATAAATATTTTTCCTCTTCTTTCTTTCCTTCATTTCTTGTTTGATTATTTGTGTATATTTGTCAGTTTGTCTGCTCTGAAGTATAAACTTCCCCTACAAAATGAGGTCATTTAAATAAGGAGGGGTTTTAGTCTAAGCAAACAGTGACTCTCCATCGGTCATGACTCCCTCCCTTCTGTCCCTGGTTGCCCCAGCTGTGCATGGTTGTGGTGATCTGTCACCACACAACAGCCTGCGAGGTTGGGCTTCCCAGGTGGGAACAGATCTGTTTGTTTTGGTAAGCACTGTTTTCTTTAAACACGCGGAGAGCAACCCAAGGTGCTAGGACTAAGTTGTGCTCTTACCAAAAGTGGCTCAAGGTCCTTGTCTTGACTGTAGGAATTTTAATTTTCTCTTTGTTAGAAGAAGAGAAAATCACAGGTTCTCAGCCCATGGCTGTGGGCAGTGGGCCCTCAGGATCACTGCTCTGTCCTCTGTGCTAAAGATCCACTACAGAAGTCCTGGGGCTGAATGGGAAGGAGGGAGCTGTGTCAAGGCTATGGAAATGGTACTTCCAGCCTTGCTTTTAGGCCATGAACATGCAAGGTGCTTCGATACACTAGCATGAAACATATTAGTAGTCCATTTCTTCTCATGTTTTAATCCTTAAGTCAAGATTCCTCGGGGCTTTGACCAGTGTCCCTCCTTCCATTGCTATGTCCATCTCATGGATGGGAGTGTTACAGATATGGAAAGCAAAAAGGGTTATTTTTCTATCACAACAAAAAATCCCCTTCAAACAAACACAAACCCCGTAACTGCACATTGACTAGTAGAAGCCTTTTGAAAACCACAGAAAAGCTGTAACACTTTAATTTCAGATCGGTCACCTGTCAGCCAGTTACTGAAGATACAGTCAAGCCTATCTATGGATTGCAGATTCATTTGGCAAATGACTTTGTATGATTTGATTACATGTCTGGTTAAACTTCACTCAGTACACACTGTCACCAAGGCCCACAGCACATTTTTGGGAAGAAGGCGGCACTATTTCCAGACAATGCTTCCATTTGTGTCACCTCAAGTCACACGGAACATGGTCCTTGAAAGCTGCTGGTAAAACAGGCCCAAGCACGGAGGGTACAAGCACCCTTTGTCTCTTCCAAACAGGGCTAGAGAATAAATTAGCCACGTAGCTCTATTTTCCAGAGGTACAGGCGGAGTTTACTGATTGCTCCTGAGGTCTGAAAACCACATCACTTAGCTCAGTGGATAAATACAGGATTAGGCTGGTGAAACAAGGGTGGTTTTGGTTTGATCACTTACCCCAAACACAGTTTTCAGAAATGGCTTTTTGCTGTTGTTGGTTTTATTTTTTCCATGCTAATAGATCTGACTAACTTCAGTGTAGGATCGGAGCATGGGGATGAGACTTCTGTGTGCTTGTGGTGTTCATGCACACTGTTTACACACTTCATGGATATTCACTTCAGTCTTTCCTCCTCATCGGGGAGATCCCAGAACTGCTTTGGCTAGAGCTGTGAAGGTGGTCCCCAGCAGGTACCTCTCAGCATCCTGGGGTGTTGGCGTCTCTTCAGTCAATCCCAAGCACATGTACACATGGTCATGGCTAGGGGAGTAACTGCTTTGGCTTCCTTCATGCTACAGTGTGTGTAAGAGTTGCAGTGTGCAGAATGACCCAAGGACTGCCGGAAGCATAAAAAGGTATTCCGCAGCACCAGGCTGCTGGGCACAGTGTGGGGTCTGCCGTGAGCTGGGGGCTTCCAGAGCACCCCTACAGAGGAGACATGGCTCAGGGCCAGCTTGGCCGGAGCGCTGTCCTTCCCTGCCAACAGACCTCCTGCTCTGCAGCCAGGGGATTGAGCCTGTGACGCTGAGTCCCTCACCAAGGGGCAGACACACCTTGATCTGGACTGTAAGGAGTACGAAAAGCAGGTTCAGTCGTGCTGTGTAGTGTTCTGCCAGTGTAAAGTAGCCACTGGAAGCGATTCAGGCACCTGCAGGTTAGGTTTGGGGGGTGGAAGGTGAGCCCTGCTGCCCGGAGGTGTCTGGAAGAGCAAACGCAGCAGTACCTGCAAAGCAGGTGTCGGCACCTTCACCGAGGAGCTCAGAGGGCTGCCGTGAGCAAGCTGGGGCCTGGGCCGAGGGACGTGCTGCTGCTTGGTGCTTCGCCTTCTGGTGTTGGTTCTCCTGGTGGGCCGAAAGCAAAGGCGGGTTTGCCGCTGCCCCTTGGACCCGCCGTTCGTGTGGCACTGCCGGGGCAGGCAGGGATGCCCCTGGTGTGCCCCGGTCAGCCGGGGGCCCGCGGGTTCCGCTGCCCCGGGCGAGCAGGAGGAGGAGGATGCTGCGCTTAGCCCGGCCCTGCATGAAGAGCCGGCTCCCTCCAGAGGGAAGAGCCGGCCATGGCACGCCGTGGGTCCTGCCCGGCGGAAGACGAGTCCTTGGAGAGCTTTTGCAGAGCTTGCAAATGCGCAGTCGGAAGGGAAAATATAGATTCGTTTTATAAAGCAAAGACTCCATCTTTGGGGCAGCAGGCACAGTCGAAGAGGGGCAGTAACCCGTGAGCGAGGCTCAGCCAGCAGTGGTTCTGCTGTTGCTGTAAGCTAGTGTTAGGAAGAGTCCAGTCTGCTCGTGTGCAGGGCAGTATGTGTGTATGAATGCAACGTTTTTCCAAATGTGTGTATTTATTTTCTTCATTTAATTATTCTAATGAAATTGGTGGGCAAGATATTTAATTTACACAGGTGTTTGACACAACTAGATGACAGTGAACATACCCCAAGGTTTCTGTTACTGCCATTCTCATGAGCACAGCACGTGCACATCCAGCTGTTACAGTGGGACACCCTGTGGGGACACTGCCTGTGGGAATCTAGCTCGTGTATCACAGGTTTGCAATTCGCCAACAAGAGTGTCATACTTTTTTTTTCCTGCCCAGTATGTTGCATACACGATCAATGCAAAAAGGTAAAGAGATACATTAATTTTGAAGAACACAGATCTGACACATATACACTATGTGTGTATGTGCTCTCCAAAGCCCCACCATCCATGTAAAGTACTGTGTGTGTTGCATATGCCAGAAAAAATGCACTCCTTCCCCTCCATTAATAGAAATGACCTATTATAAATTTACCAAAGATACCATAGTTTTATAAATTGGCCACATATGTCTGTGTAATATATTTATTATATCACATTTCATAGCATTTCTCTTTTATGAAATTCAGCCTTGAATTTGTCACATATGTTTTGCATATATGTGCAATAGTTGGCCAAGTATATCCGAGTGAAGTATGATAAATGTGTTCTTTCCATATGGGAAATTAAATGTTTTTCCAGATTTTAGAAAAAGTTTATTAAGAGCAGCCTATACAAAACAATTACAATAAATCACTCACTTCTGTTTAGGTTAAAATTACAAATTTGAACACGTAACAAAGTGATTAAGAACCAAAGCCAGAAAAGTCGCATCTAGGACCTAATTGTGTAGGGAGACAGAGCTGCACAGCAGAGTCCTCCTCCCCAGAGCTGGTTCTGGGAAGTGATCCAGCGGGTGCTCCCACGGGCAGGGAAGGGCACCTCTGGGGCCACTGCTGTGCTGGAACCTGCCTGGGACAGGGCTGAGTGCACAGGCGCCCAGGGACTCAGATGGACACCCCTGAGCTGTAAACTGCAAAAAGGAAGTTCAAACCAGAATAAACGACATGTAACATTTCCAGAAGCACCTTTGTGTGAGCTGTTTGCAGTGTCACTTTGGTCAGTGGTTTTAGCGTGGCTGGTGGACAGGGGCTCTGCCTTTGTGTTTGGGTTTTCATCCACTTGCTTTGTGCTCCTGCTGTCCTTCGTTCTGGGGCCGGTGGTTCCTGTGTCCCTCGGTGCCTCAGCCTGGCTGCTCCAGCAGGAGCAGGGTTGTGGGGTGACTGCCCCAAGGGCAGGGAGAGCAGCTGGGCAGAGCAGGGGCTGTGGCAGAGCAGGGGCTGTGGCAGTGCCCAGGGGCTGCGGCAGAGGAGGGGCTGTGGCAGTGCCCAGGGGCTGTGGCAGTGCCCAGGGGCTGTGGCAGAGGAGGGGCTGTGGCAGTGCAGGGGCTGTGGTGGAGCCATCCCGTTCCAGTCCCAGTATCTGAGCAGGGCAGAGGGTGGGGAGAGGTGAGTGCAGCGGCCCCTTTACTGAGCACTGCCTTACACATTTCTTTTATTTCAGCAAACATAAAGTGAGTCTTTCATTCTATTCCCTTTCCTGCGTGTTGTCAACTGCTTCAAACCAGATGGGCTAAAGAGATAAAACTATAAAGACTCAATGTCTCAATTTAGCAGGATGCCAGGTCTGCATGCCATCAAAATATCTGAGGCAAAACCATCTGAGCAGATGATACTTACCCGCAGTGTTCTGGTGAGAGCAGCCCAGACGCTTTTCCGTCCCAGAGACAACGCATCCACGAGCCACTGGGATCTCGTATCAGCAATTTTTTGAATCCCCATCAGGACAAATGCCATGGCCACGTTCTCTGCCATGTTTGAAGTTATTCCATAGGCCCAGCACACCCACCTTCTTCTTACCTGGGTCAGGATGTGTTTATAGCAAGGAATGGGTGCCTGGAAAATGTACTTTCACTTCTGTAGGGTGCCAGAGTTATGGAGCAGAATAATGGCTCAGCATTTTAGCATCCTCCCTAGATTCCCTGATCTGGACATAGTCAGGATCAATCAACCCTGCTGCTGGCAGGAAAGGGAGCTCATTGCTGTCCAGAAAGTGCCAAAGGGTTTCTGTAGCTTTTCGCTGCCCTCATTTATGTATCCTGGGAGTAAAAACTAGGAGGAAACAGCATCTAGCTGTAATCTCAGTGTAACGTAACAGCTTTTTTTGTTCCTTTTTTTTTATTATTAGAACTTCAATTTGCAACAGAGGATTGCTAGAGTTAGGGGTTTTTTCACTGCCATGTCACTCTTGTGTAAGGATATAGTTTATACTGCTCTGGGATAGTTCTGCAGTGCATGTGGCTGCTTCAGGACCTCAGTCCCTCCCAGGGCTGTCCCCTGTGGCATTGCAGCCTCTAGTATTATGACTCTTCACAGCAGAGAAGTAAGTCCACGCTCCTCTGGATGAACAGAGGCTTTTTTAGAGTTGTAGTCTGTGTTTTACAGGATTTCCTAGTATTCCAACACCTTTAGAAAAAAGATAGAGCTATCACTGTGTGTTTCCACTCCTCCTGCCATCCCATAAGGAATCTGGCCACTGCTGGAGGTGCTTTGCTTCAAGGCCCTTTGTGCCTTCCAGAATCTTCATATCACTGAACTGAGAGGGACAGGTTGCTTCTTTGATTTACACGCTCATTCCCCTTTCTCCTCCGCTTCTAATACCAAACTGCAAATTGAATTCCTCTGAGGTAAGTCAGAATAAAGCGGTGTATAGCATTGCTGACAGGACATACAGATATTGTTCTTACCAATAATCAGGTGAGCAAAACATTCCCAGCTGAGAGATTATGTTTTCATTTGATACTGTGACAGCTGTAAATGAATTGCCAAAACCCCCCACTATGATCTTAATTCTGGATAGTTTTCTTCACATGATAAAGGAAACCTCCAGCATGCCCCAGAAGAGTAGGACATGGATAAACACAGTCAAGTTTACTTGGAAAAACTACTCTAGTAGGGGGACTCAGGCTGGAATTTCAGGATACTACAGAGCAACAGAAAGCCCCGTGCCGCCTTCTTAGTCAGCTCTGTCACTGCCGTGGTAGCACAGTGGTCGTGCTTCAGCAGCAAACTGTGTGTCTCAGCACTGCTGTAACATGGTCTAGCATTAATCCAGCCAGCCATGTGCCATGTTTTATGTAATGATCCATACTTTCACACCACAGACACACAGCCAGAAAAGGAAACACATTGATTTAGCGCTCGGTAATCCTTGGTTAATCCCCAGTCCTTTGGTTTACATCACTAACATGGCTCCTGCAGTAGTCAGCGTTCTATCTTTGTTCTTGGCAGACTGAATTAAAGGAAAGATTTATTAATTTGTAAGTTGGCTTTGTAGATGCATCTTAAATGTGCTAAAAACAAAAAGCAGTCCAGAAACCACTATTGACTTAACTATAAAAATCTGCTCTTTTAAACTCAAACCTTTGCAACACTCCAAGTCAAGCTGCAGAGAGTAATTTATTGGCTTGCTGAAGCAATTGCATCGTATAGGGCTAAATTTAACAACTGTCTCATTGCAGGCCCCCAGCCTACTTCCTTTTTCACTCATTACTACAAATACAATTAATCTCTTTCCTTGCTCATCTACACTAAGGACTGCAATGCTTTATGGCTCGTGTACTGATAAGAGAAAGGGGTTTAACTAATGGGCTTATTTGCAAATAATGTTAGAGGGTCAGAGCTCACCATTCATTCCAGTGGTGATAAATAGGCCATGTAGTGGCTGCACAAATGTTAGTGTTTGGGATTTATTTCTGTTAGTTTATGAATGCTGGTTGCTTTCTTCCTCTCACAGTGCCAAAGACAGTGATTCTTGGGAGGAAGCCTTTTGTAATAATTTAGCTGTCATCACCTTCACTCCTGAATCCTTCAGACCAGGTACAGGCTAGCCCTGTTCCATACTGGCAGGAGAGATTCCAGAACTGACTCCAGCAGCTTAAGGTGGCTCTTCACTCACAACCTTCCTGCTAAGCAAGTCAGCTGAAATCTCGGGTGATAACCATGCTCATGGCACAACTGTAACCAGCTTTAAATTATTTTTTTTTAATTAAAAAAGTTGCTTGTTTCATAGATGCAATCAGACAACTGTATTTTACAACTATACTCAGACAACTGTGTTTTACAGTCTACAGCAATATAGACTGTCCTTCCTGTTGGAAATCATTCTTCTTTGGGGAAGTCCAGGTTAGTTCCTTAAGGATATAAAATTTTAGAAGATTCTAAAGCACAATCCAACTCTGGCATTTAGGCTCAACTCTAAATCAAACTAATGTAGTCTGGTTGCACATTTCAAGGAAACTATAATGTGAAGGAGAAATGTGTTTACTGGGTGTTTAAATAAAATCAGTAGTGATGTAAAGTGTTAATTAATTAATTGTAATGTGCAAAAGTATGAGGTGGATAGTGCTTTGGTAATGGGAAGTACAGGATGGGTCTGTTCGTGCAAGCAGCTCTGCAACCTGTGTCCTTCCTCTTGAAGCTGATGGAATTCTTTACCTCTGTGTCTGCCTGGTAGTGAGATGCAGTTCATGCCCTCATTTTCAATTTGTTCTTGCATGACTAAGTTTACTTTTAACTCTACCTAATCAGACAAATACAAATACTTAACTCCCAGCAAAAGGCGGTGTTAGATGTGACAGCACACAGTCATCTTTAAGAGTATCTTCCAAAGGACCTATCTGTAAATCTGAACACCCCTTATGAGTCTCCACAATGACTCTAGACACAGACATTGACAGTAAATGACATTTTTTAGGGAAATTAGCATACTCCAGAATTCCTGACTTTCAGGCTCTGATCTAATAGTGCTCCTATTAAGGCATGGGGTGTTAATCCTTTCTTCCCAGGGGGCTGCCCCTGTGCCAGTGCCGGAGTATTGGATCAGCAGCTGTTTGCTCAGGGGCTGTAAGATGCAGAGGTGTGTGTGCGAGATGCACTTTGTGTGCTGCTCTGGGGCCTGAGGGCTCCAAGTCGGGGCGGCTGTGAGCCAGCCGTGCCAGAGCAGGAGCCAGGCTCAGCCACGCCGTGACACCTCAGAGTCCCTGTGCATCAGTGCTCCCAGCTGGCGTTGGGAACACGGGTGTGCTGAGCGTGGAGCTGCCCTCAGTGCTGGACATTGGCCTCAGGCGCTCTGGAAAGCGGCTGCCGGCGCTCCCACTCCGCTCTGCCGGCACCGCTGCCGCTCCTGTCTAAAGGCTGAATTACTTCTCTCCAGGCCCAGGCCCTTCTCATTTCCTGCAGTAACCATCTGCCCGAGCTGGGCGAGCAGGATCGCCTTCCTGCAGGATGAGCAGTGACCCTGCGGCCGGTGCCGCGGGAATTGCCCGGCAGTGCGGGCTGCAGAGGAACACTCGCACCCAGGCCACGGGTGGTGTGGTCCCGACAGGACAGCAGCTCCCTGGACCACACTCAACAGTGCTTTCTCTGGTTTCTCACTGCATTGTTTCTTTGTCAGTTCTGACTATTTTAAGAAAGGGAGAAAAGAACAAAAGGAAAGATCTCTTCCAGCAGCAGGTTTGTGGAGACGGCCCCTCATTCCCTACGGCCGGAGTCGCGGGTGTAGTGAGAGGAGCTCCTCCTCTGTGTGGGAGGTGGATGAGGGGTGGGGATGGAGCACTTTGTGCAGCTCTGTCTGGGAGATGTAATGAACACCATCACCTCCCCTTGACTTGGGATCACTCAAAATTAGGCTTTAACTTTCAACTGCAATGTGATCCTCCATGCAGCTACTGAATAGTAAAGAAATAATCAAAGAAATGCATTATTTAAACTGTCATTACACTCCAAAATGTGTAAGGCCACGTTTTATTTAGAAAAGGCTGGCAACAGTATCCTGATTCTGTTTTAATGGAAAGAACAGCAGGCTGGGTGCTTCAGGCTTTCAGTCCAGCAGTATTCTCTGCCTGAAAGCACAGCTGGCTAACAGACCCAGACCTTAATCTGCATGTGTGTTTTTCCTGAAATAATTTCTAAAGTCTTTGATGTTGCTGTTCACTGCACTTTTGGTGTCTTTTTCTTTGATTTCCAGCTCTTTTTAGTGCAGAAACAATTATTTCCAATAAAGTATCAGCAGTGCCCAGCCTGGACACAGTTGTCACTGCAGTTTTGTGACCGAATCCAGCGGTGCAGTGGCTCCGAACACGCTGGGCTGTGTCTAAGATGCCTCAGAAGAATAAAAATGCTGCTTCATGATTCAAACAAAAAACCCTCCAGGAATGAATTTTAGCTTCCACAAGCGTAGAGGTGACAAGTTAATGGAGCCATTTGCACTGTGTGGATAAGGATTTACCCAGGCAGTTCCCCTAAATGTTAATGAGAGTTGTGTGGCTGAATCCCAGCCTTGCCACGCTGAAGCTTCCCTCAGCTCTCCAAGGAGAAGGGCGCTAATTGGATTGCTAAGTTTAAATCCTTCAGTCTGTGGAAAGGATTTAGCACTGCTCTGTAGCAGGCTTTACATAGCTTTGCAGTGCAGTGCAGGGCAAGATTTTTTCCCTTTCTTTCTTGTGATTAATTGTGAGGCTTGAGGTGACAGGAGACATAATGAAATTCATAAATGCCAAAGGCCGTCCCTAGTCACATTCCTGGCTGTTGGTTTAAGTTAGAACCCTGACAGAAGTGTGAACAAATCAAGGTTGTTCTGATAGCCTTTCAGTTACAGGGAAGAAAAAGTAACTGACAATGAGAAACCACTGGAGGTGGTTTAATGGGTATACATTTTCAAGAAAGAGTGATATTTTACACTGATTCAAATTCTTGGATACATAAAGGGTTTACAAACAGATGTATTCTGCCCCCACCACAGTCTGAGGGATTCCAGTCCTTTTTCACAAAAGATATTGGCACAGGTTATTTCAGCAACTTGCCAAAGAAAAGCTGTTGCAAAACCCTTAGCAGAATCCAAAGCAACTTGTTCTGTGTCTTTGTTTGTGACTGGCCTTTTTCTGCTTGTTATGAACTTTAAAAATCCCTCTCTGGAAAACAAAATTTGCAGCGTAAACAAGCAGCACTCAGAATTAACTTGGGACTCTCACTTCAGCCTGGAGACAGATGCTATGACTTCCCTAGAGCAGGTTAGAATTCCAGTGTTAGGAATTGCTCCTGTTTTCCCAGCCCATGATGGTGCAGAAGGTGTCACGTCTGGGTGTATATTGCCCAGACACTGATGCGGTGATCTTTTGAGCCAGCTGCCAGCAGTCTCTCACGGGGGCTTCTGTGATCTGAGAAGGACACACAGTGGACAGTTGCCGTGTGGTAGTCCAGCACTGCTAAGGGCTTCAGTTTCTTCCAGCCAAAGATCCTGATGCGATGATCCCACCCTGCTGTTGCTAAAATCTTCTTGTCTGGACGGATGGTGATATCAGATATGCCAGCATTGACAAGTTGGTGTGTTCTGTAAACCTGTGTGAAAAAGTCACAGCTGTCTAATCGTTCAAAACAGAAGAGGCACCTTTAGGCACCTTGGCAGGTGTAGTGCCCACCCATACACACCAGGGTCACACAGAGAGTGGAGCTTTCCACCAAGGACTGGATGGTGCTTAGGGGGAACAGCTGTAGACAGAGACGGAAAAGACCTTACATTGAGCCTTCCCACCTCCAGCACCATTGTCTAAAAATAAACCCTTTATGTTTTTAGTTTATTTTGTATTGAAATTTATATTCTGTCTCAAGTGAAGCTCTGAGTCAGGGTTTTGAGCACCACACTACACAGCTTTGCCCTTTTCTTCCAGCTATTCTTGCATGAGCTGCAACATGCAGAGCTAAGGCCACATATTTTCCCTGCTTCTGCAATATTCCCAGGCTGAGATTTGGAGCTGATGAGTACCTCATTTCTACTACTGTGGCCCCCCACAAAACCCCCAATAAGCTGTTGTAGCATCTACCTCAGTCTTGAGAAACGAATGCTTCCAGGAGTTGGGTTACAGTGTCAGGAAATCTGTATTTCTAGTACTCCTTCCCAAAAGACTTTTATTTACACCAAATTCCAAAAAAGGGATTATTGTCAAGTTATTGATTTCAATCTTGGAAGCCTTTTGTTACTGTTTGGAGACTACTAAGGAACAAGTTTCTGAGGGGCACAATTAAATTGCAAGGCATGGGGCTTCCTTCAGGAGGCACTGGGGCTGCAGAGGACTTTTAGCCTTTGGAAAGAAAAGTTTTCGCTGACACAAGTTTCTCTTGAAGCATAGAAACAAAGCTTAATATAATACATGTTTGCTGTTCTGCCCTCAGGTAGCTTGTATCAGTGAGCACTCTGGCTCTGAGACACACAGAATATGCCCCCGTGTGTGTGTGTGTGTGTGTTGGAACAGCCCAGCTCTTGTCCCAGTGGCAGAAGCACCTGTGGTGTGCCCCTGGCCCAGAACTGCTATTTCTAAGCACGGCTGGGAATGGTGTTTGTTAATGGCACTGTCTACCTAAGCCCGAGGCTGCAGCTGCCTTGTGCTAAAGCCTAATACCCTCCAGTGCCTGTTCTAATACAGCTGGTGTTTGCTGTTTGTCTGAGGTGGGAAGGGATTGACAAGCACATTACATGTGAGCAGCTTTCCTCCTTTGAAGGACATTCCATGATGCACAGTTAGTACAGGATTGTAGAGAACAAACTGACTGCAGATAACTTTAACCTTTACACTGGACGTAGAAGACTCCAGAAATGTAGGTCACAGTTAGTTCAGATGCAGTTGAATATATTTGGAATCTTACAGACACAAAGCCATAATAAATTATTTTTCTACTGTGTAAGAACTGCCCTCGCTACATACTCAAACAGCAAGAACTGTGCAGTTTGATGAGAAAAAAGGCTAAATGAAACTTGACATGCTTCTTACATGCTCCACACATTCCTCTTTTAAAGAGAACCTGAAGAATGTGTCTCCAGCCGACTCAGGACAGAGGACAGCAAGTCTTGCTCAAGCCTAATGAGCAGCAGGAGGGTTATGGGGGCCTTTTTGTGGGGCTGCTGCTGTGAAACCTGTGCCTTTGGCGCCTTTGTTCCAGGCCCCGGGTTAGGCTCACGCAGCGTGGCCTCACTGGAATTTGTGTGGGCCTAAGTGTCCTGGGAAGGAAGGATTTATTCCCTACCTCACCAGCCTGGCCAGTGTCAGGTGGGCCTTGCTCTGGGATTATTAGCTGATGGCTGAAGCCCGGCCGGGCGTGGTGCTGCCGTGGTTACCGGCAGGTCTTGGGCAGATCCACACAGCACCCTCAGGGCGCTGGAGACACGGCATAGCAGCACCTGGAAGTGCAGAGGCCATGGCTGTGGCTCATGAGGGAACACGGGGCATTTGGGCATGATCTGCAGATGCATGGCTCAAGGTATATGCAGCCAGGTGAAATCCCAGTGCCAGGATTTGTGCCATCCAGGGACTTACTACAGTAAGTCACTAACTACAGCAGTCTAATGCATTCCAACATCATTTCCTAACCAGAAAACCAGCTTGTAATTAAGAAAACAAAGAGGTAAAAACAGGTGAGCTGCTTTCAGCCAGTCATGACCAAGGACACTTGCATCTACACCCAAAGCATGTCTTTAAGCCCTCTGCTTATTAGCAAAATAGCCAAAATAGCAGCAGCCTAAGCTTTTTAGTGTCTGGGGAAAAAACCTCAGCAACCAAAACTAACAAAACTTACATTACTTCTTACAGAACTTTTTTTCTTGTCAAATATAAAGGAGCTTCTGTGGTTATCAGATTTCTTAGCTCTGCTTTGTTTATTCACCTGCAGAAGCTGTTTACCTCCTACATTCTACCACAAACATCATCACATAATTACACTATCTCATCCAAATCAGAAGGCTCATAACCAATCCCGTCATTTGCTGACAGTGATGATTTCAGCAACTTTCCTGTAGAAGACAATACACCAAACTTTCCCCATAGCAATAAACTGTGCAGTTACCTTCATCATCTCTTCACTGGCACACTGGAACATTGCCACTTCAAACAGAGCTGAAGTGCCATCCTTGCGTCATTATTTCTCCACCAGTAGAGCTCTGCACTGCGTTCACTTATTGAAACCTCTTAGAATAAAAATAATGTGCCACTGAGTGGCTTTCCAACATCTACCATTACCTCAGGTACCTGGAATGTCAGGGAAAAAATCCCCATCTGGTTTATATTATTAATGCAATAGTGGAAAAAAATTTTATGTCCTTGACAATCTCTAGTGCTCATATGAAAGATGCATTTTATTAGGGCATTCATACTCGCATGAAGCACAGGAACACTGCTTATAATACTTGGCATTTACATTTCTTCTGAGAAAAGCTACTGTCTCTCAGTGTGAGCTGCTGAGGGTGTAGCTAATCCTGCATCTCCTGGGAATGTGAATACCTTGTGAAAAACAATACCTGGAACCTCTCAGGTGAACAACTGTTTTTCCAATGAGTTGTACCTGTAGCCCTGGTTAGGGTTAACTCATAACTGGAATGTGCTGTGAAGAGCAATATTTGCTTTGAATTAGGAAAAAGTTATGCTATAATTAATATAAAGGAACCACTTCCTCTCCACCACCAGAGTATCTGAAGCTTTGAGAAGGCTGTCATGGTGTCAGATTCCTGACACCTCAGCCTTAGAGAACTCAATACCAAGCTTCTTCCTGGGATTGCTCACCTTCCTTCCTGAGCTAAGGACACCAGGGGCACATAGTGACAATAGTGGTAGAAAGGCTGGGCAGAGATCACCAAAAAAAACAACAAACCCAAACCATGGCAGCTGTGGGCTGGACTTGTGGCTTAGAGCACCCTCAGTGCTGGTCTGGGCCCAGAGTGCCTCCTTCATCGTGTGCACTGCAGTGGTTGCTGTCGGTCAGGCCGTGTGCCCCCCGTGCCCCATGGGCACTGCCACCCACAGCGCTGTGTCTGGGGGGGTGCCTTGCAGAGCCCACACCTCCACAGTGACCCCCAGCTGAGGAGTCAACGCTGGATGTCCCAGCATGTGCTTTTCATTCAGAAAACAGCATTAACCTCCCACGTTACCTAAAAAAGTCTCCATGAAAGCTGCAAGGTGAAACAGCCATTATTGCTCTCCCATGAACGGGTGCATCCACAGCTCTCTGCTCCAGGATGGTGTGAGGCACACAGGGTCCCCCCCATTGTTCATGGGACAACTGCCACTTAGAAAGGTTGAAGCACTCAGGAGTGGAGAGGGATGCTTTGGCCATTTTAATGTTCATGAGCCTGTATTTATGCGCTTCATTTCCACACCTAGTTAAATCCTACTTGCCCCTTGGCACTGTTGGATCACTTGCCAAGGCTGTCTGGATAAAAGCAGTGTTGGTTGCCCTTCACTGACCTGGGATTGTGCGACTCCTACCCCAGCCTCTCCAGGTGTGTGTCGCTGGGGCACAAACTGGTACAGCCACTCGCCTGATTTTCTGTCTCTGGGGGGTTCTGTAGATGCCAAATGAAGCTGGCTGCCTAAACCTCCTGTCCTCTTGGTGCTAGGTGGGCTGCTCCTACTCTTTTTGTCTGTGAAGTATTTAATGGAATATTTCTGTCTTTCCCACAGTGGAAAGAAAGCTCTAGGCATTCAAGCAGAACCTTTGGAAAAGCAATCCTTTGTTTCTCATTTTTGTAACTCATTTATAATGTTTAGAGCATTCCGAGAGCTGGATACTACTAACGTGATAAATGAAGATACAGAGGCAATGGCTTGAGTAATGCTAGGCCTGTGTGCCTGTTGCAACTTTGGTAAAACCAGAAACATGTGAGAGAGGGGTTTTTCTTTTTTTTTTAAATCCTCACCATCTTTTGCTAAGTCTGGTCACATAGCACAGACATTCTAACCAGTCTGTGATTAATTAGCCAGAGATCTGCAACAACTCCTCTTCATGACTAAATATTTTTTTAGTCTATCAAACTGTTAGTGCAGAGTGGGATAAATGACACTAGAGGGCCAGTGATCCTGACCTGGAGGTTCTGTTGCTCATTGAGGCTCCAGATGCGAAGCACCTTTTCAGATGAGCCCGAGATCCCCTTGGCCTTCTCCGAGTCAAAGTCAAGGCTCATCACTGGCTCCTGGTGGCACACGAGTTGGCTCAACGCTTTCCCCATTGTCACATTCCAGAGGACCACTGATCCATCTTCATAGCCAGCCAGAAGCAGGGGTTGTGAACCACAGCTGAGCTGATCAAGGAAAACAGTAAAATTGTTTGAGAAGTAAATAATCTGTTAGGAAAATTACCATCCCAAGGTAGGTTCCAGTCCGAGCACCAAGATAATAAATGAAAATGCTACTGGAGTAGAAGTGATAAAGCATCAGGAGTGTGAATGTCAAATCCTGAGAGTCCATCCACTTACAGAAGGCAGTACTGGGTACTATGGACTTACGGGGTTTATACCTACAGATCAAATTCTAAATTTTATAATACATATCTAACATACACAGACACATACATACAAACAGATACCGAAAACTCTCTGAAAATCCAAACTATTGCCCTCTGCAACACCTGAAAAGAGGCTGCCTGAAGTTTTCAGGAGCTATACTTCATGGTCTGAACTTCGTCTGCACTTCTTAAAAAAAACTGCGCAGAGCAGCCGAGTTCCTGTGGAGCACTAGAAGCCCTGTGGGCAGTGACACGTGCCATGCTGAGGACTGCAGTGCCACACTGCCACATGTAGGGTTACACAGGGGGATCCTGGACCCAGGGGCACCCCTGAGCTCCAAGGAAAACTCTGAAGCACTGAGGCACCGAGGGGTTAACGGGTGCCCCAGTCCCACTGTAACCAATTGAAAGCTCTTTTGATTAATGATGTCACAGGCCAAAGGCCACGGCACCCTGGGCAGACACCTAATTTATTTAAGCCCCTGAAATAACTCAAAGAAGGGAACATTACTGGATTACATGTCACACTTAAGGAAAATATTCATCATTGCTCCAGCCAAAAGACTAATGATCCCGTAAGCAGTAACTGGTTACAAGAGTGAAGATGCAAATCTCTAATGAAAAGCAACTAAAAAAGAGGCATCTGTTAATGCCAGTTATTTCTTTAATAGGAGAAAACATCAAAACAGACATTGGGACTGACCACTTCATGTAGGCACATCTAAGAAACATATCCAGTAGGCTAGTCAGATCTTTCCAAACACTGCCTGCTCCTGCAGGATTTGTTTACTTGGTATTCAATTCAAAACAAAGGTAAAGGACATAAAGAATTAATTTTTACCTGTATGACATTATGGAATGAAGTCCAACTCCCTGGCTGTCAGTGGGATGATACAAACCCGCAGTGGCCAAAGGCTCAGTGCCTCTGCTCATGGTCCACACCTTTCTCATTTGTTCGGGGGGAGTTAAACTCACAGGAGACGGGTGGTCTGGGTAACAGCCTGCTGTGCCTCCTCCCCTTATTCAGCCTAGAGAAGGACTGAATGAGGACAGGATCTCACTGAGCAGGGAAGAACATTGCCCCTTAAAAGAAGGGAACCGGGGGGAAATCCTTGGAAGTGTAGGAAATCCCCTACATCATCCTTCTGAAGGGGTCTGTCCACACCTGGGATCTTGCAGGAACCTCCTTCCTTCTTTTAAGACCCCTCTTCCTTTGAAAAGGTAGGGAGCATGCTCTGGCTAGAAAGGCCCACAGAGCAGGTCTCTCATAGTGCCCAAAACTGTGAACAATTTTTCTGTCAACTTTTTGATTTACTAAAATAATATAACATCAGAGCAATGAATATACTCATCAGGTATTTGGATCTGCTTTTTGATACCAAGGAAAAGTTAAAAAAATCTTAATTAAATGAACATTCCAGATTTTATTTATATTTAATAAACGATAAAACCTTCAAGGCAAAACAAAGTATTTCAGAGTTACTTTTAAGTTTAAAAAAAGCCCCCAGTTTAAGCATAAAAAAGCCCCACAATTATTTGTGCTGCTCTTCTGTGAGCCCCAGACTCCCTCAGAAAAGGTTTCCTAGAAGGTGCAGCTGTCATTAGCCAGTGAAACGTGGTATGGAGGGGCAGGGCTGGCTCGTCTCCCCACTCCAAACAGCTCTCAAGGAGCTCAGAACCCTCGTGCAGATGGAGACACAGGTGAGTGCTCAGCATTTCCAGAAATTCCAAGCAAAAATATTTGTTTTGTGCTGTGGGTATCTCAGCTGAGATTTGAAAACCAGTAATTTGCAAGTGAGATCTAAGATTGGTCTATTTTAAAAACCAAGTACTGTTTCCTATGAAATGAAAGTCTCGCCCACTGCTTCCTCCTGACTTTGCTAACCACATGAAGTGTAATATTTCAGTGAGTACGTGAACTTAGGCAATAAAAGCTATGGAAAGATCAGGGGAGTTCTCAGGCTGAGAGCTGGACTCAGCAGGCAGCTTCCCCAGGGCCTGTGGATCCCAGGAACGGACACTGCTGGAGAGAGCTCTCACCGCTCATGTTCTCTTTCAGTAGAAAAATTCAATTATAAATCATTGCTCTTCCTAAGCAGAACATTTTGTTGTTGCATTTGGATAAGTGTCAAGGAAGGAAGAAAAGGTGATCTGCTGTCAACTCAACAGGAATAATTGCCGTAGTTTATATAAAGTAATAACTCGGCATTTCCAGTTTCGACATGTATTCTGCTTGTTGAATTATTTTGTTTGCACCATTACGCAACATGATGCCTTCCCCAAGGAGAACAGAAAATTTAAGGGAAGACTATCCTTACTGCTGCAAATCCTACTCCACCCAATTAGTAATAGCAGGAAGGTGTGAAACGGAAGGGACAACGTATTTAAGAACATAAATCTTCACAAGAAAAAACCTTATTGAATGATCTAGTATGTTTAAGGATAGACCTAGAAAAATAGGGGGGAAAGTGCTCAAAACCAACCAAATAAACAGCTTCAGGCATTTTGATGGCTTAGGGGAAGCTGACCTAAGCCTTGGTTGCCTCCTGCTGTGCAGTCCATCATTCACTGCTGCTGGAGGGGCCTGTGGTGGAGCTGCAGATCGGTGTTCCTGGCACAGGGGACACGAGGGGCCCTGGCTGCAGCCCCCCACCTCTCCTCGGCCACCCCGAGCTTGATTGCCTCAGGCCGCTCTGGGGCTCTCTCCCGTCAGCTGCTGTTCCAATGTGTCCATTCCCTGTGCCCCACATCCCTCAGTCTCAGCAGCCCCGAGCTCCTGTCCTGGCTGGGGGAGGACTGCCTAGCTCAGGCTGTGCAGCACACCCTGCTCAGGCTCTGCTGTTCTGCGGGGACGGGTCACTCAGAGAGCCTCTTCCAGTGCAACCACGAACAGTGCAGAGCATCGCTTTGCTGCACCACACGTAATTCTTTGCCCTTAAGGGTATCCTGCTCCCCATGCCTTTAAACCAAGTTGCACACATTTGTAGAAGAGCAGATGCAGCTGTGAGACTGTCAGGGATTATCTGTACTCGCCTGGTGCAGTCTGGGAAGTTGTAGTGAGTTCTCAGAGTCTGCATGGAATAATTTACCTCTCCCAGTTCCCAGTCCTCTGCTTTATCCCCACTGGCAACAAAATTAAAAACTACATGAAATTAAGACTCTGCACCTGCTCTGCTTCCTAGAGGAATATCATTATTAATGCATGTAGAAAATATGGCAAGACAGAAGACTTCTTATACAGGCAACAAAATTTTCAACACTGAACATTTCCTCAGTTATCTCCATCTTATTAAAAAATGTCCAGGAGACAGAAAGCCCCATTCATTTCATCGAGCACTGAACACTGATTGCATTTTTAGGAGAAACTTTGTTTAATAAAAGCCTAATCAGCCTATTTAATTTTCCTTCTAGTTTTTTTCCCAGTCTTTAATTACAGCATGGGACCTGAACTGTGGCCTCTCCTACTTTTGTCTGAATTCAGCAACTGAGTTCCTCTAGATTTCAGTTGGTTCAGGACCTTGAGTGAAGACACTAAGGCCTCAAACTCTGATTGGGAATGTTTTCAACTGAAACCAACACAAATGTTGAGATGAGCCTGCAGGAGCCACCCATTTGGCATCAGCTTGGATGGTCCTGCAGACCTGTAACTGTGTGTGGTCAGGTGGTCAGATGGGATCAGATTTGCCACTAATTCTTTGGAGATTCAGAGCCAATCACTTAAATGCCTTCCTCCCTCTACTGCCACCTTTTTCTATTACTTGTCATTCACTGTTGGCAGCCCATAAATGCTATTTGCTAAATATTCTGAAAATATGGGGTTTTTCCACTAACTGCTTTTATTTACCTTTTTGTCCAAAGTCAGTACCACCATAAATATTTTGCTCCTATTGTATGTCTGGAATAGAAATGTTCATAGAGTGCTTCCTCGTCCTGAGGGCATTGAAGTGAATGTAATCTGCCATTAAAATCACTGTTTTCAAGCAACCCAGTCATTTCTCATCATTCTTAATGCAGTGAGAAACCATATCAAACAAGTGGCTTTGGTAAGTCATTCATTTTCCTCTTGATTGATGCAAAAAGTGTATCTATCCTAAGGACACAAAGCTTTCCCTGAGCATTTGCAAATCTTCCATTAAAGCTTGGAAAGCTCTGAAAGTTACATTAAGGATGTTCGCAAATCTTTCCCCCCTTTAATAGTATAATTACTTGATTGGTTTAATAATAAATCAAAATCCAAGTGAAGAAAGATTCATGTGCTTCATATAAAATGAATCACAGGGAAAACATTTCACAATTAGCAGGCACTCTTGCCTTACCTGCCATAACTTCAGACACATGGGCATGCCCAGCTTGGCACCCACCTCTGGCTTCAAGGTACAGACTGACGTCTTGGATGGCAGCTCCAAAACCTGAACCTGACATCAGGAAAACAAGAGCAGTTGGTCAGGCTCCAGGTCAAAATTCTGCTGTTAAAAACACAAGTCTTTTAAGGTGATTAAGGTTAATATAAGCTCTTCCAGTAAAAACTGTCTGCAGGAAACTGAGGAATGCATGCTAAGTTGGAGCTGTAGGGGAATCTACTGAATCTACTGAAGAAGTGCATTGTTTTAGGAAAGGCAGACAAAACTGCCAGAGTGGGCACATCCTCTTCTCCACTTCCCATTTCATCTGCATTACACTCTTCTTTCCAAACAGTAGATGACATGTGCACACAACAGGTAATACTGCAGACTGCTAAAACTGACACCACTTCCCTGCTTCCTTTCTCCTTTTTCCATCTCTGTTGATAATTTTTTGGCTGTGTTCACCTCTGGGCACGGGCATTCTGTCCTCTGGGCTGTTTTGGTAACACAGAAATGCAGGCAGTATATATATGCAAGGAGGAGGTTTTGTTTACTGCCGACTGCACTGACAAATCATAGCCCGGAGTTCTGGGCTCACAGGCAGGAGCAGTGTCAGCACACAGGTATTGTTAACATGTTGTCTGACCCTGTTCAAAGCAGGGTCAGAAAATGCTCTGTTAAACACCTGCTCTCTCTACAGAGCAGCTTCCACTGCTGCTTGCACTGATGGTAATGAATTACGGAGCTGCTGTTTTTCTGGATTTTTTTTTAAACATTGGGCAAGTCATTCCTCTGCCAAGGAAGTAGCTCATTTCCACTTCAGGATGATGGCAGGCAAGATCAGGAGTCTGCCTTTTCTGTTTGGCACTCGAAGGTTTTGAGTCTTGACTGATGTGGCAGTGCCTCAACTCTGGGCTGGTTCTCAAGCCTGGAACTGTGGAGAAATAGCAGCTCTTGGGTATCAAAACCTTGCTGCCAGAAACATGGCTGTTTCTCAAACACACACCTAATCACCAAGGTGATCTTTTCTTTTAATTAAGTAAACAGTGGTCTGTGGTCTGCATTATGTTGTAAAATTAAACACCTCGAAACGTTTGATAACTGAGCACCCCCAGCCGTCGGGCCCTTTCAGCAGGGGCAGGAGCCCAGCAGTGCCGCACAGCCCCGCTGCAACCCCGAACACCCCTGAACCTCCCACAGCAGTGAGGGGCTGTGACACAACACGGCTCCTCTGGGAGCCCTCGCTCCCGGCCAGCGCCGCTGCCACGGCTTTCCAGACCCATCCTTCAGTTCAAGGCTCGCCAGAACATCTCCCTGTTTCTCGAGGCTGTCAGCCAGCCTCCAGCAGACAGCTGTGCCCCAGGACTGGAGCACAGCGCACACAGAACACACCACACACGAGAGAGCAGCAAACTTCTCCCCACTGGAGGAGCAGCGACTGCAGCCAAGAGCCATCCAGTCTGCAGCCAAACCTGGGAACAGACCAAAGTCTGAGCAGCTGGGAATTCTGGTTCTTTGGAGCTGCACTCTTAACAAAAGATGCTTTTCTCTCGGCAGCTTTCTTGCTATCAACATAATAACCCAGTTGGCCGTGCAGGAAATGAGCTCTGAATATGAGGATGACCTGCCCTCGTCTCGCATCTTTCATCACTGTCTCTCCAAAGGACAGTGCCTCCTAGGCAGGACTGAAACTGCAGCTTCTGCGTAATAGGGAAGGGTAAGTGTGGTGTGATAAATGCACTTCTGCAGGTTAAAAGGAAAAAAACCCTCTCTGCTCTACCTTGACTAAAACCAGATGAACTGGTACGAGGGCCACAGTTGGGCTTGCAAAGGCCAAAGGAAAACCCAGAGAGAAAAGCTTTGTGCAGAAGGCAGGCAGGCATCAGCTGCTGCCTGTGCTGGACTGACAGGTCCAGAGGCTGTCTGCATTAAAAGTAACTGAGCCTTAGAAATAAATACTATTTCATATATTTTGACAACTGTAACCTAAAACTTGAAGTGCTGTGTTTATGTTGGTTTTGCTTAATAGAAGAAAGATTTGCCTTTGCCTGAGGTTAATAGTGTTCCTGGGTGGCTAAAACTGGCCACAAGGAAACACACCCTTTTTCTTTTTCACATTAATAAAGCTTTTAACATGTTTCTGGCAAATTGGCAAGAAAAGTGCATGTAACTCATAATTGGTGATTTAAATGCAATCATGAACAAATAAATGCCTGTTCAGATCTCATTATTTATGGACTGAACCTGCTTTAAGACAAAATTACTCTTTTTTTGGGCACCAGCCAAGCATAAACACTTACTAAGTCTTAATTTTAATCATAAGCTGCAAATGTACTGCGTCTCACACAGTGCTGCCTATTTGGAAGCCCTGTATATTATGGGAGCTTGTGTGAGTTTACTGAAACCTAACAGTTGTGGTGCAAAGGGTCACACACAGAGTTGGAACTCCTCTACCCGAGGAGACAGCAGATCATCCTCCCCTGCAGGGCTCGAGCAAACAGGTGAGAACAAACCCGGGAGGAGCCGAAAGCAACCCCGGGGTCTCCTCTTTGGGTCAGATGAGTATTTAGTTCTTGGTCACCAGGGCTTCTCCGGCCAACCCAAGAATGCACTGGCAGTTCTGTTTAATGAAAGTTACTGAGCACTGCTGCAAAGTGGAGGGAGTTCTTTGTTTGAGCAGAACCAGGTATGGCACTTACAATGGTTGCACTCACTGGTGCAGTGGTGGTGTCTGCAGGCTTACTCAGTGCTGTAAAAGGCTGAACATGCTGGCTGTGAGCCAGCAAAGTACTTAAATATGTGCTTAACTTCTGAATAATATAAAAGTTCTTATTTTCTTGCAATATAGGCACTTATTACTTCATATGTATAAAGTATGCAACTTTTAGTTTCAAGACACAGACCAGAAAAGCATCTGAACTTTTACGCTCATCAACAAGTTGCAGTGAGCTACAATATTTCTTTTCATATTTATGCCACTTTTTTTTTCATAATTTTGGTATTTTGATGTCAAGTATTTGAAATAATTTCTTCTAATGTGATGTCCCCAAACAGTCCTTTGTAGAAAACAATGATTTCTACAAAGCAGAAGAGCAAACTGCCAACCAAGCTGTCAGTCTGTGAGTGTAGGGACAGTGGCATTGGATGGGGGCATTTCAGTAGGAACTGAAATGGACCCTGCAATTATCTCACTGAGCCAACCTCTGGCCACGAATCATAATTCAGCTGTTTCCAGCCCCAGTCCCAGGGAAGGAATTAGCCCGGGGTGACAGACCAGGGATCACATTGCAAATCACCTGCACCTCCCCTGCTCTGCCAGTTCAGAGGGCAGCTGAGCACCCCCACCTGATGACAGACCTGCTGACCACGAGTTCCCCAGAAGGACTCTTGTTCCCAGTATCCAGCAGCACCAGAAGAGTTTTCAAAACTCCTGCATGTGAAGACCAGCAGCCACTGCAAACCCTTAAATGTCGGACAAACCTCGGGCTGGTGCCCTTGTCGTCAGAGAATGAGTTACAGAATTCAGTCATCTTTGTGGCAGTAAAATTAGTGATTAGAACCCCCAAAGATTCCTTGTGCTGCCCTCTCTTGAGCAGAGAACTCAAGAGCAATGATGCTCCCCTCCTGAACTGTGTCATTTCAGTAACAAAGGTGACCTCCTAAGCACCAGAAAAAGAGACACTTCCTACCTCGTCCAGGCCTTTGGCTGCCGTGGCCATGAGCCAGCGTCCCTGTGCCACCTTTGCCAGGGAGCATCTGCAGAATCCCACGTGCTCCGTGAAGACAGAGTCCGTCACTGAGGTCCGTCCCTCGGCCAGATCCCACAGGCAGATCCTCTGGTCCCGACCCTGACTGTTACAGGAGCACAGTGGGTCCGTGAGCTGCAGCTCTGAGGGAGCCCATCTGCCGTCTGCCTGCAGGGCAGGAGCTCCCAGGGCTGTCCCAGGCAGCAGTGCTCTGAGCTTACTGCAGCTCAGGGGGTGTTCATGGGGCCTGTCGTTAATGGGGGGGAACTCGGGGTCCCCTCTGGCCCAGAGGGTCTGACGTTACCGGGCAGAGGGAGGGCCTCAGAGCCAGCTGGACACACTGGAGAGAGGCCTGATCGAGCCCAGTTATGCTATTTATGTGTGTGCATGTATTTAAAAAGTCTCATGAGCATCTGAACATATTCACAATAAAAAGGTTTATATTTTACTATTAATCAATCTAATTTAAAAGGAAACAAAAGTACCCAGAGAGCCACACATGTAACACTCATTCACCCTAGCAATGAAATGGAAATGTCATGTGTTGACAGCTGAAAGACAAACAGCAAGACAACAAAGACCACATCAGAGAGAAATAAAAAGCTACAGTTATTCAGTGGGCAACTTCCCACAGCCACAGGGAGGGCACAGAGAGCTGTCAGGACTGCCCCGTGTGGAGACACAACAGGAGAGGGACCGGCAGCAATTAAAAATGGACTGTTGAGTGCTGTGGCTCAAACACCCACCCCAGAGCCCAGTGGCTGCACCACTGAGGCACAAGTGCAGCTCACACTCTGGGCACAGCCCTTGGGCCCACAGGGGCTGCTCCGGCAGGGTTCTGTGATCCCACTGGCTCTGGAACAAGGTGCCACTGTGGAGGAGCTTCCAGCCCATAAAGTACAGGAGCACAGGACATATGTCCTCATGCTACCCCCTGGGCCAAGGAGTCATCAAAAATCCCTTATGCATGTGTTACTTTAATTAGCGGGATCAGCCGATGGAAGTATGAAATCAAAACACGAGATGTAAATCTGCAGACTGTTGGCACTTCTTCGGTGTCAGGACAGAACTCCCACCTACTGTTCAGCTGAGTGACAAACTGACACAACATTTACAGCACTGGGAATACAAACAGTGTGGTACAGCAGGAAATTGTTGTGATTTAGCTTTAGAAGAGAGAAATCCAAAATACAGGTAACTGCTGTCCTAAAATTGCATTGTTATGTGAACTGTTATAACTATACAGCAGAAATAGAGGTATGGAAAAACTCTATAATTATACAAACAATGCTCATTCAATATGATTTTATGGGGAAGAGTGTTGAGAATTGTACTTAGGCAGATAAGAAATATAAATGCTAATGAGTTCCACTGTATATTATGAGATGTCTTCTCTAGATAAACATGTCAGAACACCTCCTAATCACACAGACACTTTGGCATCTACTCTAGATCACCTGTCTAATCCAAAGTACACAAATCTTCCCGACCTTCTCTTGCTAAACAAGAAGATATTTTGCAACAAAGCAAAGGCATGAAACTCAACATTCCTGCTCATTTCCAGTCTTCTACTCTCCATCTCTGCTTTTTCTCTTCTTTCCTTCCCTTTTCTCCCTCCCCTCTATTTACAAACTCTTTATATCAATCTTCCCTGAGAACCCGCTGTGAAAAATTTGTCAACTTCAAATCCAAATGTATTTCCTTTACCCAAACACCTCCCCTGATCTCATAAAGGCTTCTCTAAAACTGTGGATCCCAAGTTGTTGTGATGTCATAACATACACATCATAAAGAAATAATGTCTATTTCCCCCCCACACCTTTTATTCTAGAGTTTCTCTGTATGTTTGTACTTCAGTACATTTCCATATGAGTTGGAGAGACTTTCAGTGACTTTTTTTCCCTTCAGTCGTGTCCATCCCAGAGACAAGAACCATGTCCCTGGTTTGCTCACCTGAGAAGCCTGTTGTTACCACCCATTGTCTCCACGCAGTAGACAGATTTTCGTCCGTGGCCATCCAGTGCTGTGTTCACTCTGTGTGTTTTCAGGTTCCAGACATGGATAAACCCGTTCTCAGACCTGGCAATAGGAACAGACACTTTTAGTGCGACCACTGCATTCAGGTGATCAGTCTGTTGCTTTTCCTTTTCTTTTTGTTTCCAAAACTGAAGGTGTATGCACAGACAGCACACCCATCATTCACAGCCACACGCTGCTGTTGTCTCCAGGTACACTGTTAAAATAATACACTTGGTTTTAGAAGGAAACCACCCCAGTCAGAGCAGCCAGAAATGCTGGTTTTCTTACCCTGAGAACAGAACAGGGACATCGGGTTCTTGGCCTCCACAGGAGAAGTGCAGAGTGTGGATGGCAGCACTGGTACCTCTGAGCACAAACTGGGGATCTGGAGGCGGCAGGGCCATCCCAGCAATGAACTGTGGGGCTGAGAAGAAGACACAGATATTACTGAGGGTGAGGCAAAATGAAAGGTAAAGTGAAATGACAACTTTAAATATCTTCTAAGCAGGACACTGCTTTTCCCAGTCACTTTGTTCTTTGAATTATCATTACTGAATGCTATTTCTATTTGCCACACAGCTCAGAGTAAAGTATTTCCTCTGAACATGAGCTGCTGAAGCAGTGTCCAGCCTGCCCTTTGCTGCACTCCTCTGTGAGGTGCTGAGCTGGCCACGCACACACCTCTCACGCTCTCAGAAATACAAAATTGGTCACCTGTTCTCCCTGCTGCAAAAGGCAAGAGCCACAGAATACAAGAAACTGGATACCCATCATTTCAGTGGGTAAGCAATTCATCATTCCCTTTAGCCCCTTGGCTAAGTCTTTCCCCTTCCTCCCCATAAAAATGCTACTTCTGTGTTTCCCCTCACAACCATTTCCAGAAAAGCACTGCAGTAACACATCAACTGCAAAGAATTTCTGATGAGACTGGAGTTACGGTGAACACAAGAATTCCATTACTCTTGAGTGTTTGAATTTTTGGTTCCAAGCACAGTTACAGGAATAAAGAAATGCAGTATTTCCCACTCAGTGACTATTGTGTTAAACATTTTATCCCAAGTGGTTTGTATTCTCTAAAGGATGAAAAGAGACAGATACTTTCAGCTTCCTGTCATCAGTTCAAATGTGGTCGGGGTCAGCACAGAACAGGACCCGTGTGTGGGGAAGGAGCTGCCCTGTCCCATGTGGGAAGCACAAAGGACAGTTCCTGGTGAGCTCCCAGGTACAGCCTGAGCCATTCCCCCAGGCACAGCCTGAGCCGTTCCCCCAGGCACAGCCTGAGCCGTTCCCCCAGGTACAGCCTGAGCCGTTCCCCCAGGTACAGCCTGAGCCGTTCCCCCAGGCACAGCCTGAGCCGTTCCCCCAGGTACAGCCTGAGCCATTCCCCCAGNGAGCCATTCCCCCAGGCCCAGCCTGCGCCGTTCCCCCAGGCACAGCCTGAGCCGTTCCCCCAGGTACAGCCTGAGCCGTTCCCCCAGGTACAGCCTGAGCCGTTCCCCCAGGCACAGCCTGAGCCGTTCCCCCAGGTACAGCCTGAGCCATTCCCCCAGGTACAGCCTGAGCCGTTCCCCCAGGCACAGCCTGAGCCGTTCCCCCAGGTACAGCCTGAGCCGTTCCCCCAGGTACAGCCTGAGCCATTCCCCCAGGCAGCTCCCACCGCTCTGGCACCCTCACCAGGTATTTCCAGTCCCAGGAACACCTGCAGGGAGCTCTGCACAAGCACCAGAGAAGGATGAGGATGACTTTTCTGTGCTCTGACTTGCTGCAAATGACCCTCCAGATCTGTGCTGGGACAAGATAACCAGCAGCTTCTTTGACTGGAAGTGTAATGTGCAATTCATTGGAAAATGCATTGTAACATCCTTTACAAAAAATATTTTCACCATGAAAAGTGTTTACTGCCTTATCTGTGACATTACCAGCCATGCTTTATGTTTGCTTCTTCCTTTCTGACCTGACTTCCCACAGAAGAGGTCAGCTTTTGCCACTACAGATGTCAACCCTTGTCACTTTTGCCCCTTCATGCATATATTACCCCAGATTAAACAAAAACTTTGCTAAATTCAGTAAGGGCAGATCAGCAGGTGTCTGTCTGCCTGCTGGCTCCCAGCAGAGGAGTTGCAGAGAATCAGAACAGAGCTACAAGTTCCACATAAAACAGCTCAACTGTTCATCATCATCACACCTCAGTATCAGCTTTTGCATTGTGTTCAGTGGATGCACTTGCTACTGCACCTCATTTGCAGGTCTGCCTTGAGTGTTTATAGATCAGTAATCACCATGGTATCCATAGGCCCTAATTAAATGCAATTATCTTTTAGAACTAGTGATGAAACGTAATGTGCAGCATAATGTGCAGTTCTCTCTCAATAGCACTGTGTAATTAGGAATGAAAAGGATGAGCTCAGTGGATACCCTCCGTGTTTTAGGGCCCTGACTCATGTGTTTTATGACGATGATCCAGATGGGATGATCCAGACTCCTCACAGGCATTACACGATGTGCAGGTTCGCCCCCAGGGTGAGATGCAGCTCCCAGGTGCCCCTCTGTAACACGCTGGCCATGTGACACCTGGGAGCTGGGTGACACACCGGTGGCACCGAGGATTCTGTCCCCAGGGGTCACCTCTTGGGGCACTGCAGCTGTGTGCTGGAGCCACAGACTCACCCTCTGCAGGGAGGAGAGTGGCTCGGGGCTGGGGCTCGGGGCTCCCTGCGCTCCCTGAGCCAGCCCAGGGGCCAGCCGGGGTTACAGGGCCGGCTTCTAATAGCGTTTTTCTAATTACTGACACAGGTTTCTGCTGACAGACAGCAGTGTGTGCGTGGCTGTGGGAAGGGTTTTACCTGGCATCAAACAGACGCTACTAATGCATGTCTTTACAAGGATGAGTGTTCAGAACAATCTCTACACCGGTTACAAGAGAAAAAACCAACTACTGAAAACATACTTTTGAGCTATAAACAAATGAAAGGACTTTTTGCTCCTTGGACCCTGGTTCTTTCTTTACTTTTCTGCTTTAATATGTGAATCTGGAAATTTGTCTTAATATTAAACCTAATTTTTATTGAGCTTGTGACTCCTTATTACTTCCTCTCATGACCTGGCAGGTGAATGGCAGTGTGACAGTATTAAGCGTCTCATTTTCCTTCCAGCAAGTGCTGAACTATAAAATTGCATCTGCGCTGTCTTCTTTATTCAGGAGCTTGGACAAGTCACTAAAGACCTAGATTTAATTAAAAGTTCTTAGGTACAGAAAGTCCCATGAGGCTGCAGATAGATGGACACTTGGTGCACCAGTGCTTTAAACAACTCCAAGAAAGCATCAATCTGTTCCTGGTGACACATAAGCACCCTCACAAAAATGATATTTAGCCTACCTTCAGCTCAGCAGGCAGCTCAGTCTCTCACTTCACTTACAGGGATAATGAAATGCATTGTGGTATGAACAGGTAATGGTTATACTGTGCTTTGCTGAGCAGACAGCTACAAACATGCTAAATATGATGATTTGAGATGGTTAAAGCCTCTGGGTAAATTTCTCACAAGTGCCTAAGTGATTTAGAAGCCTAAGACTCATTTCCAAATGAATTTTCAATCCTATATCTCTAGGACTTTTTAAAGTTTCACCCCAGGTGTCTGAAAATGAGTTCTCTAATTAGCACAACATTTATTTTCTTGTTAATTCCATCTAGCCTCAGGGAGACCAATCTGTTCTTCTTAACTGAGGATATCTGCAACAAATTTAATTAAACAAATTTGCTTAGTATTTAGTCTGGTCTGAGAGCAAATTCTGGCTCAAGGGCTTGAACAAGCGAAGTGCAACCTACAGAAGACAGTTCATTTAAAAGCAGGGTTACACTGTATGTTTTAAAAGTGCTGCACTGTATGTTTGTCCCAGGGACATCCTCATGCTCTGCCTCCCTGTGAAAGGCGTTAGAAGAATGAATACAGGAACCATTTTGCTTATGGCACTACTTGCTTGCAAGAGGCATCCCCTGCCCGAGAGGCAGCAGCTCACCATCCACTCCTGCCTTCGAAAGATGTTCCCCCTCTTCCTGCTTGCCGCTGCCTGTGCTGCATCAGCATCCTCCCGCAGGGGCTGAGCCTCGGCTGCGGGACCCGGCAGGGACAAGCCCCTTTCCCAGGAGCTCGGCCTGGGGCTCCTGCCAGCTCCCATTTCCACCGAGGGCTGGCAGCCACGCTTGTCCAGATGAGGGGTTCAGTCAGCAAATGGCCAAGTGCACCGTACATGTGGTACCAAAAAGGGGTTTGTCTAAAAAAATGCATCTGCTAAATGCCACAACAATTAAACTTTCTTCAGACTTACGTTATTTTAGAGAACAATTCTCTACTAATATCCCTCACAAATCTTACTTTGCTTAGGTTGCAATTAGAATAATCCTCAAACCATTTGAATTTCTATGCAGTGGTATTCCAGTATCATCACTTCAGCATTCAATATAAAAAAGTTAAGCTTTTATTTAATGAGAGTCATTTCAAATATGTAAATGTCAAAAGGATTACCTTAGAAAAATCTCTCAGAGAATTAAAAACATTAACAGATTCCCACAGGAAAAATTCCAGCAGAATTCAGCAACTCTCCTGTTCCCACTCCTGTCACTTGTATTTCTATCACACATTGAAGCAAAAACAAATTGCTATTAAAATATCATGCAAACACCCTCCTCCCCCTAACAAACTCCACAGGTCAGTCTGAGATACCAATGGCTCAAGCAAAGACAAGAAAAAAATCCTCTTCTTTTTTTCTTTAGGCTTATTTAGAGTAGTAAAAACTCAGTGGTAAAAGAGCTTTTTCAGGTATAGGAGAAATAAATCTCTCTAGGCATGTCTGGCAAACTGTTTTGGGACTGAAATCAGCAGGTGTGCAGACATAATTACTACTGCAAAATATCCAACACATCCAGGTGTGCTCGCAAACAGATCTACGAAATCCCTGTTATTTTTTGAAAATTCCTAGTCTACCAGGTGCCACCCTCCCCAAGGAAAGCCAGAGCAGAGAATGAATTGAGAAAGATGTGACTAAATTGTTCTTGGCCCTTTCCAGGCTGTGTGTCTTCCTGCCTCACCCAAAAGCCCCTGCCCAGTCCTGTGCCCCCCTGCCCTCCCTGGCACCTCGGCCCCACGGCACGGCCACGAGGCTCCGCTGCACCAGGGGCTTTGGAAGTGGGGCATGGGGAAGGCGGTGGGAATAACACACCCCCTGGCTCATGGTGCCACACAAACAGGTCTGGGGTCCCACTCCATTTGCAGTCCCCACTGCTGAAACACAGCGTCCAAACACAGCGCTCCCGGCTCCAGCCTCTCCCCGCTGCAGACAAGGAGCTTCCAGGGCTGAAACCAAGAACGACTCCCAGCCCAAGAAATTCCGTGGCACGTCTTGGAAGTGGAGAACAGGAGTTTAGGGCTACAAGAACCCATTTAATGAGTAGCATTTCCACACATCATCAAAAGAGATGCCAGACAAATCCACACAAGTTGAATGAGTTAAAGTTCACTTCATCTGACTGCAAAAGTGCATTGTCACAGGTTATTGACTACAAACGGTCTCAAAGCAGGTACAGAGTTCAGTAAACAATTCTTCAGACATGTTGTGGCAAGTTTTTAAGCCCAGCTTTTGATTTTGCATGTACAAACCAAAAAATGATAGAACACACTGAGACAGGGAAGTCAGCAATACAAAGGGATGTTCTAGAGTCATCTGAAGAAATCTCCTTGCACCTGAGGTGCAGAGTAACTGAGTGGACAAAGAAATGCCTTTTGGGGTCCTGTAACAAGTTACCACACATAAATACTTAGGGAAGAATGAAAATCCCAAAGCCAGGCCCCTGCTTTTTGCGTTGCTCAAAACACACGATATTTCTGTTGTGTGCAAAGACAGAAACATACCCTGGTAAAAGTAAAAGCAGCAGAGCCTTGATCAAGACATAGGAGTGCTACACAAAGAGTTGCAAAGGTCAGAGCCCCAGAATATATGAAAATTCATTTGTCAGTCAAATAACAATGCAACTCTCAGTTTAAAACTCCCATTTCTATCTTTGGTGCTAAACTGAGACAGAAAATTTATTACACCTTGTAGGGTTTATGTAGAGCTAATTTAAAAAAATAATTTATTTCAAGTGGAAGCAATCAGCAGAAATCTTTAAATTGGGAAATTGATGTCAAATAGAAGTAGTAGAAATTTTTTATTTAACCAGTAAATGTGCTAATACAGCACTCCTAATTTTCAGAAGGATAACCAAATGCCTTCTTTTAAATTAGTTATTTTTCACATTACTGCTTACAACTACCAAAGTAGAGATTAAGAACAGTGATGTGTATTTGTGACTTCAAACCCTACAATAATTATGATGGTAATAATAATTAAAAAAAAATCACAACAGTGGACTGGGAGCACTCATTAGTGTGCTTGTGCTTCCACTAGAGAATACAGTATCGAGATACTGTCGATAGTTTCTGTCTTGCAAAACTTGCTGGTTAGTGACAATCAGTGTCAAAAGGAATGCAGTGATTTATATGGCCTACTTATACAATCCTTTATGAGCTGATACCATAACCTGTTGCCACACCGCCAACATTACAGCTGACAAGAGCCCTTCCTCTTATAGGCTGGGAACACCAAATACTGCCAGAGCTTTCATCCTAAACACTCACCAAATAATTTCTAATGACTAACAAGGACAGAAAAACACTTCAAAAGTCTCACTCAGAGAAGTGCAGAGAACTTCCATTTCCCATTGACTTCAAGGGAAGTCAGGACTTCATCTTTTCTCAGGAGATCCCCAAAATTACCCTCTCTCCTGACATTTAGACAATGAATGATGGAAGTTTCCACATTTTAATTGTAATAGTCAATGGCCAGCTAGCAAACAAAATTGCTTATCAGCAGTTGGTGATATGCCAAGAAACCTTCTGGGAGCCGGAAAGAAAATGACTAATAACCATCATGCAACACAATATATTTAATGATTTCCACTCAGATAATGGCTCCTCCCAGTGTGAGCACCTTCTCCGTGAGCATTCCTTACCTGAACGAGGCTAAAACACAACGCATTACGATTTTAGGATGAAGTTTGCAAGAAAAATGTGTATAAATGTCAGTGTGTAACCTTCAGGAATACTGAAACCCTTCTCGAGGTCTACTTTCAAATACCTCCATCTGCAAGTTTTAAAAAAAAGTCGCTGTACAACAATTGCTTTCTATATGAAAACATAGATTTAGCATGGGAACAAAACTAAGAATGATTGTAATCATTTGAAAGACACTGAGTTAGCATATGGATCTCGTTGCCACTTACACATTTTGGTCACTGAAACAAAAAGCTATTAATCAATATGTAAAAGCCATAAATTAACATAAACATTAATCATTCTAATGCTCCCACTGTGTCTGACTGATAATTTTTTTTCAGTCTTTCATTCTGACATATGTGCCTTCAGCCATCAGCTGGGTGACCTTTTTTAACACAGTTAAACATTTTGGGCATTGCAAATATTACTGAAGTAAACATTTTGGAGACAGCCAAATATCATGGATACATTTAAGCCAAAAATATGGGGTCTGAAAACATGAGAGCCCTTGCCTCTCACGTAATTACACTAGCTTTTAATAAGGGAGCTCAAAATACAGCATGAAATCCAGCTGAAACAGATGAAATTCTAGTGTTTCATAAACAGGTTCATTTTGCAGATGAGGGAAAAGACACCCATCTGTTTTACTTTCTGAAACCATTAATTGCTTGGGAAAGTGCAAAGATGTAACTACAGCCAGCCTTGGTTGGAGAAAGAAAGCATAAAAGCCCATAGAAGTTCAGCTCTGCAACACACTCTGCATAAAATTATCAGGGAAAAAAAAGATGCCAAATGCCCAATCGCTTTGAAAACTTGCAGAATATGAATATGCACTTATATAGCACAATGTCAGTGAAAAGAAGTGTTTATACAAGTGTGTCTCTATTCCATCCCAGCAGAACTAACGTGAATTTAAGTTTGGGCATGTGATAAATCATTGTAATCTAGCAGAAAATTGGTAAGGCAAGGCCCATCAAAAGCCTGGTTTGAGTAGCCTGTGGCTCAGCCATGCACAGCAATCTGTCAGCCACGGGGCTCTGTCTGCCCATCCTCCTTAATTAGGGGTGCTGCACAGCGCAGCATCAGCTACAAATCTTCTGGTTCCAAGGGCTAATAATGTCCTCAGATAGCTTGGGCTTAATTAAACGTCTCCAGACATTTTAGCAGACATTCCGGCAATAATCCTGTTTAGTAACAAACTATTAAAAAGAATTGACAGAGAAGGAATATATCAAGTTGTTACAGCAACTGAAGTTATTTGGGCCAGAACTGTATGTCTGCAATTAAGGATTCTGTAACTCTGCGCAATTAAAATATCACTTTATTTGAAAACTAATTAATTCTAAACACATATTTTTCCCATGACAAACTTTTATGATTGTTTAATTTATCCCATTCTAATTACACTTTAATTAATCTACTCTTGTATAATATTATACTGTTATTCTGGCATTTGACCAACGAAGACAATAAATTGATTGCAGTTCCCTTGTGCAAGAGCAGAAACTGTCATGCCAGTTTCAACACCACGTTTATTTATTCGTCTGTTCTGTTACTTTTCTTTTCCTCCCACGGGGCATAGGAACATGAAACGCAGCACAAATCATATGACATTTTGTCTTCTACACTTTCTTCTTCAAAGTGTGAACTATAACAAGAGTTTTTAGTATTAAGGAAAAGTATATGTAACATGATACTACATAATAAAACATAACCTATAGGAAATGAATTTATACTTCTAAAATACATCACCGAATGACTTATCAATTGATTCCTGATGTACAGGACGTGACCAGAAACGGAGCTGTTTCCATTGACATCGAGGTCTGCTCAGGATCCGACCTGGTACAGTCAACAATACGGGAGAAAGACACCAAAGCCATTTTCATACTAATCTTAAAAATCACAGTCATTTCAGTATCTCTGTAAGTTTAATTTTGCATCAAGTCACCTTAGATTCAACTAAAACAGAAGTATATAGATTCTTTTCTTACTCTATAAATACTATATTTGGATTAAACTGATAAAAGAAATACATACAAATATTCTATTGCACACGAAGTTAGCAGTGTTGTGTTTTATCTTGCTTTGGCCATACCTGAGGTAAAAATGACTGATGGATACAGTCAGAAGTGTTCGGTTTTATTTTTTTAATGTAAACGTCCCTGCAATTCGCAGTTCTTGCACATTTGGGGGGAGGAGATACTGAGCAGTGCCTCCTTCTGAAGACACAATGAAGCAATCTGCTTTTCATGTGCTTTTAACCCCTCTGTTGTGTTCCTGGCCCACGAACTCCCTGCTGCTGCACCCGCCTTACGGAGGGGAGACGCCGTGCAGAGGGAGCATTCAACTCAACTCAAGCTTCCCAAAATGCTTCCTTTTACTTCAGTGACACAGTTCGCATTTCACAGAGTTAAAAAGACAAGTACAAAACACATTCACAAAATACAGATTCATTAAAAGAGGAAAAAGAGGTTCTGCACTTAACTGAACCAGCTGCATCCTTCACCAGCATTGCCAAAGTGGGAGATACATTTATATCAGAATATTGAACATGTGTCCTTCCCCTTATGTTTATATTCTCAACATTTGTCTCAAAACAGTTAAAAATATACTTTGAAAGTGCAAACAGCAAACAGGATAAACTGACATAAACACTGGAGGAATATTAAATAAGAAGGGCAATTCCTACTTGTGTCCAGCTCATGTTTTGCATTCCAAAGTTTGGATCTGATCTCCACCTGCCCAAACTGCCAGATTATTTTGGTGAGACTGCTCACATGAGGTGGGGGGTTGCAGGGTTCACTGCACCAGCATTTCATAAAGCATTTTGTGTTTGCAAGGTTGCTGCTCCTATGTGAACACATCTCCACGACAGCGCTACTCTGGGTCAGTGCTGTGCAGGGAAAACCCGGGGCAGGGACAGTGAGGGACCCCCAGTCACCAGGACTGGCATTAGCACTGGCATTAGGACTCCACTCGCTGACTCCAGACACAGACAGTCCCTTCCCATGGCCACTGAGATCCACAGGTATTTTAAGGAACAAAGCAATGTGGATAGTCTGTATCAATTCATTAGGTTAAAACTTTAAATCCTTACTCAGGTGAACTCTCAAGCTCCGAAGCAATTGCATTTCAGTAAAGTCTGTCCCGCTTGGTATTTGTATTTTACTTTCCCCTAGAACCCCTTTGGACAGTGTTATGTATATCACTTTTAAATATATGACTCAAAGTTACAGATTATTATTTTTATGCTATGAAATATCCTCCAAAAGTCAAGTTCAATTACTAATAGTATGAAACATTTGTCTGGTAGGATTCCTATTCAATACAACGTAAGTATTTGGATAAGCCAAGTTTCTGGAGAGCAGTTTAGTCCAAGAAATCTAACAGGGATCACTATAACTCCACTGCAAACAGGAATGACATTTACAAGGCAAATATTACCTGAATATCAAATAAAAAAATTAATCTTTATGTTAACCTTTAAGGCTAAGCCCATACTTCTGACACAAACCCCTAATTGTTCTTTCATGCCAGTGTGCTCACATAAATCTACATCCATTTGACATAAGCACGTAGGATGCATAGTTAAATATGCTCATCTCCAAGCATATGAGCATATGCTTACACATGAAACATGTTAAACAGTTAAACTGTTAAAATGTGAGGGATATTTATAAAAAACTGGTCTCACATTTAACAGGTTGAGTATTGATGATGCTTAATTCCCCGTTTCTGGTCCCGGCTGCTTCCTGTGTCTGTGATGCTCTGATCAGTCCGTTTCTCTCCGTTTTAATGAGCAACACTAACTAATATGTAGCAAATGGAGAAAAATAACCCCAAAGCAACAGAACAGAGTTACAGTTTACACATGTAACTTCAGGCTTCCCTCCTCTCATCCACAAGAAACTGTTCCTACCAAAAATGTAGTGAAAAATGCAAAACTGTTTCACCGCATGAATTTGAAACGTGGAACAATTCTGCCGCCCCTGAACTTGAAGTGCAGCCTTTGGAGGAGTGCTGAACAGCCCCCACTGTGCCAGGCTTCCATGCCGCCAGGAGCTGCAGTGCCAGTCTTTCGGCAGATAATCAGATTATGTCATCTTCAGACCAAATTCATTAGGAAAACTTTTACCAACCCACTATCTCAAGCCAGAAAATCTAGATCAAAGTATAACCAATTTTGCAGCACAATAAAACTGTTACAAATATTTAAACACTAATTAAAAGGCCTCTTTTGTTAAAAGTAAATAAATAATTGAAAGCTACGTCTTCTTATAAAAATGCTATCGGGTGCAACCACATTTATCGAATCCCTCTCAGCAAACCAGACCCTGTGTATGGTGGGGACTGGGAAGGGGAGCCCTCAGAAGCAGTCATTTGAGAAGATGGGTTGCTAGCCTTTTAAATCATTTGCCTACAGCAAGTCCCACTGAGTGCTCCTGGTGACAAAGCATTAATCCCTGAATGTCTCTGTTAACTCCACTCACGCTGCACAGTGGGATCTGCCTCACACACACGTACTGGATGGACACGACATCCAAAAGGAGAAAAAAATTGCTTTTTAAGGAAATCCTACATCAATGCCTCATTTCTAAATACAATTATATTGTAATATAGTTTTCTTCCTAAAATATGCATGATGTTGTCTGCTAAAAAGGTAAATAACTGTAATTAGGTTTGCAGATGTATTTTCTGTGTTTTGATCAGATATGACACCTGTGTAAAACAAACACCGAACGCAGAGTACTAAACACTTCCCCTTGTCTCCATTTCAGCTGGATGGCAAGAATGGCATAAGCAAGAATCAAAGAATTCATATTAATATAATTGACAGCAAGGAACCAATCCATGAGCAGGAGCAGTGACAGGACAGTCATCAATATTGATTTCACCTATTTTTCAGTGCTACAATCAGATTCTCCATCTGTAACCCAAACTTTAGAAGTATGATAATTTACGGAAAGGAGATTAATTTAGCCATTTTGAGTCAAAGACGTATTTCATAGCTTCATCCCAATCCTGTATATTGTAAGGATCCCTTTCCCCTTTGAAGACTTAGTGAATGATTGAAGCTTCTACTTTCTGAGAAACAGATAACACAAGACTAGTAATCTGACTCTAAGCCACTGGATAAAGGCAGTTTGTTTCCTCTTAGCCCATCTGTCAACACCTCTTCAGTAATTAGTCCTAATTATTACAAAGGGCTAGCCTCCCATTCGCATTATTAAATCAGAAATAGTATCATAGCCAGGTATCTTTCAACGCCTCCCAGCCCAGCGACCTTCGATTCCATTGAAGCTTCTATCAGTATCCGCCTTTGGAAGAGCCTCGGCAGTAATTTTAGCATCGGCTTCAAAGATGCAGATCCCACAGTGGAATTCCAGGGATGCATTCATACACACACCCACATCATGTGACAGGAGAGCAAGCAACACAATTGACCTTTGCATTGTTCTCTAAACTCCCGTGATATAAACCACACATTTCTATTTTACACAATAGGACTGGGGCTTGCCTGCATGCTTAGAAGTGCTCCTTTGAACTTACTGCTGATAGGAAGAATAGTGAAACCGTGTCTATAAAGATGAAGGTCAGATCTTTGTTAAGAAAACAATACATGTGAAACTTTTTTCAGATCAAGATAAATTTGCAAGAAGTAAATAGTAACTAAAAATATGCATAAATGTATTTAAGTGTGAAGATTTAAAAGGTTTCTTTTGTTTATTTTTGCCATATGGCTGAAGTACTTCCCCAAAAAAGTGGAAAACAAAAAGGATGATGACATCAAACTCTCACGGAACCAAAGCTCAATTAGCTGAGGCTTTAGATAGCTTTAAGATCTTCCTTTGTGTTAACATTTATTTAACTGAAACAAGAAAAAAAAAAGATATTGCTATGAACCAAACACTCCATTTCTTTTGATTAAAAGCCAGAGGTGTTTCCCAGTGGCACATCTGAGACCACGAGTGAGGATTTGTTTCTGCTGGATTTCTCAAAACTAGCACAGCACTACCAGTTTCCTCAGGCACAGCGAGCCAGCCTGAGCTGCACTCGTATGGTTTGTGCTCATGGCCCTGCCAAAAGCTTGTGCACAGAGTATGGGAGCTACACAAATATTCAAAAGTCTCCATAGGAGCCAAGCCCACATTCTCTAATTAAAACAAAGAATGCTTTTGTTGATATGCTTAATGTTACAAAAAAATAAAGCATACAGAAGACAACTTTTTTTGCAAGAAAAAACCCAAACTTTTCTGTGTCCTATATTGAAGTGAAATAGTGATTCTTTTTTCCTCTTCGCAGGTCTCCTCTAAAGGCTCCAGATGTAATAAGAAGCCAGCTGTTGCAGCAGAAGCAGTAGCCCAAAGCCTCAGGGTTTGCCTGGGCCAGCAGGGGTTGGGACCACACGGAACAGGGTCCCTGGGGAGGATGCCCCAACCTGCAGGGCTGGCACCCCAGCTCTGTGGGGTCACCAAAGCCAGTGCCTGGAACAGGGACCATGACCCAAACCGTGGGTCTGTTGGCCCTAAGTCCCTGCTGTGTTTCACTGGCTCAACGTGGCCTGTTTGGAACCAGCACAAAGGCATCTCAGTAGCACACGGTTCTGGAGCAGGAAGAGCTGCTCTGATCCAGCTTCCTGCATACTTGTCCTGCATACCTTCCTGCTGCAGCACTCGTGGCACACGCAGCTTCACTGCACCTGGAGAGCTGTTCCCTTCTGAGATAACTACAACTCACTGCCAACAAAAATAAACACACAAACTAAAAATTCATTTTCCAAGTTGTACGTTTTCCAAATAAATGCCATGTTAGTAACATGCACAGTAACAGGCAGGCATTTGACTATCAGTGGATCAGACTTGAAACACATTAATATTTCAGGTATCAACAATGCAGCATTAACACCCTTGCTACCTTTTTTTTCTTTATTATCCTTATGAGAATTCAGTGCAGTAACAATAAAAACCTTTCAAAGTCAAACATTGTGTGGTACTGTACTGCAGAAAGAAGTGCCCTGCAGGGTCAGACAACTGGCCCACCAAGCCTGGCACCCCATTCCCAACAGAGCCGTGCCACTCAGAGATGCTGTTTGGGGAAAAGGCAGAAGCCTGGCTACTTTTGCAGTCCCTTTCCCCCCGTGCACCTTCATGCCCAATCGCTGCATTAATGATGTTACAGGGCGCGTAATTTCACTGCCCATTTGCAGTCCTGCTGTTTAGGAAATTGTCTAATCCCTTTTGAACCTCTGATATCCTTGCCTTCACTACCCCACATGGCAAAAATTCACTACCTGAAATTCCAGAGAATGAAGGAGTCTTGTCTTTTCTTTGTTTATAAACCTGATCTCCCACTACCCTCACTGAGTGCCCTCTAGTTCTTACTTTGCAGGATCTGGAGGGCAACAGTTTCATGTTTGGCTTTCTCATCACTTTCATGATCCTGTAAATGTCAGTGATAAATAAATATCTGTCTTTCTCTAAACTAAAGAGTACCAGACTTTTCACTTCTCCTCATATGACAGTTGTTCCATTTCCCCAAGTTGTTTCAGTTCCATTTTCTGCACCACCTCTTACTCCACCTAACCCATCTCAAAAAGCAGAGAACTGAACACAGTGCTTCAGATATGAGCACAATCAGGTTTTCCTTAGTAGCAAAGTGACATCCTTCATGAGATAAACCTTCACTACCTCAAAAATCACATCACTTTTAAGAGTAAAGTTCCTTCTTCCTGCAACAGAGAGAATTCCAGGTAATACACCTGGCACAGGAAGTTATCCTTGTTCTCAATAGTTTGGGATTTCTCCTGCAGGGCAAGCCAACAGAGAAAAGGCTAAGTGTGAGTGTACTGCCCAAGGATCTATATCTGGAAGAAACAGCATAACATTTTAATAAAACTTCCTGAAACACCTAGACTTCCTGGACTTACCAGTTAAAACCCCAGAGGAATTGATAATATTCTCTGTCCATCCGAGGCTAGCAGGCTGCTGCCCTACACTGCTGTGTCCCTTTCAGGAGAATCTGAAAGCTCCTATCCACTCTACACAGCAGTGCCTGAGAGCTCCGGTCCGTTTTTATAGCAATAAGCCCTGTAGCTTCTCTTGCTGGCTTGGGCCAAAATCCCTCTCACACATCAAGCTAGCAGCTGTTTCTCTCCATTCCCAGCTACATTTAGGTGGCATATTTTACAGTAAACCAGATCCTTTCCTACCTTAAGTCACTCTGTACTACACAGAAATGCCGGAGCAGCAGTGTGTTGCCTTTTCCCTTGATTTTCATTGCATGGAAGTAAAAGTGTTTGGGTCAAGGAGAGACAGCAATTCTAAAAGCACACGTGTACAATGTAATCTCACAAGAACACAAATCAGAGCCCAGCAGGAGGAACCAAAGGAGATCTATCTTTGTTCCAGCTGCAGGAGCCCCCAGGCACCGAGCAGACAGCGCTGGGATCCCCCAGGACCGCCCGTGGCAGTGCCGCAGTGGAACCCCGCCTTGCCTTGGCCACGCTGCCCCCAGGGCCCTCAGCAAGAACTAGGGGGCTACTGAGCCACATCCCCCCGTGGACACCAAACTGGAACCGAGCTGGATGGATCCATGTCTGTCATCTGGCAGTTCGAACAAGTGCACAGAGGAAGATGAGGCCCCGTGTTCCCAGTGCAGTCCTTGCAAGAAGAAATGAGATCTGGGCTGCACGACACGGCTTGCAAACAACCTCTGCAAAGCACATCCTCATTTTTAGATACTGCAAATTAAAATGTTTTATATGAACCCACTTCTGCAGTTTCCTCAGTTCCCACTAAGTCCAAACCACGTACATACATCGATAATTACACAAAGGTAACACCACTAAGCCATCACTGATTTTAAAGAGATTACTTGCAGAGTGAAGATGTTCACACACATCAGCAACAGCCACGGAACATTCACTTAGCAACTGATTTTAGCGCTCTTGAAAAACAAGTCTTCATAATACACTGTTTTGTATAAGACAAGACTACAGTTTAACCTGAAAGGTCTTTGGTATGTTCTTTTTTCAAGTCTGCAAGTACTAGTTTCAGGGAAGAAGTCTGTGCCAAAGTATATTATACCTACTATGGCAATAAATTCTTCATGGATGAGGTTTTACACATAAATTACCTTCATTTGCAGTCTCTGAATGCTCTTCTAAATTTTATGGGATAATATGAATTATGAGCACCCATGTATTTCTTGCAGGTATAACATGAGACAGATTCTTTTCTGTTACTTGCAAGAGATTATGCAAGTGAGTTGTACTCTGCTCTACACCCCTCTACCCCCACCTGTGCTGAACAAATGTGGTAACACAGACCAGTCAATTGCTTATGAGAACTGTACAGTCTCTATAAAGATGTGTATGTATTAATTAGTCTAACTGGGATTAAATGTGAATCACGTGGTTAAGCAAAAGGATTAAAAATATCAGAAAGCTTTTTTTCTAAACATTATAATATTAGATCTCTTAATCTGTTATTTCTTGGTTTAGTTATTGGTTCATTTATGGTTTGGCAAAATAATTCCTTTTAAATAAATGATACCTTTAAAGAGCACAATTTATATTTATTTGAAGCTACCATTGTAATCTTTACAGAACTTGGCTGCATTTCAGAGGCCGGGCTTTAGGTATTTTGCTGGTTCTGCTGGATTTTTAAAACCCTCAAGATCTTGGAATGGAATGAGTCTGTTCACTGTTATTATCAGTCTCCAGTAAATACTGTTGGTGACGCACTGGAACTTAAATCCTGCCATTCTTCATCTACCTGTTGAACACTGGGTGCTTTGGACTCAGTTCCTACACAACACCTGCCTCAGAAGCAAAGTTCCAGGTTTCCACAGGAGCTCTAATTTCAGGAATCACTAGAAATGTGAACTGGCAAACAGAACCTGGACCCCAATTCTACGGATTGCTCTACCCTCGCTATCTGAAACAGCTTCGGAGTTTCAAAGGACAGGTCCAGGATCAGTCATTTTTCTGAAAGGACACACTGTGGTTGGCTATATTAACCAGCAACACCGCTTCCAACTGCACCTACTCCCAGCCACGGAAACCAAGGTGAAAGGCAGCAGGAACAGCGCACACGGCATGGGAACGCTTGCCCTGCTCCCACAGCAGTGGGCAAAGGATCAGGCAAGAAGGCTCATAACAAGATCAGACAAAAGAGAGAACACTGAATCATATTAAAGTAATTACCAGAAAATAAGACTTCTGCAAAATATTTGCAATCAGCTCGCTGGAGCCTTCAGGCTCAGTCTTGTATTGGGCTGCCCGTAGCAGCACCACCCCGGGAGGTGCTCCAGGAAGAGCGGCTGACTCAGGCCAGTTCCTCCCTGGCTGCTGCCTCCGGCACGGAGAGCGAACAGCACCCCGGCCCAGTGCTACTCCAGCGTTACCCCCAGCCCAGTGCTACTCCCACCTTACTCCTAACTAGCCTGACAGTACAAAAAGCCACGGCACTCCTCCCCCTCTGCTCGCCCTACTACTTCTGTGACAGAGAGGGAAGGATGAGGCACGCAGACCCCACTGTCTCTCCACCCTTGTCTCTCCCTTCCCACCTCCCCACACCCCAACTGCTGTCTAAAGCAGCCATATGGGACACATTTACTTCCCACTCCTGCCCCGGGGTGCTACCAGGGCCAGGAATAATCTAGCATGGAGATAGCATCGGCACGAAAAAGAAGACAATCCGAGTTAGGAAGAACATATGCCGTCACTAGATAATGATAACCACATTTAATGGGCACAAGCATGAAGGCATGAATTTCAGAGACTGTCCCCTATTATAAAAATGCCCAATTACACCATCAGGCACTATACAATATTTATGGTATAAAATCACTATAATTAAATGCTAAATACAGATTTCAGTTACTTAGTGGAGTAATAAAATAAGCAAATGACTTTCAAATGTTATTTTCATAGAGAGATCACAGAACATAAAAGGAGCATAAGAGTGACCTGTCAGGACCTAAGACATCCCATGGTGAGATTCAAGGTGCAGGGATTCTCAGGCTCAGTGTCACAATTAAGCTGTTTCCCTCAGATCCACTTTTTTCTGCAAGCTTATAGCAGAGTTGTATATGGGAAAAGAGTGAATTGCTGCCCTAACTGTGCTAGTTACCCGGGCACCTTAAAACTAGACACTTGGGAAAAACAAAGGCACATATAGAGACTAAAACTAGTAAAGATCCGAAGCAGTGAGGCGGTTCAACCCACAGTGGCCATGTCTGCACATGCCTCTCCACTGAAGGACCTGGGCTGTGTTCATTAGTGTTGGAAAACCCTGCAATATTATTTAAAAAAAAAGAAATTAATTAAAAAAATAGTTTCAAAACATAACCTTTCTTGAGAAATATCATCCAAATAACTGGAAATAAATGGTATTCCCAGTAGATATTCTCAATAATCTATCTGTCATGGGGGGAAGACTGCAATATTAAATATTACTAATTCTATTTTGAGGCTAAGTGACAGTCCTGCACAAATGGTGACAGAAACATCCTGCAAGCAGCAGTGAAGCCATGGAACAACCAGATGCTGCACTGCCCTTAAGCAGGATGCACACTGTTCTGACCAGGGACAGGGCTGTGCCAGCCAGTGATGGCAAAGTGGCCATGCCACCTCACCTTCCTTTCTTCTTGGCGTATCTGATGTGACTTAGAGCAGAGACCTCCGCCATAGCTCCAGATTTGCAAGGCTCAAGTGCTGTCAGTGTGCAAGTCTCATCCTTACAGGGAAAAATAACGGGTGGATGAGCAGCTCCTAGACTGCCTTCACCTCAGCCGTGATCCTTGCGGAAGTCTGGGAGGATGACACTGAAAAATTCTTCACATTTGGAAACACATTAAGAATTTTTCTGTCAAAAAGTAGAATGCAGTCCACTTCAATTCATGTCTCTGACAAACTTGTTTTTCTAGGTAGATTTTCAGCTAAACAAAAACTGAGCTGGAAATGTGCAGTTCAAACTGAATGTCCTCTAAACTAAATACAGCTGATTATTCCTTGCTTCCTTACATGCTTCTCCCTTACCGAGAACAAAAGACAACTTGTTGAAGAACACATTTTGAAGCAGGAATAATGACCATTCTCAACCCCACAGCTCCATTTTTATTGCAAATAAACCAACCCTGCAGGTCTCCCATTAGCTTCAGCGGTTGGGAGGGAGTGGGAAGAACGATGTGTTACCCTACAATGGAGGAAGTACACAGGCCAACTGGAAAAACGGACTATAAAAAGCTTTTCTTACACAAACACAGGAGGAAGCAACCAACACCCTCAATTGTTGAAGGGAAACGATGGAGGCCTAAACACACAACTAGAAAAAAAGATGTAAGAAGTCCTGCATGTTTCACATGTTCCCAATCACTCTCAGATTTGAGAGCCTGGTTCCATAAGGTCAGTGTCACCGACGGCAGACCTGGCAAATCTCACACAAAGAGCACAAATAACCGTGCCAGGCTGGAGGCCCTGCTGCAGCTCACAGGGAGCATCACCCTGTGGCACAGCACTCAGACCTCTCTCCCTCCCTGACACCTACTGCAAGCTGGGTGAGGAACCCCTGGAACATGGGCTCCGGGTGCGAAGAACAAGCCCCGGTGCTGTGCTGCAGGACAGGCCTGTGCCACCAGGAAGCCACTCCTGCTGCAGGGGCCTCATGAGCAGCAGCAGCCCCAGCTGAGGGTCAGGAACAGGCACCAGGGACATGTTCTCCCAGCTCAGAGCCACCACCTCCAACGCTGGAGAACAGAACAATCTGAGGGTCTAATGCAGGGGCAAGAATTCAAAGCACAGCTTCAGAAGGTTAAATAGGCCCCTCAGAGAGGAGAAAATCTATCAGAGCAAACAGGTAACTACTGGCAGGCCAGAGATGAGAATTCTAACACGGCAGACTGAGGACAGTGACAGTGGCTGCATGGGCTGTACCTCCTTTGGAGAGACTGTTACCTTTGCACTGGGCATCACACACTTCCATGTCCCAAGAAACAACCCCACACCCCAAGTGTTCTGATCCCTTGCAGCATAAAGCATCTAAGAGAGGTACAACCAGAAGAGAGTTCCCATGATGATCTACTGCCACTCCAGTAGTCTCATATTTTTCCATTAGGGTCATTTTCCTTATCCACGAAAATACATTGGCTCATGGCATTTTGCAAAGTCATAACCTTCTAGTTACAGAGCCTGAACCTGCCAACAATTATTTAGTGAGTGTAATGCAGCAAGGTCAGGATGTAGATACATAGTACAGAGATTCTGCTAGTCCTTACAAAACCATTCCTTCCCCACCCAGCCACTGGATGAAAGGACATAAAAAGTAGAGGTTTGGTTATGCAATGAACCTGCAGTTTCAAAGCAATTTCACTTAGAAATTTCTTACGTGGTTTTGAATATCTACCATTTATAAATGACTACAAATTAAAGTCATCACACAATACTTTAGTGGAAGCAGATAGCCCACATTCTCTCCTGCCCCCAAAACACATCAAGTTGCTTTGGGATTTTTGAAAACAACAATAAGTAACACACTAAACACTTGGACGATACAGACCCACCAATCTGGGATAAAACTGCATTCTTCCCCTGCTGCTTACTTAGTGAAGGTGTTAGCACTGCTTCGCCAGAACACAAAGACAGCAACGCAGCCTAGCACTTCAAACACCAGCAGTCAACACGAAGGAAATCACCCTGCTTTGTCCCTGGTATTAATGCTCAGTGCAAAACAGGATACTGGGTTCTGGCAAATGTTTTCTTTATTCTGCAGAAGGCACACAGAGGAGTTCTGTGATGGACCACTCTCCCTCCTGATTTCAAACTGAGAAGCCACGGCTTTACAGAGGTCTGCACAGACATGGCTCTGAGCAACCTCATTCCCAGACGGCTCCAATCCTCCCACATTTATGGATGTGCTCATTTTATCACTCTGTGTCATTGTCTGGGTGGGTTTGTGGGTGGCTGTCGATCTTCTCACATTATGTGTGTCTGTGGGTCTCTGCACAGTTCATGCTGTGTGAGTTAAAATCCTTGATGGGTCTTGTTTGCAGCTCTACTTCTCCCACCCCCTAACACTGACTAGGACTTTTTTCCTCTCACATAGGCTCACCACTTTCTCCTGGTAAAACTGGCACTGCAGACTGCCAACTGATACCTGACAATTTATTCATGTGCAGAGAATCATGCAATTCTGCAATGTGAATTAAGAAACAATTCTCCTGTTTCTGGCTGTCAAGAAGTTACTTTCCTGATATACAAACTCAAATCCTGATGATAGAAACTTGCACTTCAAGGAGAGGCAAGTAGAACTTTCCCATCAACTGAACAGGTTGTGCTATGCGTCTGGGTAGGCACTACAATATCTTTTTTGCATCACACCTACTCTACTAAATATACAAAACACTGTGAAAGTGATAGTTTTGTCAGCCACCAGCTAATCAAATGAAAAATTATTAGGCTTAGGAAAATAATAAAAGCAGAAGCCAGCTGTGCGTTGGTTGGATGAAAACCCCAGTGTCTCCCATGTTAGCTCATGTGTATTTCAATTGCTGGGAAGAGAATAATGGGAGTTTCTCCACCCTTTCTCATGTGGGCCATAAAACAGATTTATTACCTAGGATATATTCTGTGTTTTCTCCTGAGGAAAAAAGAAAGTGGTGGAACAAGTTCATTTTTTTCCCTTCTACAACAAGGATTTTCTTTATAATAAACACAGAGCTTAATTTTGGTATCATATGGCCCTTCTATTTAATGCTCTGGTCACACTTTTTTCCTTTCTAAATCTTGAGTTGTTGCATTTTCATTTCAGTGGGGAATCTACAGCTGCTCCAGCTGTTTGAGTGCAAAAAGTCTGTCCTAAGATGGCTATCTGGTATGTTTTAAAGCAAAATCCTTCTCGCCCCTAAATCAAATAAATTTAGCATCTACTGAAAAAACTACAGAATAACTAAAACAAAAAGAAAAGCTAAACATAAGTCTATGTTTCTTTTCAAATAGTTCTTGCTCAGCTTTACCTTACACCCAGCAGCTCTGGGAAACCTAGGCTGCAGATTCAGAGGTTTAGAACAGGGTTGCACCTCACCTGGCAAGGTTTTCCTGTACAAATAACTATTTTTTGACTGTAACAGTCACCTTCTGGCCTTTAAAAATAAATCACGAAAGAGAAAACTTGCTGACTAGAAGATTTTTAGCTCCTATGACTCTAATTTGCTCACAGTATGATGTTACAGTTCTAATGACCTGTGCTGGTAAATCCATTGATAGAAAAGGTGAATTCCCCTATAACTTTCACTTTGGAGGTGCAGAAGACACCGATTCATACTTTAAACACTTCTGAGTCATGATATAGCCTGGATTCCCCAGGTGAGTGCTCTGGAAACTTCCAAGGCTAAGATATGCCTTTGTAAATGACACCCAGTAACACCTCTTCTTTAAGCACATCTGTTGACTCTAATATTTGTAGCCTGAACACGCTCTACCATCTGCCCTCGCTAACTCACACCTCTTGTTGATGAGTCACTTCTCTCACTGCAAAGCTGACAGCTCTCAAAGCTGCAGTTCTTTCAGACAGTCCTGTGATATATGAGCGTTTACACCGAGCCATAAATGCCACTGAAACAATTTCTGAAATGACGAGCTACGCCATCATTAGCTGCATATAATTAAAGTGTACCACAGGAAGTGCGTTCATTACAGTTGTGAAATTATTTTTATTGCTTATGAACAGAAAAAAAAGGCACTTTTAATCACACAACTGTGCCAGCACAGAGCTCAAAAGGAAGCTGGCTTCCTCGGGCAAATATTGTGCAGGTTTTTTTGTAGATTTGTTTCTTTCTCATCATTTTGTGGTCGCTTACACTGCTCCACGGGGACCAGTAATTTGGAAAATAAAACCCCAGTAGCTAAAGTCGTTTTCAAGCCATTCCTAATTTGAAACCCCTCCTTTGTACTACCAAGTATATTCTAGTGCAGTCAATGTGCATTCTTACCAAGAGAGTGTAAATCCATCCACACACATATTTTGGGGACCAAAACACTGTTACTGCCACGAAACTTACCTTTCCTTTACAAAGACACGCACACAAACATCTAATACTGCATTGAGATTCTGACTTTGGACAAGAGTAAAGTGTCAGCACTACAACTCAAAGGAGGAGTCCAAAAAGACAAGATCAACCTTTTTTTTAAATCATTACTAAATTTGTCTTTGCAGCCTCAGAAATCTCACTACCATACATCCACAGTCCAACACAGCTGCAACAAAGCAATTTATTGCAGAGGAGCAACAACAGTAGCTATTTTCCCCAATGAAGACAGTGTTTCACAGAATATAATCTTGAAAAATCAGAATCTTCAGTGTTAAATCTCCCGTATGAGGTCATTAGCAATGGCTGGTTGACAGTTATTACTGATCCAGTGAAACAGGACATGGTTATTGCAGAGAAATAGAACTCAAATTAAAAATAAAATGTATACAAACAGAGCATAACACAGCCCCATGCACTATGTGACACAGGGCCAAAAAAGAGTGTCTCTTTAGAATGTAAGAACATACATGGGTCAGCAGTTCAGCATTTTTTTGCAAAAAGAAACCCACAGTATTGCAAAATGGTCAGCAGGGTCAGAAGAGGCGTAACGTACTCAGGCAGCAGGTCTGCTCCCCAACACCTCACAGTTCCAACACTGTCATTCTAATGCTTAAAAATAAGTCTCCACACCAATTAACCAAAATCAGACAATCTATCTGATATTAGAACCTGGCATCTCTTCCAGTGCATGCACCAACATAGTTTCCATCTGCACAATCTTCATAACTGATAATGACATTCCCAAGCCAGAACAAACAGAATTAGATTTCCTGATTGCAAGGTATTTTTGAAACAAGAAAAAACTAGTTCACCTGTAAATCCAATACAAATATTAATAGAAATCATTAAAAAACAAGAAGTTACTCTGGTAGCGCTTTTTTAAATTTAGTAATTTAGTCAAAAATAAAATTCAAAAAAAATTGTTGTACTCCTTGTAATTTATGCAGACAGGACAAATTATTAATGAAATGCTTCTCAGTCATGGAGCCTGCTCTAAAAGCCTCACAGAAATGCTACTAAAAACTGGGGGTTAGTGGAAGGAGCTTTGGAAAAATGACAAGTCACAAAGAGACTGTGCTAAAAAGTGTGGAGAAATGCTCCTCAAAACAATTCCCAGAGAAGTCACACACAGGTTTCCCTCTTGTGTCGCCTGTTTTTTCCAGAGCACACCCCATGCCTGCTTTTTAGCTTGTTCGTTTCAAAACGAAGCTGCTGAACCTGGACGCTGCATTATTTCCTACTCTGAAGTGGCACTGACAGGAGCTGTACGAGGCCTGTCCTTACTTTCAAACCAAACAGCGGAGGACAAACACGCAGTACGGACCGCAGCTGTCGGGGGCCGCTGTGCGGGGCCGTCCAAGCGCTGCGGGGTACAGCCACCACGGCAGCGCCCCTGCGGCCCCACCTGTGCCGCCCTACCTGTGCCAGTCCCACCTGTGCCTG